>CM060203.1:18472577-18604084 GCA_030562195.1 Nipponacmea schrenckii
GGTGCATGATTATTTTTTTGGTAAAAATGTTAATGTACTTATGTTTGCATAACAAACAGTTAGTATTCAATATGTATTTTAGTTAGTGGTATAAACAGTTTTTGAAATATATCATGACTCTCTCTGAATAACAGAGCTCAATGGTTGAGGGTGCATGATAATTTTTTTTGGTAAAAAATGTTAATGTACTTATGTTTGCATAACAAACAGTTAATATTCAATATGTATTTTAGGTAGTGGTATAAACAGTTTTTTTTAAATATATCATGACTCTCTCTGAATAACAGAGCTCAATGGTTGAGGGTGCATGATTATTTTTTTGGTAAAACTGTTAATGTACTTATGTTGCATAACAAACAGTTAGTATTCAATATGAATTTTTAGTTAGTGGTATGAACAGTTTTTTTTTTTAAATACATCATGACTCTCTCTGAATAACAGAGCTCAATGGTTGAGGGTGCATGACTATTTTTTTGGTAAAACTGTTAAAATATACTTATGTTTGCATAACAAACATTTATTTTTCAATATGAATTTAGCTCAATGGATGAGGTTTGATGATATTAATCCGCAAAAGACATAATGATTCTTTTGATTTTTTTACTCTGAATAACAGAGCTCAATGGTTGAGAAAACTGTTAATGTACTTGATGTTTGCATAACAAACAGTTAGTATTCAATATGTATTTTAGTTAATAGTCTCTCTCTGAATAACAGAGCTCAGTGGTTGAGGGTGCATGATTATTTTTGGGTAAAACTGTTAATGTACTTATGTTTGCATAACAAACAGTTAGTATTCAATATGTATTTTAGTTAGTGGTATAAACAGTTTTTTTTAAATATATCATGACTCTCTCTGAATAACAGAGCTCAATGGTTGAGGGTGCATGATTATTTTTTTGGTAAAAATGTTAATGTACTTATGTTTGCATAACAAACAGTTAGTATTCAATATGTATTTTAGTTAGTGTGATTATTTTTTTGGTAAAACTGTTAATGTACTTATGTTGCATAACAAACAGTTAGTATTCAATATGAATTTTTAGTTAGTGGTATGAACAGTTTTTTTTTTTAAATACATCATGACTCTCTCTGAATAACAGAGCTCAATGGTTGAGGGTGCATGACTATTTTTTTGGTAAAACTGTTAAAATATACTTATGTTTGCATAACAAACATTTATTTTTCAATATGAATTTAGCTCAATGGATGAGGTTTGATGATATTAATCCGCAAAAGACATAATGATTCTTTTGATTTTATTACTCTGAATAACAGAGCTCAATGGTTGAGAAAACTGTTAATGTACTTGATGTTTGCATAACAAACAGTTAGTATTCAATATGTATTTTAGTTAATAGTCTCTCTCTGAATAACAGAGCTCAGTGGTTGAGGGTGCATGATTATTTTTTTGGGTAAAACTGTTAATGTACTTATGTTTGCATAACAAACAGTTAGTATTCAATATGTATTTTAGTTAGTGGTATAAACAGTTTTTTTTAAATATATCATGACTCTCTCTGAATAACAGAGCTCAATGGTTGAGGGTGCATGATTATTTTTTTGGTAAAAATGTTAATGTACTTATGTTTGCATAACAAACAGTTAGTATTCAATATGTATTTTAGTTAGTGGTATAAACAGTTTTTTGAAATATATCATGACTCTCTCTGAATAACAGAGCTCAATGGTTGAGGGTGCATGATAATTTTTTTTGGTAAAAATGTTAATGTACTTATGTTTGCATAACAAACAGTTAATATTCAATACGTATTTTAGGTAGTGGTATAAACAGTTTTTTTTAAATATATCATGACTCTCTCTGAATAACATAGCTCAATGGTTGAGGGTGCATGATTATTTTTTTGGTAAGACTGTTAATGTACTTATGTTGCATAACAAACAGTTAGTATTCAATATGAATTTTTTGAGAAAACAATCGTACAGGCTTGGTTGAAATCAGAAGACCTTGTGCAAATTCGGTGAAATCGTAAAACTTGTGACTTAATTATTCCAGAAAATGTATGTTTTGGATGAAATGAGCTCTTATGCAAAAGTTGATGAGTGTCGGTTTCTTTGAAATATACTTTGATATCTAATTTATTAGTCTCTGCTATTGAATCACCTTTAAAAACAGTAGTATCGAGAAAGTCTATGCTTTTGTGACTGACGTTGGCTGTTAGTTTGATGGACGGGTGGTGGTTGTTGAGGATTTCAAAAAATTGCCAAAATTGTTCTATGGAGTAAGTCCAAACTATGAAAATGTCATCTAAGAAGCGTCCATAGAAAAGTGGGTCAAATGGACAAAGGGGTAATACCTCACGTTCCCACTCTGCCATGAAAAGGTTTGCGTATGAAGGGGCGAATCGTTTGCCCATAGCTGTACCTGAGGTTTGTAGATATGTTTTACCATTAAATGTGAAATCATTGCGACTAAGACAAATCTCTAAAAGCTGTAGAATTGCATCATCGGGTCTGTCTGGATCTGGGTTTCTATCAAAAGCTTTGCGAACTGCCATTAGGCCAGTAGTGTTGTCGATATTGGTGTACATAGAAGTTACGTCTATTGAAATTAGAATAGCATTTGAAGGGACTTTGAGGTTTTTTATTTTATTGACAAAGTCAGTTGTGTCCTTAAGGTAGGCTCGATGTTGACATGCTAGTGGTAGTAAGAAAAGATCGATGTATTCTGACACTGCATAAGACTCACTACCACAGTCAGAGATAATCGGGCGGCCTTTAGGGATTCTATTAGGCATGAACCAATCCTTGGTAGGATTCTTATGAATTTTCGGCAAAGTGTATAAGTGTCTCTCGCGGCAATCAGGTTTGGCAGGAAGATAGTCATATTGTTTCTGTTTTAAATGACTTGTTTTAACTAAGTCGGCAAGACTATTGTTTATCATATTAGCAGTTTCTTTAAAAATCGGCTCCGGTAAAATTGCATAGTGTTTAGGATTATTCAATTGATGCTCTGCTTCTGCAATATAATCTTCCCTATTTAATATAACGCAACATGAACCTTTGTCACTCTTTTTAATTACAATGCTATCGTCTTTTTTAAGTACATTTAATGCTTCACGTTCTACTCGCGTTAGATTAGGCTTCTCGTGTGTTATGGAAAGATTTGATATTTGGTTATTCATACTTGTAAATACGTTTAATATTTCTGGATGGATAGCGGTTTTAGGTGGTTTCCACGTGGATTTAGGAATAAACATTGTTCTAGCACCGCGTGGAGGTTGGTTTCAAAAAAGTATGTGCAACTGAGATTCCGTTGAAATGGTTGAATAGACGGTTGAAGATAATCAAGGTTAGGTAATTTAGGAGTCGGAATAAATTTAAGTCCACGATCTAAGATTGAATGCTGGAGGGGTGTGAGAATTTTTCGGCTTAAGTTAACGACGGTTTGGCCTAGCGGCGGCCTCTCAATATTTTTATCCCCAGTAATTAGTTTAAAGACTTACCCGGTGCTTGAAGCTGGTGTATCCAAAACAAGTATATATTGTTGGCTGTTTCCGGAGACCAATGAAGATTATCAACTGGTTCGAATTCTTCTTCGTAGGGTGACAGGATTGTTGCATTCTCAGTGTCGGAGTTCATCATCATATCGTTGAATGTCTTAAGATTCTGCTGGGCTTTCTTAGATATTTTATTAGAGATAGGTTTACATGAAAATATGATCTTGGAGCTAGGAAAGGTTTGGTTGGCTGTGGAAATTAATTTCTGGGCTTGGTTAAATGAGGTTTTGGCTAACTGGTCACGATTGTTGAGGCCTACATGCAGAATGATCGTAGCCGGTTTATGATCATGGTCGTAAGATTCAAGGATGGACTGGATGTGGTGGATTTGGGAACCAGGGTACGAGTGTATTTCGGTGTCTGGAGCTGTTTTGGTAATTCGGTTGAGGTTTGAGGACCCAATAATTAAAGTAGATTTCTGTAGAGCAGGTAGATTCCATGATGACTTGTCCTTGGTTTGGTGATAAAAGGGTTTGGTAGCGGATATAATGGTTGTCGACGGGGTGATAGGTACTGGATTGGTAGTTGTTACAAATGTGGCATTGGGTACGGGCTGAGATCTGGTTCGTGGTGGAGATGGTCTGGGCACACGACTTGACCTGGTTGGAGAATTCGGGGTGGTTTGTTGATCCAAAAACTTACAGAAGGAAGAAAGGTCGACCGAACCTGGGTCACGTGGTGAAGATTCAGATGGTGTAGGCGAGGAATCTGAAAGGGAAAAGAGAAGGGGGGTACCTTCTCTACGAGAACGTTTACCAAAATCTGCTGGACTGGGTAGGTCGTTGGTGTGGTGGGATATAAATGGCTTGATTGGTTGGTGGTCGGCGATTGGTAGATGGTAGAGGTCGATGGAATACTGGGCCGTTATAGGGTTCGTGATGTTGGTTTGGATGGCGATAAGTGTTACGATGTCTGGCTTCTTGCCAGTGGTTGTCAAAGTTGCGGAGCATAATGAAAATAAGTCTAGGTTAGAAGGGGAATGTTCAGTTGTATTTAAATAATTGTGAAATTTTAATATGTTAGCGTAAATGTAGGAATCAGGTATGCAAAAGAAGACGGATTGGGTGTTGGAAATAAAATAAGATGAAAATTTAAGTGAAAAATGCAAAAATATATTAATTAAATAACACTAACAATAATGTAGAAAAGCAAAACAAAAACTTACATAAATGACACGAACCGGTTTTCGAAATATTATTCTTTATCAAGTGTCGAGAAATATTGTCTTCTCTATTTTGAAGGTATTTCATATAAAAATTGACAATATTGTCATTTAGCCATCCCATAGGGGATAGTGTGTTTAAATCTGCTTTTGTAAGCAAGTAGTCATATTTTCTTACTACAATTTGGTTTAAAGCATGGACAGCAACAGTAAGATCAGTTTTGGGATTTCGTTTTTTCATCTTTTTGGCAGGAATGAAAGGTTTTGATTCTAACTTTTCATAATTATTGTCTTTTCTGGCATTTGGGGCATTATTGTTGCTTGTGTTTGGCATTTTTTGTTTTGGATATTTATCATTGCTGATCAGAAGATATATAATTTTATGATCAGAATAATAATTTTCTTGAACACCTGATAGTATGTGGTGATCAGGTAAAGTAGTATAGATTAAATCTATGATTGAATTGCAGTCAGTAGTGGGCTGTGTTATAGTTTGTTTCATTGTTTGTAAAGATTAGTTCAATTGTTTTGCATCTTGAGGATTTATATTAAAATCTCCCATAATAATCATGTGATCATCATTTGAGATATTTTGTTTGACTTTTTCTAAAGCCAGGCAAAGATTAGTTTCTGAAACTTTTGGTGGTTTGTATATCCCAAGAATATAGGTCTTCTTGGATTTGTTGTCAATATCAAGGTTAAGAGTTATTAAACTCATCTCAACCTGATAAGAATTACTAGCTTGAACATCAATGTGTTTGAGATGTAATTTTTGATGATTGATATACACAGCAACTCCGTGATGAGCTTTTTGTTTTTCAGTAAATGCATCAGATAAAGTGATAATTGTCTTTGAATTGTTTTTGCTTAAATCGTATTCAAGTGCTATATAGCCCGTTTTGGTGCTAATGCACTTTAATACATTTCATTTCATTTCATTTCATTTGTCTTTGAATGTAATTAAGGGGAACAACTCGGCAATGGTTGCATTTCTGTAATACGCTGTCGGAATATCTGATGTGATTAGTTGCATTGATTGGATCTCTGTACCAACTTTCCACTATTTGCCATTAAATTTTAGTTTTATTCTAACATAACGCACAAAAGTGCTTAATCGGAAGAGCCGGTTGCGCATGCGTGAGCGACTGAGCGTCACTCTCTGTACAGCGTTTGAACGTGAAAGTCGCATTTTAGTTTTCCTTTCTTCAAAGGAATAGTTCAAGGAGATTTTCTTTATTACACTTTCATCAAAGAGTAAGTTTTTTAGTCTTAGCATCTACTGTGTTAGATAAAAGTTTTGAAATAAGGGTATTTTTTGACTGACTCTAGCGTGTGTTTTGATTTGTTGTCAAAACATGGGTTTGTTGTCTGTTTATCGCCCTTTATATCTAATACATGTAGTTATCATGAAATGATAGTGTATATTTTTGTAAGTAATGTGACGCGATTTTCTGAATCAATTTGATTCCGTGATTGCAATTCTGTCACATTAATCATGATAACAGGCTCTGTTTATTGTGATTTTAAAGTTTTAATAGCGCTGCTTCCTTACTACGCATATTATTCATATATACGGTGTCTCCGCAATTTTTTACATTGCATAGATGTATATCCATGTACTTTATGTGCTATTTTTTCAACAAAAAAAAAAAAAAAAAAAAAAAAAACATGACTTTGTAGTTTCAAAGTCCTAACATTATCTTTTGATGATTGATAATGTATAAGTCTTAAATCAAATTGTATAATAAGGATACATCTAATTTTAGAATGGGTCCTAAAACTGATTCAAGTAAGAAGAGACAAGATACTGTTAAAGATAAAGATAAAAATGAAGTACCAATGACTATAGCAGAGTTTTTTCCTCAACCACAACCAATGTCATCTACTTCAGGACATATTCCTGTAATCTCTAGCCAAAGTATTCCTGTAGATAAAGATAATTCTTATTCAACTCCTAATAAAGCTACACTAGGCAATGAGCCAGTGATAAATCTGTCAGATTTGAAACATACTATATCATCTGCTATGTCTGAAGACCATTTCTGTATTAGCAAAACCAATACAAGCAATACCATTTGAAAGTTTCTGAGCTGTAGCTTTTAATTCATCCTTAATTTGAGGTTGTTTCGGAACTTGTTTTAAGATTTCATCTAAAGCCAAAGTCAAACATGAGGCAGCTTTGACAATTGCAGTCTGGATCCTCTGCATACGTTCGTCCATACCTCTGTGACTCTTTCTCAAAGTATTCCAAACTTCTTGATTAAGTGAAATAGATTTCAGTCCTTCAACATTCTCAGGTCTGAAAACTTTGTCTAATCTACTCTGGCTTTCTCTCACATCAACCCTATTTCTCATGTAATTGGTTACAATGACAGAAAGCTGATCTGAGACTGGTTCAGATGTTTTCTCTTCCAAAGTCTTTTGTTGTTCTTGCAACTCATCAAGAAAATTCCTATCATAATTTTCAGCAACATCAGTATTTACTTCACAGTATTCCTGAGAATCATCAGCTGGTTCAAACAAATGCTCATGTTCATATTCTTCAGGATCATCATAATCATCATGAATTTGATGTGAGCCTGTCTGGTAAAAACAGTGAGCAAAATTTTTAAACCCTTCAGACATAGCAGATGATATAGTATGTTTCAAATCTGACAGATTTATCACTGGCTCATTGCCTAGTGTAGCTTTATTAGGAGTTGAATAAGAATTATCTTTATCTACAGGAATACTTTGGCTAGAGATTACAGGAATATGTCCTGAAGTAGATGACATTGGTTGTGGTTGAGGAAAAAACTCTGCTATAGTCATTGGTACTTCATTTTTATCTTTATCTTTAACAGTATCTTGTCTCTTCTTACTTGAATCAGTTTTAGGACCCATTCTAAAATTAGATGTATCCTTATTATACAATTTGATTTAAGACTTATACATTATCAATCATCAAAAGATAATGTTAGGACTTTGAAACTACCAAGTCATGTTTTTTTTTTTTTTTTTTTTTTTTTTTTGAAAAAATAGCACATAAAGTACATGGACATACATCTATGCAATGTAAAAAATTGCGGAGACACCGTATATATGAATAATATGCGTAGTAAGGAAGCAGCGCTATTAAAACTTTAAAATCACAATAAACAGAGCCTGTTATCATGATTAATGTGACAGAATTGCAATCACGGAATCAAATTGATTCAGAAAATCGCGTCACATTACTTACAAAAATATACACTATCATTTCATGATAACTACATGTATTAGATATAAAGGGCGATAAACAGACAACAAACCCATGTTTTGACAACAAATCAAAACACACGCTAGAGTCAGTCAAAAAATACCCTTATTTCAAAACTTTTATCTAACACAGTAGATGCTAAGACTAAAGAACTTACTCTTTGATGAAAGTGTAATAAAGAAAATCTCCTTGAACTATTCCTTTGAAGAAAGGAAAACTAAAATGCGACTTTCACGTTCAAACGCTGTACAGAGAGTGACGCTCAGTCGCTCACGCATGCGCAACCGGCTCTTCCGATTAAGCACTTTTGTGCGTTATGTTAGAATAAAACTAAAATTTAATGGCAAATAGTGGAAAGTTGGTACAGAGATCCAATCAATGCAACTAATCACATCAGATATTCCGACAGCGTATTACAGAAATGCAACCATTGCCGAGTTGTTCCCCTTAATTACATTCAAAGACAAATGAAATGAAATGAAATGAAATGTATTAAAGTGCATTAGCACCAAAACGGGCTATATAGCACTTGAATACGATTTAAGCAAAAACAATTCAAAGACAATTATCACTTTATCTATGAACATTTCAAACAGAACGAATTAACAATTATCATCTCTATATGTTACTTGTTACTTCAACTATGTCACGTATTGATCACAAAAAGACAGCAACATCCAACATCTCATCTACTGAATTTGATCAGCCATGCATAGAATTATGTGGTGCCAGGGAAAATGCAATTCCAGACTCTTTAGAAATTCCAGAGATTACTCAATTTACCCAGTCTGCATCAATCACTAGTCAAGAGTGGTGTAAACTTCAGGATGCTAATGAAAACATTCACATCATTAGACAATTGGTGAAGTCACATTCCAAACCGACTAAGACGCAGATTATTGATGCCAATGCAGAACTGAAAATATTTTATCGTGAACTTGACAAATTGGTCTTAATTGATGACGTTTTACATAGATTTGTAACTGATGATAAAGGTTTAAAATGGAGACAACTAGTAGTCCCTCCCAGTCATCGAGATCAAGACTTAGCTGGTCTACATGATGAACTTTGTCATTCTGGTATTCAGTCAACTCTACGCCTAGCAAGACAACGATTTTTCTGGCCCTATATGGCATCTGCTGTTGAAGACAAATGTAAACAGTGCATTAGATGTATACGTAGGAAAGCCAATGGTGATAGAGTTGAAATGGAATCTATTGTTACTAATTATCCCTTACAATTGGTATGTATAGACTTTTTATCTATAGAACCAGATAATAAAGGCATTAAAGATGTTTTAGTGTTGACAGATCACTTCACTAAATATGCCTTGGCAATACCAACTAAAAGCCAGGCAGCAAAAACTGTAGCTGAAGCTTTATGGGATAACTTTATTTGTCATTATGGCTGGCCTGAAAGACTTCACAGTGATCAGGGTAAAGATTTTGAATCCAAACTTATAGCTGAACAATGCAAGCTTGGCAATATTAAAAAATCGCGTACAACATCTTACCACCCTCAAGGGAACCCAGTAGAACGTTATAATAGGACACTTTTAAATATGTTGGGTACATTAAACCAGAGTCAAAAGCATGAATGGAGGAAATATATCAAACCCCTGACCCATGCATATAACTGTACAGTAAATGAAACAACAGGATGCAGCCCTTATTATTTAATGTTTGGACGCCATGCCAGGTTGCCAATAGACATTGTTTTTGGAACTGATCCTGGAGTACGCCAATCTAAGTGCTCTACTAGTCAATATGATGCCAATCTGCGTGAGAGACTTAAATATGCCTATGATATTGCTATTAACCAAGCTCTTAAGTCTTCAGAGAAAAATCGGAAATATATTACAATAGGAAAGCATTTGCTGTCGCCCTGGAAGTTGGTGATCGAGTACTGGTACGTAATGTGAATATTCGTGGAAAAACATAAACTGGCTGATAGATGGGAACCAGATATCTATATTGTAAAGTATAAGTCAGCTGATGTTCCAGTTTATACTGTCCACAAGGAAGATAAATCAGGTAATGATAGAACTTTACACAGAAATTTACTTCCATGTGGTCAAATATCATCTGATGTTATGCCTGTTATTGAACAAAGACCTTCCAAAATGAAGACTCGTTCACAAACTAAACCTAAGATAACTGATTATATGTCTAGTGAAGATTCAGGTGATGAATCTAATTCAAATTCACTGTCGGATTCCGAGCGCTATTTTGACAATATCGAAATTTTAGATCGGTATGAATTACCTCCCCTTGTGCCAAATAATATAGAACATTCTGATATTGTGCCAGATAATATAGAACATACTGATATTGATTATAATTCAAACCTCTCTCAAGAGGCTGAGGAATTTGTGCCTATATCTAATGATTCTTTTGATGTAGATTTTAATACTGAAAATCCTAGTGAGATTATTTCAGATCAAAGTACTATAGATAATTTAGAAAATAATAATGGAAATGAGATAGATTCTTCAAGTGATAAAAAGTTAGTTATATCCAAAAATGAAGATATGCTTCCATCAGAAGAGAAGATAGATAGTAGACTGGTGTCCAGTCTTCTCCATAAATTGGTTAGTCTTCTTAAAAAAAAAAAAAAAAAAAAAAAAAAAAAAAAAATCACTAAAAAAACTTATTTCTAGAGACTGGGACATTAGAGCTAATTTCTCATCTTGTAGGTCAATCCGCATTATGCAGATCGTGTGACGTCGTACATCACGTGATATCTAACATCACGTGATATAAAAAAAATGGTTGTCTAAAATGGCAAGCTGGTGACATACCTAAAGTTCTTGTTATTTAGTGATATTTTTTACGATCTAAGAATTTTGTTGACGCACAGCATCAGTTTAATGAACGGATACAACGTATGGGATGAGGTGAGTGAACATAAATAAAATCATTATCATTATAAAAACTTAACGAAGCTTGTTCATCGGAATATCAGCCGATTGCCGAATGGAAAAAACCAACGTGACATCAATCAACCCCCCCCCCCCCCCCGACGGTCTCGGCATGCCTGCTCCAGTCGAGACATGATTCATGAAGGTAGATATCCATTTTAATTTATCTTTTGGGGTAAATTTTTCAATTCTTACAAAAATAATCGGCAAAATTCGATTTAGAAAATATTGTGGTCACATAGAATTTCTATTTCTACCATGTGCTCAATAGGCCTAGTCATGTAAGTTAACTTATATAGTGTATAGGCCTACAGTTATTTTTTTTTATAATGGCCTCTGCAAGTGGTGCCAAAGACACTCCTATTAAGGAGTTCAAACGATTGACTTTAACTCCCAGAACTAAATGTAACAACTGTGGTGTTTGTGACAAGCTGGTAGCAGGGGATGCTCATAAAAGAAAACTGTTCCAACCAGGTTTTGGCTCAGGAATTGAGAAAACAGAGACTGCTTTGAACTTGCAATATTTATTACATGAAGAACTTAATTTTGAATATAGTTTGAATTATATATGTAGGTCCTGTGATACTAAAGTAGCAACAGCTGTAAAATCCATAAAAAAGATCAAAGAGGCTTATGATAAAACAAAAGAGCGCATTAAAAATATTACTCCAAAACAGCCTGTAGTAAAACGGTTAGCCAGGTCAACAGATGAAGATGTACCTAAATGCAGAAAATATTTATTTACACCAATTAGTATTGAGACAGGAGATCAAAGTCCTCCATCCAATATGAGTATTCCGACTATTAATACAAAGGGAACACAGACTACACAGACTATGTTTTTTGCTGAAACTACATGTGGAAGTGGAAATTCAGTGCAGGTATGAGATCAAGACCAAAATGTATTGAGCATTCTGATTGGGCAAACACCCACGTATTGTTGAGCAATAAACCCCTCTGATTTTTGTTTATACAGATCATTGTTATTTTATACAGCAAAAATTCTCAGCATTTTTTTTTTCCGAAAACTACATCTACAGTGATATCTGGTACAATTTCGATAAACAATATTTTTTGTCTATTTATTGATGTTTATTGAGTATATACCCTCTAATCTGTGCAACAAGAAGTGTCCCAATTCCAGTTTCATTAATCACAACATTAATAGGTTTCTGCAAGTAGCCTTTTCTTCCACTCAGCCCAATCTAATCTTCTGTTTTGTTTCCATGTATGTATCAGCTTAGTTTCAAATGAATTGTTCATATTCATGCAGTATACTTTCAGCTAATTATTTTAAGTTGTGAATAACAGTTTTCTTTTCCTCAGATAACCGTCCATTACCCAAATTCTGCACCAAAGCGAGCTTGGTTAAAGCCATCAACACAAGAAATAGGCTGACAGTTAGCTTTAGGAAGTATGGATGGTATAGCTAAAGCTATTTATGATTATGAACCAACAAAAGAGTCCGTTCAAAAAATAATGGAGAAAAAAGTTGTATCGGAGCTTCAAGATATCACAAATGTACATAATCCTTGCATTTTAAGTAAAATCGACAAAGATGACCTAAAATCATTCTCATGGAAGCAGGTAAACACTATTGTTATAATAAGAATATTGATCAATTAATTAAAATAGGGATACTTTAAGTGATCAAATCTTTTATTCAGTTTGAAATTATCAATTAAATGGATATGATAATCATGATGAACCAAGATAAATGCATTTTATAATTGATGTCATTACTAACAATGAATAAAGTAAAAGCCGAAATGAGAAATCAGTGCAGGACACAAAGCAGCTTTGATACTTCTGCCATCAATTGTTTTCTTCGTCAATTATTTTCCAATAATACACTCTCACTTCTAAAGTCGTGTAATATTTTTATATTCATTCCATTTTAGGTATCCACTGAACTCAAAAGCAGAATGCCTATCACTATGAGGTTCTTACAGGTCTTTTCCAAAAAGGAAATAGATAATAACTTGCCACTACAAAAAAGAGTAGGCTAATGCCGCTGTCCTGGCAAAATTTCCCTCATTGCACACTGCATGGCGTTGCCCGTCTTCATTAGCCCATAAGGTGCAGAAGAGTAGGACGTAAAACTCCATTCATTTCATTTCATTTCTGATGCAGCATAAAATGATTGTTTTGGGTCAGCGGATACATTTCTGGCTTGAATGGCACATCTAGCTGCATGCAGTGTTCCGATCTCTGATTTTGAAGAAGTATTATATAACTGTTTCCATGCTAACTGAAAATAAAAAAATTTAGTACACTAGTAATTGAAAGAATAGCTATTTAAAGCAAGGGAAATAATTAGGAGGAAACTTGATCTGAGCTGCTTTCTATTCTTGTTCCTGCAAATCTGTATTGTCTTCATGAGGAAGTTAGGCAGAATAGTAGAGGATGCAAATAATATAATACAATTTGTTGAAATGTTAAAATTCTTACTGTTGCAAGCCATTTGTCTTGTTGATGAAAATCTTCCATCTTGGGTAACAAGCCATTCATCCTGCGAGAAGGGGTACGCCCATCTTGTTGTCTGCTTACAGCTTGTTTATGACGTTCAAAGGTCAGATAGTCTCCTCCACTCAATACCTGCATAGAAAGAATATTTATTACTATTGCTTTTGTTAACTGGATAAGTACAGCATAGCATTGTAAACAAAATTACTATCCTCCATCAGTCTTAAATGATATCAATAATGAACGGGTTCAAGAAGTAGTGCATAACAATGTTCACATACTTTAGTATGGGCTTTCTACTATGAAGTAATGACTTACTTTCATTACTGTTTTACTGGGATCATCACTCTCACCATCACGATGTCCAGGTACATATTTGTGAAGGAATCGGCATATATCAACCATATCATCCAATTTCTGCTCATTCTTTTCAAGAACTCCAAGATGAACCTAAAAGGCAAATGAAATAAAAATAGCTAGGTACTGTTATGCCAGATTCATTGACAAGGAATTTGTCTGTACAAGAGGTCACAATATTCATTTTGGATGTATTATTGTCAAACTCTGAATCAAAATAGGGAAAGAAGGAGGTAGATGATTTGATGAACAAGGGGGTTTGATTGTCCTCGAATGAGCTGTAATCAGGGCCTGTAGAGCGGTTCAAACTAGTTCACACATATATTGAATGCTTTATGGCAGCTTCTTGGATAGTACAATCGTATCAAGGTGTGATTAGTATCTGCTGATAATGATACAGTCATAGAGTCAGACAACAGTTTTTATTATTGTATATTATCTGAATTATTACAAAAACATGTGTAATAATATTTATTACCTTTTCGGTTTTTTGTGTCATTTCTTTACTGTAAACATGGCTTTCAAAACATGGAATGTAAGATCTGAACCATGCTAATTCTGGTAAATATTCAGTCCACACTTGACCAATTAATACAACAAATTCTTTTACCAACATGCTGTTCTCATACAAGGATGGCAGAAATGTTGCTAGTGGAATAGTTGCTGGATCTCCTATGCGACCATAGAGACTCTATGTTTATAGGCTATCAAATGGTAAAGGTGGTGGTCCTGATGTTGCTTTTCTTTGGTCATGTGTCTTACTTTGAATTTAATATCTACATTGTCACCTGAAACAGAAACAAAATAGAATTATTACCTTTGAGTATTAAATGTTATTTATATAAAAGATAATCTGAATTATAAAATACATAGCATGTTTTATGATATGAAACAATTTACATTGGCATTGAAGTATTTCAATATACTAACTAGTAAAAGAATAACCCGGAAACATGTTATTCCTAAATTCAGACAGTTCTAGCTCTAATACATTAATCATTTGGTTTGCTTGCTCTGGTAACATTTCACTTTCCATATTCTGTTTTAAAGAGTCAATTCTGTCCAATAAACCTTTCCCTTTCAGAATATCTTTTTCCATTAAATCTTTCCAGCAACATATAACCTTTTCGTAGTCTTCACCATAGGACTGTAACATATTATTGGCAGTTGCATACACCATACTATCTCCAGTTCTCTGCATACTCTGAAATCCTACCTAAAAGAAAAACAATTTGAAAATCGATTTGTAACTGGATATGGTTTTATCATTGAACTGCCATGTTCCCATGCTGTCACGATGTCATGCTAATTATTCCAGTCAAGCTAGTAAAAACGGTTTTCATTACAAGTTAGAGACAGAATAGATGCATACAATGAAGATAGGTGTGTAATGATTGTACAGTCAGAGAGCAGTAGGGTTGTGTCAATACATATCCCGAAATTGGTTTTACTATATGATGTATGATACAAAACTTGTAAATGTAAGATGACTTATTTAAACATTACCTTTTTCAGGCCACCTTTCTTTAATACAATGGTCTTTATGTGCTTCACTGCCATAATCTTGGTATTATATATTGATACAAGCTTTCATCCAGTAGTGGCAAGTTATTATCTATTTCCTTTTTGGAAAAGACCTGTAAGAACCTCATAGTGATAGGCATTCTGCTTTTGAGTTCAGTGGATACCTAAAATGGAATGAATATAAAAATATTACACGACTTTAGAAGTGAGAGTGTATTATTGGAAAATAATTGACGAAGAAAACAATTGATGGCAGAAGTATCAAAGCTGCTTTGTGTCCTGCACTGATTTCTCATTTCGGCTTTTACTTTATTCATTGTTAGTAATGACATCAATTATAAAATGCATTTATCTTGGTTCATCATGATTATCATATCCATTTAATTGATAATTTCAAACTGAATAAAAGATTTGATCACTTAAAGTATCCCTATTTTAATTAATTGATCAATATTCTTATTATAACAATAGTGTTTACCTGCTTCCATGAGAATGATTTTAGGTCATCTTTGTCGATTTTACTTAAAATGCAAGGATTATGTACATTTGTGATATCTTGAAGCTCCGATACAACTTTTTTCTCCATTATTTTTTGAACGGACTCTTTTGTTGGTTCATAATCATAAATAGCTTTAGCTATACCATCCATACTTCCTAAAGCTAACTGTCAGCCTATTTCTTGTGTTGATGGCTTTAACCAAGCTCGCTTTGGTGCAGAATTTGGGTAATGGACGGTTATCTGAGGAAAAGAAAACTGTTATTCACAACTTAAAATAATTAGCTGAAAGTATACTGCATGAATATGAACAATTCATTTGAAACTAAGCTGATACATACATGGAAACAAAACAGAAGATTAGATTGGGCTGAGTGGAAGAAAAGGCTACTTGCAGAAACCTATTAATGTTGTGATTAATGAAACTGGAATTGGGACACTTCTTGTTGCACAGATTAGAGGGTATATACTCAATAAACATCAATAAATAGACAAAAAATATTGTTTATCGAAATTGTACCAGATATCACTGTAGATGTAGTTTTCGGAAAAAAAAAATGCTGAGAATTTTTGCTGTATAAAATAACAATGATCTGTATAAACAAAAATCAGAGGGGTTTATTGCTCAACAATACGTGGGTGTTTGCCCAATCAGAATGCTCAATACATTTTGGTCTTGATCTCATACCTGCACTGAATTTCCACTTCCACATGTAGTTTCAGCAAAAAACATAGTCTGTGTAGTCTGTGTTCCCTTTGTATTAATAGTCGGAATACTCATATTGGATGGAGGACTTTGATCTCCTGTCTCAATACTAATTGGTGTAAATAAATATTTTCTGCATTTAGGTACATCTGTTGACCTGGCTAACCGTTTTACTACAGGCTGTTTTGGAGTAATATTTTTAATGCGCTCTTTTGTTTTATCATAAGCCTCTTTGATCTTTTTTATGGATTTTACAGCTGTTGCTACTTTAGTATCACAGGACCTACATATATAATTCAAACTATATTCAAAATTAAGTTCTTCATGTAATAAATATTGCAAGTTCAAAGCAGTCTCTGCTTTCTCAATTCCTGAGCCAAAACCTGGTTGGAACAGTTTTCTTTTATGAGCATCCCCTGCTACCAGCTTGTCACAAACACCACAGTTGTTACATTTAGTTCTGGGAGTTAAAGTCAATCGTTTGAACTCCTTAATAGGAGTGTCTTTGGCACCACTTGCAGAGGCCATTATAAAAAAAAATAACTGTAGGCCTATACACTATATAAGTTAACTTACATGACTAGGCCTATTGAGCACATGGTAGAAATAGAAATTCTATGTGACCACAATATTTTCTAAATCGAATTTTGCCGATTATTTTTGTAAGAATTGAAAAATTTACCCCAAAAGATAAATTAAAATGGATATTTACCTTCATGAATCATGTCTCGACTGGAGCAGGCATGCCGAGACCGTCTGGGGGGGGGGGGGGTTGATTGATGTCACGTTGGTTTTTACCATTCGGCAATCGGCTGATATTCCGATGAACAAGCTTCGTTAAGTTTTTATAATGATAATGATTTTATTTATGTTCACTCACCTCATCCCATACGTTGTATCCGTTCATTAAACTGATGCTGTGCGTCAACAAAATTCTTAGATCGTAAAAATATCACTAAATAACAAGAACTTTAGGTATGTCACCAGCTTGCCATTTTAGACAACCATTTTGTTTATATCACGTGATGTTAGATATCACGTGATGTACGACGTCACACGATCTGCATAATGCGGATTGACCTACAAGATGAGAAATTAGCTATAATGTCCCAGTCTCTAGAAATAAGTTTTTTTAGTGATTTTTTTTTTTTTTTTTTTTTTTTTTTTTTTTTTTTTTTTTTTTAAGAAGACTAACCAATTTATGGAGAAGACTGGACACCAGTCTACTATCTATCTTCTCTTCTGATGGAAGCATATCTTCATTTTTGGATATAACTAACTTTTTATCACTTGAAGAATCTATCTCATTTCCATTATTATTTTCTAAATTATCTATAGAACTTTGATCTGAAATAATCTCACTAGGATTTTCAGTATTAAAATCTACATCAAAAGAATCATTAGATATAGGCACAAATTCCTCAGCCTCTTGAGAGAGGTTTGAATTATAATCAATATCAGTATGTTCTATATTATTTGGCACAATATCAGAATGTTCTATATTATTTGGCACAAGGGGAGGTAATTCATACCGATCTAAAATTTCGATATTGTCAAAATAGCGCTCGGAATCCGACAGTGAATTTGAATTAGATTCATCACCTGAATCTTCACTAGACATATAATCAGTTATCTTAGGTTTAGTTTGTGAACGAGTCTTCATTTTGGAAGGTCTTTGTTCAATAACAGGCATAACATCAGATGATATTTGACCACATGGAAGTAAATTTCTGTGTAAAGTTCTATCATTACCTGATTTATCTTCCTTGTGGACAGTATAAACTGGAACATCAGCTGACTTATACTTTACAATATAGATATCTGGTTCCCATCTATCAGCCAGTTTATGTTTTCCACGAATATTCACATTACGTACCAGTACTCGATCACCAACTTCCAGGGCGACAGCAAATGCTTTCCTATTGTAATATATTTCCGATTTTTCTCTGAAGACTTAAGAGCTTGGTTAATAGCAATATCATAGGTATATTTAAGTCTCTCACGCAGATTGGCATCATATTGACTAGTAGAGCACTTAGATTGGCGTACTCCAGGATCAGTTCCAAAAACAATGTCTATTGGCAACCTGGCATGGCGTCCAAACATTAAATAATAAGGGCTGTATCCTGTTGTTTCATTTACTGTACAGTTATATGCATGGGTCAGGGGTTTGATATATTTCCTCCATTCATGCTTTTGACTCTGGTTTAATGTACCCAACATATTTAAAAGTGTCCTATTATAACGTTCTACTGGGTTCCCTTGAGGGTGGTAAGATGTTGTACGCGATTTTTTAATATTGCCAAGCTTGCATTGTTCAGCTATAAGTTTGGATTCAAAATCTTTACCCTGATCATTGTGAAGTCTTTCAGGCCAGCCATAATGACAAATAAAGTTATCCCATAAAGCTTCAGCTACAGTTTTTGCTGCCTGGCTTTTAGTTGGTATTGCCAAGGCATATTTAGTGAAGTGATCTGTCAACACTAAAACATCTTTAATGCCTTTATTATCTGGTTCTATAGATAAAAAGTCTATACATACCAATTGTAAGGGATAATTAGTAACAATAGATTCCATTTCAACTCTATCACCATTGGCTTTCCTACGTATACATCTAATGCACTGTTTACATTTGTCTTCAACAGCAGATGCCATATAGGGCCAGAAAAATCGTTGTCTTGCTAGGCGTAGAGTTGACTGAATACCAGAATGACAAAGTTCATCATGTAGACCAGCTAAGTCTTGATCTCGATGACTGGGAGGGACTACTAGTTGTCTCCATTTTAAACCTTTATCATCAGTTACAAATCTATGTAAAACGTCATCAATTAAGACCAATTTGTCAAGTTCACGATAAAATATTTTCAGTTCTGCATTGGCATCAATAATCTGCGTCTTAGTCGGTTTGGAATGTGACTTCACCAATTGTCTAATGATGTGAATGTTTTCATTAGCATCCTGAAGTTTACACCACTCTTGACTAGTGATTGATGCAGACTGGGTAAATTGAGTAATCTCTGGAATTTCTAAAGAGTCTGGAATTGCATTTTCCCTGGCACCACATAATTCTATGCATGGCTGATCAAATTCAGTAGATGAGATGTTGGATGTTGCTGTCTTTTTGTGATCAATACGTGACATAGTTGAAGTAACAGCATTTCTTACAGCTTTCCTGACATTGATTCTATGGCAGGTAATAATAGAATTGACATCATCAGTTGACAATGTGTTGTCAAGTGGTTCTATTCTAGACTTTAACCAGGAAATATTCTTCAAAGTGTTGTCATATTCATAATCTGCTTGAGGTGGTTCCTGGGGTCTTCTACTTAACCCATCAGCATCATTGTGATTCAAACCTCTTCGATATTTCAAGTCAAAATTATAGATGGAGAGAGAGGCTAACCATCGGAAACCAGTTGCGTCTAATTTAGCCGTTGATAGGACATATGTGAGTGGATTATTGACTGTTACCACAGTGAACTTGCCATCATATAAGTAGTCATGGAATTTGTCAGTTACTGACCACTTTAAGGCGATAAATTCTTTCTTGAGGGCAGGATAATTAAGTTCACTCTTGGTGAGGCCACGACTGGCATATGCTATGACTTTTAGTTTACCATTCTGTTCTTGATAAAGACAGACACCAACTCCTATATTACTTGCATCAGTATGGAGTATGAAAGGTGATGACAAATCAGCGAGCTGTAGTGAGTTTATAGATAATTAGATCGAACGATTTCTGACAATCAGCATTCCACTTTTGTTCAATGGAAGAGTTCATACTTAATATATCACGATCTTTAAGTAAATATCGATCTTTCAATTTACGAGCAGTCTTAGGGGGAATATAACCACTAGTTAAACTGTTCAACGGTTTGACTATTTGAGAATAACTGTCTATAAATTGTCGGAAGTATCCGGTAAATCCTAGGAAGCTTTTAAGATCTTTGAGAGTTTTAGGAACAGGCCATGTTGTTAGTGCAGAAATCTTGTCAGGGTCTGGTTTGATTCCATCACCAGAAACGATATGTCCTAAATGTTTGACTGATTTACAGAAAAACGAACACTTTTTAGGGTCAAGTTTCAATCCAAAGGTACGAAGTCGATCCAAAGTCTTAAAAAGTCTAGCTTCTAATGTCTTAATATCAGGTCCATGGACAATAATATCATCTAGATAGACTAATAATTCACGTAAGTCCATATCACCTACACATTGTTCCATAAGTCTTTGAAACGTTAGAGGACTATTTGAGAGTCCTTGGCTCATCCTTTCAAAGTTATATAAACCAAATGGACAAACAAAAGCAGTGATATCTTTACTAGAATCAGCCATGGGAATCTGATGAAAACCCATCTTTAAATCCATGGTAACAAACCACTGTGATCCATGAAGTGCTGAAAAGATGTCTGATATTTTAGGGATTGGATAAGCATCCTTGATAGTTCTCATATTTACCTTACGGTAATCAACACATAGGCGGAGCCTATTGTTCTTTTTACGAACTAGAACGATTGGGCTGGCATTTGGGCTATTTGAGGGTTTTATAATATCAGCGTCTAAGAGTTGCTGTATATACTTCTGAGCATCTTCAAAATCTCGAGCTGGTATAGGCCTTTCTTTAATGATTGGTCCTGGAATCAATTTGATCTCGTGTTCAACTGCTGTAGTTTTTCCTACATCAAATTCATGCTTGCTGAAAACATCAGAGTATTGATGAAGTTTCTGTTCAATACGTGCTTTATCTTCATCTGGTAAATCTTCACCAAAATTAAATTCAAGATCAGATGATGAAGTTGGGATAGATGTGTCAACATAAGGCGTTTCAACCTGGCTGAAAAAACTAACAACATTGTCCTTTACAGAGTCTAAAGAAATACATGAGTCAATTTGATACAAAGCTGGTTTGATATCCTGGGGATTAACAGTAATATCAGAGTTTGACACATTTTGAACCAAGACTTTCACACGCTTGAAATTATGACAAACAGAGTGTACCAAAGTGTTAATAATTCGAATTTTACTCGGTAGATCTACTTCAGGATTCTCCTGTATAATTAGTGTATCTCTAGTGTTTGGAATATTTGAACTACAAAATCCCTTTAATTCTAATATTTGTCCAGAATGTAATTTCAACTTGGCCTTATTGGTAATTTTCACATTTCCAATTTTACCATCTGTTGGGCAGTTTGAATTTTGAAACGCAAACTTTACTTCTGGCTTTATATACATACTATTGAGGAAATTCTTTCCAAAGCGTTTTTAGCACACTTTATTGAATAGGCGGAAAGTGTTTGTTCCAATTATCATAGGTACTTCATGAGTATAAGGTGTCTCTTGGCAAACTAACGCATATAATAGCATAGGACAACCAGTTCCAACAACATATTTTGGTAATGTTAAATCAACTTTAATAAAACCATCAAAGTGGATTTTATGTCCTCCAGCACCTTCTACAGCAAATGTCTTATCACTGATTGGAAAGATTGTTAAATGAGATAAATGTCTGTCGTAAATTTCACGTGTTATGGTGGTAACCTGAGAACCACTATCCAAAATTGTTCTGAGTTTAAAGCCATTTACATGTCCATCAGTTTCGCAACCATTAGGTAAATGATTTGGACAGATGGTAATCCATAAAACAGAACTTGGTATAGATCCAACAAGATTAATGTGGGAATTTGAGTCAATGTCTATTAAACTGTTCTTCGACAATCTAATAATATTTCCACTTGAATCAGGATTGAGGCTTTCCTCCTCTTGGGACCCAATATGCCTCTCTACTGGGGCCCTTTGACGTTTAATCGATCAAAAACCAATTTAGGATTTGCCTTATTAGTACAATTAGGTTTTATGTGATCCCTTTCTCCACATTTATAGCAAAATTTGGATTTCTTTGCCTTAGGTCGAGCACTGCTACTGGTAGTATTTTGAGTGTTGGCAGGTTGTTTGTATTGTTGAGTCAGCTGATTTATTTATGACTGCAAACTGTTAAGGGTGTCCAGAATACGAGTATCTGTTTGCTGAGTGTTGCTCTGAGGTTTCTTTTTTCCATTTGAGTGCTTTGTACAAAAGTTTCCTCGGCTTTTCTTACCTCCTTTAGTAAGGTATGTAATGAGGGAGCTTCACTCTCAGAAAATTTTGTGTGGAGGTATTGCTTAATAACATCAGACTCACATGAAGATATTTAGTGATTGAGAAGTGTCTCGTTGATTTGTTCCTCCTGTAATCCACCACGTTTTTTAACAAGGTTTATTTTCACACCAAGTCTCTGGAGATACTGTGAGCAAGATTCTGTACTTTCTCGCTTTAAATGGAAAAATTCTTAATGTAGCTTAATACCATTAGACAAACTTCCATAAAGTTCATTTAATTCTTGATATATTTTGTTGGATGAGATATTTCCTAAAGCTCTAATTAAATCTAAAGCTGGGGAATGAAGTGAAGAAAGAAGACGATGCTGCTTATCTTTCTCTGACAGTGAACTTTCTAAAATCAGATCAGCTTGTCTGGACCATTCTTTAATACTATCTTTGGGCGATCAAGAAAAAGGTTTGAGTTTATATGTTTGTTCTCGAATAATGTGTTCTACCACACTTCTTGGGGTAGTTGACTCTGTCTCACTCGTACTAGTATCGGCAGATTGTAGTTGATCTAAAACCTGATCTGTTGGAAACTGCTGTGCTGGAAGATCCAGCTGTTCTGGTTATATCTTGGACTTCTGGAGCCTGACTGCTTGTCATTGTAGATGTTCAGGTAATACGTTCTTCTATGTAGCAAAATTTCCCGGACAAGCCCCCATGTAACCTCCGGGTCCTCTTCTAGTATGTCTAGGGGTGTGAAGTGGGACGGTAGTCGTAAAATAACGGGTTTTTTGCTATTGGTGTTTTTAGTTCAGGATAACCTTCAGTTGTATCCTACAATTATATTGAAAAGGAAGGAATATTTGTAATTAAAGTTTAATAAGTCTCAAACCAGAACTGAACCAGAGGTTCAGAAATACAATATTTGCTTATAACAATTGATAATGTAACCCATAATAAATATATAAACTATTTCAACCTTATGTTTAGTGTATGTGGTGTATGTAGTGTGTAATGTATGTAGTGTATTCAGTGTGTGTAGTGTATAGTGTGTGTAGTGTATAGTGTATGTAGTGGGTATAGTGTGTGTAGTGTATGTAGTGTATAGTTTAGTGTGTAGTGTGTATAGTGTATGTAGTGTGTGCAGTGTAGGTAGTGTATAGTGTATGTAGTGTATAGTGTATGTAGTGTATAGTGTATGTAGAGTATATGTAGTGTGTAATTTTTGGTTTAAAATGTGTGTGATATTTTGGTTTAATTTATTTTTAGAGGCTTTTGGTCTTATGGTTTCATCAGTTTCCAGCCGGCGCCACGTGGAGGCATCCCCTTAGCCTACCATATATACATTTATGTGCATTTGTGTGTACAATTATATAGTTATGTACAAATAAATAGTTATGTACAAATAAATAGTAATGTACAAATAAATAATTATATACAAATAGAAAAATAATTACATATTTTTTTTTAATGTTTTTAAGGGGTTTTACAATTACTTACAGGTTTTTTTTTGTTTCTTCAGGGCCTGCCTTACTCAATCTACGAGCTGTTTAGATGTGTAATTTCTCATGAGCTCTGCAGCTGCCTCATCGTCCTGTTCTGTAAACGTCATCTTTTTTTTTAAATGAATGGGCATGCCATTTAACATTGGCAATGCCACTCTAGTAAGGGTGTCAACATCATCTGAGTTGAAAGCCCTTCTTCCATGTTGGTGGTACATGGAAGAACTCAACTAAGATGATGGTGACACACTTCTGGCGCTGTTTACAGAAGAGGAGACGGAGACAGAGGCAGAAGGGGCAGATGCAGAGGAGGGGCAGGGTTTTACTCCACGGTTAAACTGGACACCGCAGAGGCACTCGTCAAATCCGAACACTGGTACACTGTAGTATGTTTTCTGGGTCTTTGACGAGTGGCTCATCTGCGACGTCAGTTGTCCCATCTTGTCGAGGTGTTTCTCCCAGCAGTGATTCACTAGAGATTTTCTTATTTATCTGCTTGAGATACGACGACCCCCGACAAGATAGGAGAACCGCTTCGTCATTATTCGGGCCATGTTCGAGCAGTCTATGGTACTGTTGTATTTTGTACGCTGCATAAACACAGGTTCACTGTCCACCAAGGACGTATGTTTTCTGATTTTATTGATATACAGGGCAATCCTGTTGTACATTATGTCAGTAATGTCACCCGTCTTGTGGTTCAGGACGATTACCACCAGCATAGCACCCTTCTCACTGCCCCATGAAATTCTGAACGTCATGTTTAATAATGCCATGGAGCGATGCCCGGACACCCACAGGATCTGGAAAAAAATATGCTAGAACAGACCGATAATCTTCCTTCATATGTTTGGTCGGGCAAGGCCCTCTGACTCAATCTCGTCAAATAGCTTTTCTGTGGAGCAACGGCAGCGGCTTCTTCATTGCTCAGTATGACGTCCTTGATATGGAATGACACCTTTACCTTCCTCTTGCTAGCGGGCCCTCTCATTGCCCGCTGCCAAGAGGCCAAGGTGTCCATCCATACCAGGTATGACTCTTTCACTATCGAATATGTTCAAGAATTTTATCAAAAGTCTAAGGCCTAATTTAAACGTCGCACCACGGTCGTGTCGAACTTAAATATTTTGAAATTTTTAACTAAGTGCAATTAAATACGACGTTAACTCGACAATTGAAACAAAAAAGCAGTCGTGCTATAAATTAAGTTCGACTTCGGGGATTCCCTTTCGCGCATGTTCTTTATAGGGGATTTTTCTTAGTTGTATGTCTTCATTTCCGGATGTTTGCCACGGAAAAGAAGCATTATATTAAGATGGGCAGTTTTTCTTTCAGGTAATAAACTACATATCTGAATGATTTCCGTTATATTTTGTTAATGTGCTTTTGTTGAATGATTTAGAAATATATATGTATCAATTTGATAGGTTTGAATTTTATTATAGGTCTACTGAGTCTGAGGCCTCACTCGCTGGGCAAGGCCTAGGCCTCTGAAATGCCCATAATGGTTTTTTATTTTTTTTTTATATGTATGTTTTGATGTCTAATCGTCTCATTCAGATGTACTTGTCTATATCTTGGTTTTTGTGGTCATGTACGCGTCCATTTTATACACATGTACTTGTGTATTTTAAAACTAATTGTACGTTGAAATGATATATGGTTTTTGCTGTCATTTACTTGATCGCCGGAAGATAAATCTGTCCATTATTTACACATGTAATTGTGTATTTTAAAACAAATTGTACGTTGAAATAATACGTGATTTTTTGCGGTCGTGTGCATGGCCGCGGGAACTATATATTATATCCATTTTATAAACAAATTGTAGGTTGAAAATCTGTCTATTTCATGCACATGTACTTGTGTATTTTTAAGCAAATTGTACGTGGAGTATTGTATATTTATTTTGTGGTCATGTACTTGATCGCCGGAACATAGATCTGTCCATTTGATACACATGTACTTGTGTTTTTTAGTATTTTAGACGAATTGTATATTGAGATATTATGTATTTTCGATTTTTTCCTTTTGTTTTTGTTTTTTTCCAATGTATTGCCCCATGGGCTTAATGTGAGACAGGACCATGTCCTTGTGTATTGGGCCTAATTCTGACCCATGTAAAATAAAGAGTTTATTATTATTATGTTGATTTTGATTAGACCTACATGTATTTATGTCTGTGATACGCATCACGTCTCCCCTGTACGTCTCGCAGTTCATGTCTTGACCGACCCCATTCGTATATTTTTCGCGATAAAGGCGAGTTTGGTGAGTTTCTAAAGTCCAATAGCCCTGTCATCAGGCAAGATTAATTTTTGTTCTTTCTTCCGACTGTTCAGTTAAACCTGTTATAAAAATAAATTAAATAATTAATAAAAAAAAATCTTATCCGCCATACTTGTTTCGAACTTATAACAAGTATGGCGTCTGCCACTCCTATCAAAACCTAAAATCTAGTCACGCTTCGCTTCACTCTGAATTGGTATCAACAACTGTGAACTTCGCTGTCGTGACATTATTTATACATTGTACGTGGCAGAAACTACTAGTATTTACAGCGGATCGACTTGGAAATTTCTATAAGAGACGAAAAAAAATCTACCAGAATTTTGTCTCAATAGGTATCTATTATATTTTACCCTTAGAATGATCATATACGAAGCAGAAATGAATGTAAATATGAACAGCAAAAATAATAGAAATTCTATACAGAAAAAAAAAATCTACGCAAATATCCAAATTCAACATGGAGGTATTTTCATCATATCCAAAGACGATAATATAAGACTAAAATATCAACACAATCTAAGCACAAATCAAAGTAAATCATAAATCTGTGATTGTATAAAGCACTACCTACTTGACGTATGTTATGCTACTCTATTATATGGAAATATTTGTCCCAAAACTTGTATTTCGCTCTCTTCCAACAGATTATTCAACCATATCGTTGTTGACATTTGCACTTTGTCATAAAGGGAGGCAACCATTATCTTATGTATTTTATTTTAGTTTCTGCCACGTACAATGTAGAAATAATGTCACGAAGTTCACAGTTGTCGATACCGAGTCAGAGTGAAGCGAAGCGTGACCAGATTTTATGTTTTGATGGGAGTGGCGAATAAGATTTTTTTTATTAACTATTTAATTTATTTTTATAACAGGGGTTCAGCTTTAAGATGTCTTCAATTGTTTAACACACTCCCTGTATATTTCTAAATTTCAGTGACAATGAACCCCCGCAATTCTCTGAAGATGTATATGCCTACATTTACGTTGATTGGCTTTAAGGTGTTCAAATGCTGATGTTAACAGATGTTTTCTCCTGCGAGATTCTACTAGGATCGACAGTGATGTCGAACAGGCCATCCGTCGTTTCCTGGCCGCCATTACACGAGAGATAAGGAATAAAAACATTTGTTTAAAAAAAGTAGTCATTTTAAAAATGGTGGCAATGTTTTCCGCCAAGATCGCTAAAGCAATAAAACGACTGTATGTATGGAAGGGAATAGCTGCCATAATTAGATGCAATGAAGAAGTGTCTAATTCCATTGTAATACGTCAAATGACATGTGTGATTAAACAAGATACATTAATATAAAAAAAACATATGACAACTTTTGTTAAAGTAAATTGTTTTAAAACAAAAGTTTTATGTTTAACGGTAAGATCACTCTTGTTTTTGTAGAATATAATATTACTAAATACATTTTACATTAGATGTCACAAACCCCCTTCCATAACACATTGGTTATTTGTCGCGTGCAGTTTCTCCTTTTACATTTCACTTTTGTCATATCTATTTTGTATCTTTTACGTTCATCACATGACCATCACATGACCAAAAAATAGAAATCAAGAACTGCTCCCAGTGGAATTTATAGTCTTGTTCTTCATGACAGACGGTGAATGAATTTTCGCCATCAATTTCCATGATAATAATAATGATTCTTTATTTGGGTCAACAATTTATTATGCATAACATTTTCGATTTTAGGTCGATTGTTGAAGCCTTTGCTTAAACTGTCTCGCTGCTAAAACCCCTTCCAGAATATTTTTTGCTTTTCTTTATTTTTTTTGGCATTTATCTATTTGGACACATCATTCGGAAATAAAAATATAGTTCACCGCTTCAAGAGAAGGGAATAGCAGCTTCGATAATCAAGACCCTTAATTCAGATACTTGTACTTAGCAGACAACATTAGCAAGGTCGTGGAGCTACTGAGACAAACTGCATCCCACCTCACTTCACATTTCCCAGGTTTTGTCTGAGCCAGAAAACCAGTCACAACCACCGATAAGGAGTTAACTAATAATACTACTAATACTATCCGTCAAGAAATGTGTCGCCTGTTTTCTCTTTAAAAGGCTATTACTAGTTGTACTACAAGTAGACCCCGACCGAGGCCTAATAGTAGTAGTGGAATGGAGAGGGGCCAATTTTTTGGTGGCATCAGTACCAGTAGTACTGGGGGGTGGGGGTATTAAGGCCCGTGACATAGTGTTTTCTGGCACAGGCAAATCATCGGAATTTGAAGTGAGATAGGATGCAGCTTGTCTTAGAAGCTCCGCGACCTAGAATCAGTTGTGTCTAAATAGATCAGTGGTATTCAACCTTTTCCAGCAATGTCCCCATTTTTTGGTTAATGAAAAGTACGCGTCTCCCATTTCATTTCAAATATTGACTTTAAAGGCCTTGCATTAAATCTCAAACCATAACATGTTCACAGACACAGCAGTTTTTTTTCTTTGCGGTTATATGTTGATCGCGTCACCTAAAAGTTTTCCGACATCCCCAAGGTTGAAAACCACTGATATAGATAAATGCCAAAAAATAAAGAAAAGAAAAACAATTCTTAACCTGGAAAGGCGCTTTAGCAGAGAGACAGTTTTAGCAAAGACTTAAATAATCGAACTTAAATGGGAAATCGAAAATGTTATGCATAATAAATTGTTGACCCAAATAAAGAATCGTTATTATTATCATGGAAATTGGTGGCGAAAATTCATTCGCTGTCTGTCATGAAGAACAAGGCTATAAATTCCACTGGGAGTAGTTCTTAAATGATTTCTATTTTTTGGTCACGTGAAGGTCATGTGATGAACGTAAAAGATACGACAAAATAGATATGACAAAAGTGAAATGTAAAAAGAGAAACTGCATGCGACAAATAACCAGTGTGTTATGAAGGGGTTTGTGACATACATCTAATGTAAAAAGTTTTTAGTAATATTATATTCTACAAACACAAGAGTGATCTTACCGTTAAACATAAAACTTTTGTTTTAAAACAGTTTACTTTAACAAAAGCAGTCATATGTCTTTTGATATTAAGGTATTTTGTTTTATTACACATGTTATTTGACTTATTACAATGGAATTAGACACTTCTTCACTACATCGAATTATGGCAGCTATTCCCTTCCATATGTATGAAATGGATATTTTTAATTCCTTGCGCTAAAGTCGTGCTACTTGAATTAAGTTCGACACGACTTGGGCGCGACGTTTAAATTAGGCCTAAGACAACATATTTTTTTTATATAAACAATATTTATTTACACTGGATTGGGCAGCAGGCTAGGCCTATATTAGCCCTCTCCAGACAAACATATTTTACAATGCTACAGACATTTAATTAATTTTGTGGAAGAAAATTACAAGATAGGAGAATACAATAAAGTTTAAATATAAGATTGAGATTCTTAAGTATTATATCTTGAATCTTCTGCTAATGTCAAAAAAGGAATGAATTTGTTCAAAGATTATGTTGGATGTTTCTATGTCATTTGGAATACCGAAAAGGAGAATGTCGATGTTGTGATAAATTGAAGGTAGAAGATGAATTGAGCGGTTTCTGGCATCTGAATGTAAGGGACATTCTAAGAGAAAATGATACGTATCTTCAATTGTATGACCACAACTGCAAGTAGGACTGTCAGAAATATGTCTTTTATATTTATGCTCGTTTAAATCACTACATGAAAGACGAAGGCGACAGTGAATAATTTGGTTTGTTCTTTTGCCAAATGAATAGTAGCTAGGTTCACATTGATCCTGAGAATTTAGAGTGGAGTTAAAGGAAGATATTGATCGAGAATTTCTAATTGAAGCATCAAGTTTGTTCCATTCACGAATAGCTGATGGTATAAAAGAATTTCCAAACGTATTTGTTCTAAATGTATATTCATCAAATTCAAGTTCATGTCTGAGTTGGTAGTTTGTTGGAGTTTTAGTTAGGTGTTCTTTCAAGTACGCAGGGGTCATATCGTTTTTTATCTTATAGATTAATTTTAACTTGTGGCGCCCTCGTCTTTCCTTCAATGGGACAAAGCAGGTCTCTTTGTATATTAAACGGTGACTGGTCCCCCTTACAGCTCCACATCTAGATCTGAGTGCATCCAGTTGTAACTCTTCAAGATTATTAGTAAGCTCTGATGTGCACCCATCCCAAATGATGTCACAGTAATCAAAGTGGGGCAGAATGAATGAAGTATAAATAACGCGGAGAGATGGTCGGGATAATCTGTATTTAAGAGATCGTAGGCAGTTTACAAGTCTGTTTGTCTTAGTTATAATTCCCAGGATATGCTTATCCCACTTACAGTTTATTTGGATAGTCAGTCCAAGGTGCTTGTGCGAATCAACATTTTGTATAGGTGTATTGTCTAAACTTAGGGTAGGAAGTGGGGGATTCTTTTTAGTAGTAAGTGGCAGTGTTTCAGTCTTCTGTGGATTGAAGGAGACCAGCCCACTGATTAATACGTTCCAGATCTTTATTTAAGACACTCGCACCTACCGTCGGGTCATCAATTTTTAGGTAAATACTAGTATCATCTGCAAACAGGCGGATTTTGGACTCGATATTATTTACAATGTCATTTATATAAATGAGGAACAATAAAGGTCCAAGGACAGAGCCCTGTGGGACACCAGCAGGAAAGACTCTGTGATCCGAGGAGACCCCCTGAATAACAACACACTGTTTTCTATCGAAAAGATAATTTTTAAACCATTCCAGGAGGTCACTACGAATCCCAGAGGCATCCAGCTTATGGCAGAGTGCAGCATGCCACACTCTGTCGAAAGCTTTGCTGATGTCACAGAACACCGCCCTTGTATATTGACCATTGTCAATGGCTTGACAGAAGAAGTGAGTAAGATCTATTAGTTGATAGATTGTTGAATCACCGTGCAGAAAACCACTTTGTAGATTAGTTATAATGCTGTGCTCCTTATAGAAGTTAAAGACATGCTTGTAAATACATTTTTCGAAAATTTTGATCACGATACTGAGAAGCGAAACAGGTCGATAATTTCCACGCATAGATGGATCACCTTTTTTTAAGAATGGCTGTCACATTTGCAATCTTCCAAATAGTTGGTACTTGTTTAAGATGAAGCGAAAGATTGAATAGTTTACAAAGTACAAAGAGGAATACTGATAAGATTTGAGATAGTTTTGAGAAAAAGTCCACTTAAATCATCTGGTCCGGTTGCTTTTGAAATATCAATAGATGTAAGCATGTCTTCAACTTCTGAAGGTGTTAGTTCAATGTGTTCGAGTGAATATTCATTGTGATCGAGAGTTGGAAGAAGTGCATTTGTGGTATCAAGTTGTGATTGGGTTATAAAGAAATTATTCAAACAATAAGCCTTGTCCTCCGAAGAAAAGACTGGTATACCCTCGTTGATAAGAGGTGGAATTTCCTTTTTATTTGCGCGTTGACATTTTACAAATGAGTTAAGTAGATGCCACCAATCCTTCTGGCCAAACTTCTCTTTGTCGTTAATTTTGGAGTCAATACGATCATAATATTCTTTTTTACGTTTTCGAATCAGATCAATATATTCATTTCTTATTTTCCGATATTCCTGACAATCAGTTGCCAAATTTGAAACTTTTGCTTTACGATGAATTTTGCATTTCTTCTTACTAAATTTTCGAATAGAACTAGTCATCCATGGTTTATCTCGTGGTCTAATAGTAACAATTTTATTTTTGATATTATTGTTTGCAATCTTATTCAACTCAGTTGTAAAAGTCAAGCTGGCAGTGTCAATACAGTCATTATCAACAATGGCATCCCAGTCTGTTCTAAGAATGTCGTTTTTCAGTCCGTCCATATTAATGTCTTTGTAATCCCAAATTCTTCTTTTAAAGCATGCTAATTTTGGTTTTGTAAGGGAAAGCTGACAATATATAGGACAGTGATCACTGCAAAAGTTATCTAATATTCCAAATTTTGTTACATAGCCTTGACAATTAGTAATTATTAAATCAATCATTGTTGAGGTTCCTGATGAGTCGTATCGTGTTGGTTCATCTATTAATTGCTTAAAATCGAAAAGAGTAATAAATTTATGTAAGAAGGAATTAGAATTTTGAATGAAATCGATATTAAAATCACCAAGTATAAATATATTTTGGATATCATCCGATACGACCGAAGTTAATGAAGATAAAATGTTTTGATCAGTTTTTTAATTTGAATTTGGTGGTCTGTAGAAATTTCCAATGATAAATGTAGTTTTGTTAACTGCAATTTCGACAAAAAGGGCCTCTACATTGTCAGTTTCAAGGTCTGAACGTCGTTTGAAAAAGAGATCATGTTTCACATAAATAGCCACCCCACCCCCAGGTCGGTCTGTCCTGTCTTTTCTAATTACCTCGTGATATGATGGGATAGCTAAAGAGTTGGAAAGAATGCTTCTGTCAAGCCATGTTTCGGTAATACAAATGACATCGTATGTATCTGATAGTTCGGCTGTAAGTAGATCTATTTTGTTTCGGAGACTCCTTACATTTAGATGCACTATAGACATATTATTAGGACCTGGGTTTTTTTCGACATCAGCAGAGATAAGTCAATATAGAAGTAGAAGATTCGTGATATGTCTGTAGTCTAGAATTCCTGTCAAAATTGTGTATAAATAATAAAATAAATTAAGTAAGAAATATACATTATATACAGCGCATTTAAGTAGTGTATGTTTGAGGGTAATTCCAGATAGTAGACTACATATATAACTTATGATGATGGTACCTGGTTGTGTATTATTATCAGGTAAGTCGTTTATGATTGGTTTATATAAATGGCTAAGGACTAGCTCCGTTCCATGGAACATGTGAATGGAAATGGGGCTACCATTATCAATGACAAACCATACACCTTTCTCCCATGAGCTTGGGCATTGAGGATATCCTTACTGGATATTGCCTTCTGTGACGTCAATATGTAAATAGGCCTTAGAGGGGTATTCCGTATTGAGTTAGATTAAAATTGAGTCTTATGTTTGGAACCGCATGGCTGGTTCAGTATCTAAATCTCCCGAATAACAGTACAAACACCGTCGGCATTAGCCAATATTTCGACTATATCAAACCTTAGTCTCCCCAAACAGGCCAGCCCCCAAAACGCTATGTGCGACAACAGAAAGTTTACCAGAAATTTATCCCCCCCCCCACAAAAGGCTAATAGAGTGGTTTTTACTGGGATATACCCTTCCCTTCCTGATCTTATGGATTTATGACCTTACTTCGGCCTAGTCGGTAAGCCGTCGGGCAAGATACTAATATCAAAGACCATATAAATAATAAGACATGACAGCTAGGCCAATCAGCGTACCAGGCGACGAACAGCTTCACTCAGCGGAGGGAAGTAAAGCGCACTTAGGCTTCATTGAGGGCCTAGTGGGAAGATGTCTCCTCGCCTGAATTTACCATCCAGGAGTAATGTTAATTCCACGTTTTGCTCCAACAGCTATCGGAACAAGGAATCTGCAGTTTCTTTTCTCACGTTTCCTATGGACGATATATGGTAAGGAGTTCTATTTTCCCCGTGGTAGCGATCTAAATATCCCAATAGAAAGATGTAACTATTGAGCAAAAATCAAAGCATATCTGGAAAGTTATCAACTCCTTAACTAATAAGGCTAATAATTCAACTAATCTGATTCCTTTAGAACCCGAGGAAGTCAATGATCATTTTTCAAATATTGCATCCAAATTGATTAATCAAAAGCATGTTCATAGAAATATTGATAAAAGTTATTTCGTAAATAAAATAGAAGAATTTGTCACTTCTAAGTTAAATTCTAATGAAGAATGTTCGATTCCCTACATTAACAAATATGAAGTTTTTAAACAGTTGTCTTCGTTAAATGCAACCAAAAGTGCTGGTTTAGATAAATTAAATCCTCTATTTCTCAAATATGGTGCTTTTACGTTAAGTGGTCCTTTGACACATATATATAATCTATGCATTGATGCAAATATATTTCCTGATAAATTCAAAGAAGCAAAAGTTTTACCACTGTATAAATCCGGCGCTAAATCTGATCCTAATAATTATAGACCAATTTCTGTATTATCTAGTGTATCTAAACCACTTGAAAGACATTATTCAAAACATATAAATAATTTCTTAAATAATAATAAGTTATTGTATTCGCACCAATCTGGTTTTAGGTCTAATAGTTCTTGTCAAACAGCTCTGACTAACATAATTGAAAACGTTTATGATGCAGTAAATAATAATCTTATGGTTGGTTCTATTTTCTTTGATTTTACAAAAGCATTTGATTTGATTTCCCATGAGATAATTATTGAAAAACTAAAACTATACAAATTTTCGAATGCATTAATAACCTTCATAAATTGTTACTTGTCGAATCGTACTCAGCGTTGTTACGTCAATGGAACTCTTTCGTCTTCTCGAAGTATAAAGTATGGAGTACCACAAGGATCAATTTTAGGTCCCTTGTTGTTTAATCTTTATATTAATGATTTGCCATTGCATATTAATTGTAACTGTGATCTTTTTGCGGATGATACTACGATTTATACTTCTGGTAAATCGGTTACTGACATACAATTAAAATTGCAAGAAGATACTGATGCAATCTTAAACTGGTGTTCCTTTAATGTCATGATTTTAAATGAAAATAAGACCAAATGTATGTTAATTACAACTTCTCAAAAAAGAAAATATTCATCAGATTTATCAATTGAACTTAATAATCAATTTATTGAACAAGTTGAAAACTTTAAATTACTAGGTGTTACTGTGAATCAAAATCTCTCATGGACTCCGCACGTAAAGTTCGTTGCTAAAATTTTAAATACTAAGTTATTTCAACTGCGACAGTTAAGAAAGATCATGCCTGAAAAATAAAGATCTATTTTTTATAAATGTCACTTTCAACCATATTTGGATTATTGTTCAACTATTTGGGATTCGCACGACATTGAATCGGCCGATATTTTACACAGGCAACAAAAAATTGCTTTTAGATTAATTCTTGGTTCTAAGTATAATACTGATTTGTCACTGAATCTTAAAAGGCTTAATATTTTTGACATTAAAACCAGGCATAATTTTAATTCGTATAAATTTATGTATAAAATTCTGAACAACTTGTCTCCTTCATACCTTTCAAGCCTCTTTAGCTATAAACAGACGCCTTATTCTAGCATAAATTCAAAATTTGTGGTGCAAAAACCACGAATCAATTTGATTAAACAAAGTATTAAATACAAAGGATCAATTTTATGGAATGGTCTAGACGAAAATATTAAATCAGCATCAGATTTCAAGACTTTTCGAAGGATGATTCTTGGTAATCGTTCATTAACATAAGCATACTTCCTGTTACACGGGTATTCTTTTCACCAACTATAGGCTTACTTGCTGATGGCTATCTTAACAATTGTGTTTCTCCGTGATTTAATGATTTAAGTAATTTATTAATTTTATTTTTCCCTTTCCCAGAGGTATTTCACCACCAACAATTCTATTTTGGCCTAACTTGAACCATTTTGAAAATCTAAATTACTACTGTCGGGGGATGAGTAAACATCCTTAAAGCTGGTCTTGAGCATGGACAAATCCTACCTCCCCCTCCATAGAAAATAAGAAAGAGTAGGGTTGGGTAGCCCGCTCGCAGCACATGCACTGACGCTTTGGCAATTTTTTTTTTTTTTTTTTTTTTTCTTTTTTTTTTTTTTTTTATATGTATGTTTTGATGTCTGATCGTCTCATGCAGATGTACTTGTCTATTCCTTGGTTTTTGTGGTCATGTACTTGATCGCAGAATGATAAATCTGTCCATTTTATACACATGTACTTGTGTATTTTAAAACTAATTGTACATTGAAATGATATATTGTTTTTGCTGTCATGTCCTTGATCGCCGGAAGATAAATCTGTCCATTATTTACACATGTAATTGTGTATTTGAAAATAAATTGTACGTTGAAATAATACGTGATTTTTTGCGGTCGTGTGCATGGCCGCGGGAACTATATATTACATCCATTTTATAAACAAATTGTAGGTTGAAAATCTGTCCATTCATGCACATGTACTTGTGTATTTTTAAACAAATTGTACGTGGAGTATTGTATATTTATTTGTGGTCATGTACTTGATCGCCGGAACATATCTCTGTCCATTTGATACAGATGTACTTGTGTATTTTTAGTATTTCAGACGAATTGTATTATGTATTTTCGATTTTATTTTCTTTTTTTTTTTTTTTTTTTTTTCCAATGTATTGCCCCATGGGCTGAATGTGAGACAGGACCATGTCCTTGTGTATTGGGCCTAATTCTGACCCATGTAAAATAAAGAGTTTATTATTATTATTATTATTAAAATGGCGACCGCAAGACGAGTCAATATATTATATAGCCTGGAATGGCTTCAATATCGTAAACTACTTTAAAGTTTAGTACTAGTATATTGTTAAATCGGGAATTGAATTGGCTTTTCAAATCTGTACTTATCTGTTGTCTCGTGTAGGTGGTATTGGTAGTTGGAAGTCGAAATTTCAGCGTCAAAATTTGACGTGATTGGGGCCTACTGACTCCTAGTTTAATTTTATTATTCTTGCAACTAAACTTTTTTTTTGTCACAATTATGTGAATTTTATATTCATTGTTTACTATTTTGTCTGATATTTACAAAAAAAGTGTGTTGGGATAAATGTCGGGACCGGCAAATTGTTTGTTTGATGCCGACTGCAAGTCATCACTACTTTCGTTTTCTCATTTGCTTTGTCCCCGCCCACAGAGTTCGTATTATGGATTAACAAAATACTCTCCTTTCGGAAACCTTTCTCGGAGTGTATAATCTCGCGGCAAACCAAACCAATTTTGTGTATTTAAACGTGTTTGGGGTAGAGGGACATTATTCTCCATAGAAATATACAGGATGTGTTATCTGAGGACAAATCTAGACTTAACGCCATAGGGCAGGGGAAGCTATTGTGGGCTATAGGCCAAGTACTGCCTGTGTTTGGAGAATAAATTTGTTCTTATTTTGATTGGTTCTTACAGAAGGCTGTTCTCTCTCACTTGAATAACAATAATCCGAAATGTCATTGGCTGGATTAAACATGAACAATCCAAGACCACGTGCCTATCTCCTCTCTACTGCGATCGTCGGATGTTTACTTTACTCATCAACAGATTGACAGGTCCACTGGCAATGTCATTGGATTAGAGATTAGTTAGTCCTCATCTTCACCGATTACCGCTGGTAAGCTGTAGAGCGTGTCGAGATTAATGAGCGGGGATAAAAGTCTAGGTTTGTCGACCTATTCTAGAGTTGGACATATATCAGGACACAATTATATGGATAACAACTACATGTACTTTATTAAATAATTTGCGACGTTTCAACGAAGATACTCCCGTCTTTATCAAGCTATGATACAAAATAAGAGAGAAGAGGGAATATAGCGTTGGACAGTATTGTACCACATCTTTACTGATCACCACTGGTAGGCTGTAGAGCGTGTCGAGATTAATAAGGGTGTGGACTAGGGGTGATGTAAGGGCCAGCATCAGGAAATGATATAGGTTGAAGGTCACAGAGCAAGAGATTCTCTAGAGTTCGACAGTATTGTACTTCATCCCTGCGAGTCCTACAGGGTATCTGAATACATTGACCACTTCCTGTTACTATTGGCTACAAACCATCCGGCTTATGTAAAGGATACAAATGACTTTGTCCAAATAATTAAACAACTAAAAATTCCACAAAACTCATTTTTAGTTTCGTTAGATGTTCAAAGTATGTATACTCGAATTGACAACGTTTCAAGATAATAAGCCGTGAGCAAGGCTTTCAAAAGAAACACTGACTCTTCTAGACCAGATTCAGAATTATTAAAATTTGCCTTACACGAAATGACTTTACTTTCAATGAAAACATCTATCTTCAGACCTCAGGAACCGCTATGGGAAAACGTTTTGCGAACATTTACATGGCCGAATGGAAAGGGAGGTCTCAGCTCTTTGCCCTAAATTACCAATTTTTTATGTAAGATTTTTAGATGATATTTTTCTTATTTGGACTCACTCACTTTATGAATTCTGGGAATATTTCAATATTCTCATTTCATACCACCATCCTGTAAAACTAACAGCCAATATCAGCGAAAACAGTATAGACTTCCTAGATACTACAGTATTCAAACACACCGACTTTCACATAACCAACAAATTAGATATTAAAGTCTTTTTTAAAACTACTGATACCCACCAACTTCTATTCAAATCCTCTTTGCGTGCTCAATTGTTTTCACGAAACTTAGAGAACGGGGCTACTAAAAACGTTTCCTACGCAAAATAACAAGTGGTTGCCTAGCAAGATACGCCCACTTTAAAATATATTTTCTGTTTTAACACAGGCAAAAACTAAGATTATTTAGGTCTAATCAAAGTTCTCGTCAATATAAATGTTCACACCAAATTTCATTAAAATTAGATGAAAACTGTATTGTCTATCGCAATCACAAGCCGCGTTTTGACTAAGTCAAGTGCAATAACTTAAAAACAGTATATCCAAATGTCAATTTCGAACTTGACCAAGGTGACATCAACTTCAATGATCACACCAAATTTCATTCCAATCAGATGAAAACTGTTGTCTCTATTGTGTTCACAAGTCTATTTCGACGCAATTTGACTTAGTCAAGGCCAATAACTCAAAAGAAGTTCACCAAAAAATCGTCATGATCAAACTTGTCCAAGATTTCATCAATATAAATGATAACACCAAATTTCATTCAAATCAAATGGAAATTGTGATCTCTATCGCTTTCACAAGCCAATTTTGAGGCGTTTTGACTAAGTCAAGTGCAATAACTCAAAAACCATTCATCGAAAAATCACCAATTTCGAACTTGTCCAAGATCTCATCAATATCAATGATCACAGCAAGTTTCATTCAAATCTGATGAAAACTGTAGTCTCTATCGCGTTCACAAGTCAATTTTGACGCGTTTTGGCAAGGTCAAGTGCAATAACTCAAAAACCATTCATGGAAAAATCGCCAATTTCAAACTTGTTCAAGATCTCATCAATATAAATGATCACAGCAAGTTTCATTCAAATCTGATGAAAACTGTAGTCTCTATCACGTTCACAAGCCAATTTTGACGCGTTTTGGCTAAGTCAAGTGCAATAACTCAAAAACCGTTCATCGAAAAATCGCCAATTTCGAACTTGTCCGAGATCTCATCAATATTACTGATCACAGAAAGTTTCATTTAAATCCGATGAAAACTGTAGTCTCTATCGCGTTCACAAGCCAATTTTGATGCGTTTTGGCTAAGTCAAGTGCAATAACTCAAAAACCGTTCATCGAAAAATAGCCAATTTCGAACTTGTCCGAGATCTCATCAATATAAATGATCACAGCAAGTTTCAATTAAATCCGACAAAAACTGTAGTCTCTATTGCGTTCACAAGCAATTGTGGACGGACGGACGGATGGACAGGGGTGACGACAATATACGACCACATTATAATGTGGGCGTATAAAAAGTACAACCCTTGCCGAAATCAGAGCTAAAGACAACACCCGCTAACCCCAATGTTTTAGCTTTACAATGTAATGCAATACGCTCCCTCACTTGCCCTTTTATTTCTCAGTCCAATTCTTTCAAAAATAAACGTAATAATTCCACCTCTTTCATTAGCCAAGACCTCTGTTGCCTATCAAAAAATATAATATAGATGTACTTAATATTTTGTCTGAAATGAGAATCCATGAATTCTTTACGACAAAGATTTAACAACCATCGATCTGTTATTAATTTAAATAAACTAGATAAAACAGTAGCTCGTCACTTTAATCAACCAGATCACAACCTTTCTGATTTAAACCTTATGCCAATTGAAAAGATAAACGAGGAACCTGTCGTCAGTACAAAAGATAGCTTGCCAGGCAAGGTAATATACGCCCACTGGCAGCATTTATTTTGAATAAAAACTTTTCAGTAAGGTAACAATAAGTGGAATGAAATATTCAACCTTCCACGATATATTTTTTTCTTGGGTCTCTAGTTTCATTAAGTACTGTCCAGAATTGTACCTAATAACAACTCATTAAATATTTTTCGGTATTTTTATGTTTTGCAATAGGGTTCACCCTTAATAATATTTTGATATTTTTAATTCTTAATAAGGCTCATCCTTAGTTGATATTAAACAATTTCAGCGAGTTTTGTCAAAAATGAATGTTTAGAGTGTTCACAAGCCAAAAGTTGAAAGCGTTTCTGAAAACAGGCGCCATAACTGACACTAAATATTTTTTGATTTATCTGATTTTCAATAGGGTTTATCCTTGTGAGAAAACAAATACTAAAGCCAAGTTTCATCAAAATCCATTCAAAATTTTTCTTTCTAGAGAGTTTACGAGTTAAATTGAATGCGTTTTCAAAAACAAGGGCAATAACAAATACATTTTGGGCGTATAATAAAAATCCATTATGAATTGTTCTTTCTAGAGTGCTTACAAGCTAAAATTGAACGCGTTTTCAAACACAAGGGCAATAACTGATACTAAATATTTTTCGATTTAACTGAATTTCAATAGGGTTCATCCTTAGGTGATTACAAATACTCATGCCAAGTTATGTCAAAATCGCTCAAGAATTGTGACTTGTAGAGTGTTTACAAGGCAAAAATCCAACACATTTTATAGAACAAGGGCAATAATTCCTACTAAATATATTTCGATATGTGCTATTTTCAAAACGGTTCATTCTTGGGTGATATTAAACAATTTCAGCAAGTTTCATCAAAATCGGTCAATAACTGTGCTTTCTAGAGTGTTTACAAGCTAAAAATTGAACGCGTTTTCAAAAACAAGGGCAATAACTGATATTAATTTTTTTTCGATTTGACTGGTTTTCAATAGGCTTCATCCTTGGGTGATAACAAATACTCAGGCCAAGTTTCATTAAAATCCATTAAAAATTGTTCTCTCAAGAGTGTTTACAAGCTAAAATTGAACGAGTTTTCAAGAACAAGGGCAATAACTCATACTAAATGTTTTTCGATTTCGCTGATTTTCGATAGGGTTTATCCTTGAGTTATAACATACTCTCACACCAAGTTTCATCAAAATCGGTCAAGAATTGCACGTTGTAGAGTGTTTACGAGCCATTCAAGAACAAGGGCACGAACTCATACTAATTTTTTTCCGATTTCGCTGATTTTCAATAGGGTTCATCCTTGCGTGATCATAAACACTCATATTAAGTTTCATCTAAATCCGCCAAGAATTACACCGTGTAGAGTGTTTACGAGCAATTGTGGACGGACGGATGTGGGTGACGACAATATACGCCCCCCATTTCATGTGGGCGTATAAAAATATTCGACTCATTCGTGAAAACTTTTTGGATACATAAACTGCAAACCAAAAGATAGCTTGCCAGGCAAGGTAATATACGCCCACTGGCAGCATTTATTTAAAATAAAAACTTTTCAGTAAGGTTACAATAAGTGGAATGAAATATTCAACCTTCCAACCTATTTTTTTCTAGGGTCTCTAGTTTCATTAAAAACTGTCAAGAATTGTACCTAATAACAACTCATTAAATATTTTGGGTATTTTTATGATTTGCAATAGGGTTCACCCTTAATAATATTTTGATATTTTTAATTCTTAATAAGGCTCATCCTTGGTTGATATTAAACAATTTCAGCGAGTTTTGTCAAAAAGGAATGTTTAGAGTGTTCACAAGCCAAAAGTTGAAAGCGTTTTTGAAAACAGGCGCAATAACTGACACTAAATATTTTTCGATTTATCTGATTTTCAATAGGGTTTATCCTTGTGAGAAAACAAATACTAAAGCCAAGTTTCATCAAAATCCATTCAAAATTGTTCTTTCTAGATTGTTTACGAGTTAAATTGAACGCGTTTTCAAAAACAAGGTCAATAACTTGTACTAAATATTTTTCGATTTTCAATAGGGTTCATCCTTGGGAGACAACAAATACTCCAGCCAAGTTACATCAAAATCCATTAAAAATTGTTCTTTCTAGAGTGTTTACAAGCTAAAATTGAACGCGTTTTCAAGAACAAGGGCTATAACTGACACTAAATATATTTCTATTTATTTGATTTATAATAGGGTTCATCCTTGGGTAAAAACAAATACTCAAGCCAAAGTTAATCAAAATCCATTCAGAATAGTTCTTTCTAGAGTGTTTACAAGCTAAAATTGAATGCGTTTTCAAAAACAAGGGCAGTAACTCATACTAAAAAATTTTTCGATTTCGCTGATTTTCAATAGGGTTCATCCTTGAGTTATAACACACTCTCACACCAAGTTTCATAGAAATCCATCAAGAATTGTGCCATGTAGAGTGTTTACGAGACAAAAATTGAACGCGTTTAAAAGAACAAGGGCAATAATTCATATTAGATATATTTTGATATTTTTAATTTTCAATTAGGCTCATCCCTTGCGATATCCAACAATTTCAGTGAGTTTTGTCAACATTGGTCATGAATTGTACCTTCTAGAGTGTTTATTAGCCAAAAAGTTAAACCCGTTTTCAAACACAAGGGCAATAACTGACACTAAATATATTTCGATTTATTTGATTTTCAATAAGGTTCATCGTTGGGTAAAAACAAATACTCAAGCCAAGTTTTATAAAAAATCCATTAAGAATTATTCTTTCTAGAGTGCTTACAAGCTAAAATTGAACGCGTTTTCAAACACAAGGGCAATAACTGATACTAAATATTTTTCGATTTAACTGAATTTCAATAGGGTTCATCCTTAGGTGATTACAAATACTCATGCCAAATTATGTCAAAATCGCTCAAGAATTGTGACTTGTAGAGTGTTTACAAGGCAAAAATCCAACACATTTTATAGAACAAGGGCAATAATTCCTATTAAATATAGTTCGATATGTGCTATTTTCAAAAGGGTTCATTCTTGGGTGATATTAAACAATTTCAGCAAGTTTCGTCAAAATCGGTCAATAACTGTGCTTTGTAGAGTGTTTACAAGCTAAAAATTGAACGCGTTTTCAAAAACAAGGGCAATAACTGATATTAAATTTTTTTCGATTTTACTGGTTTTCAATAGGTTTCATCCTTGGGTGATAACAAATACTCAAGCCAAGTTTCATCAAAATCCATTAAGAATTGTTCTCTCAAGAGTGTTTACAAGCTAAAATTGAACGCGTTTTCAAGAACAAGGGCAATAACTCATACTAAATGTTTTTCGATTTCGCTGATTTTCGATAGGGTTTATCCTTGAGTTATAACATACTCTCACACCAAGTTTCATCAAAATCGGTCAAGAATTGCACGTTGTAGAATGTTTACGAGCCATTCAAGAACAAGGGCACAAACTCATACTAATTTTTTTCCGATTTCGCTGATTTTCAATAGGGTTCATCCTTGCGTGATCATAAACACTCATATTAAGTTTCATCTAAATCCGTCAAGAATTACACCGTGTAGAGTGTTTACGAGCAATTGTGGACGGACGGACGGACGGACGGACGGACGGACGGACGGACGGATGTGGGTGACGACAATATACGCCCCCCATTTCATGTGGGCGTATAAAAACCACATGGTATGAACGTCAAATCTGGTTATTCCATCATAGCTTTTGTCATCCAATATAACAGCACTACAAGTCAGATTCCCAGAATTATTAAGAAATACTACAAAAACTACAAGAAATGTACCCTACAGTTTTTACAAACAACTTAGTTATGGCATATACAAGAAACAAGAACTTAAATGATATTTTTGTCCGTGGTAGATTGCCCATTATTACATGTAATTAATATAATTTTTTTTTATCTTCCAGGTGCTCAATTATCTTATTCTGATATTAAATCAAATTTATCCCTTAGTGGAAGTATTCTCTTCTAAAGTATTTTCAGAAAATGAGGAACACCGAGAATGAGAAATCTATACGAATTCTTAACTACTAATTTCACACCTAACACTTTTTATGAAATTTTGCTCTTTGAACTGTGCCCAAATAAAGCAACGTTGGGCTCGGTTAGTACACGGATGGGTGACTGCCTAGCAACACCGATTGGTGTTCACTGTTTTTGGTACCTACACGGCTTATCATGGGGATACTGTAGAAGCCTGGGTTTGGTCGAACTGTCCTCGAGTTTGACTGTGTACACCATCTCCGCTAGTCTTTGCTAGTGGTCTATAGAGCGTGTCGAGATTATTGGGCGGGGAGACGGTAGGAGTCTGGTTTTAGTCAACCTATTCTAGAGTTGGACAGTAGTGTACCTCACCCCCGCTAGTGGTCTGTGGAGCGTGTCGAGATTATTGGGCGGGGAGACGGTAGAAGCATGGCTTTAGTCATTTATCATGTAACAAAAATATTTCTTATATATATCTTTCAATATCATCAAAATATACCTCAAATCTTCATCAAATGAACTTGAACTGGCCCAAATGGTTTAGTACATCAGAAACTTTATTCCAGGTAGGGCAATTTAAGAGCAACTAAGATAAGTTTTCTTAATTCTATATTAATATAACCATACATTGAAATACAGTAGACTTACTACTAGTAGCAGCCAAAAAACATAGTTCAGAATATCTAACAGAATAAATCAGTCCTTGTGAGTCTTTTTATGTATGTTTAAATTACTTTTATCACTGAATGACTTATTACATATATCACATGTATAGGGTTTCTCTCCAGTATGTGTTCTCAGATGAACGGTTAAATTATAATTTTTAATGAATGACTTATTACAAATATCACATGTATATGGTTTCTCTCCAGTATGTGTTCTCAGATGTGTTGTTAAAGTATCTTTCCTTCCAAATGACTTATTACAGATATCACACTTATAGGGTTTCTCTCCAGTATGTGTTCTCATATGTGTTGTTAAAGCACTGTTTTGACGGAATGATGTATTACAAATTTCACATGTATAGGGTTTCTCTCCAGTATGTGTTCTCATATGTGTTGTTAAAGCACTGTTTTGACGGAATGATGTATTACAAATTTCACATGTATAAGGTTTCTCTCCAGTATGTGTTCTTATATGTGTTGTTAAAGAACTTTTATCACTGAATGACTTATTACAAATATCACATGTATAGGGTTTCTCTCCAGTATGTGTTCTCATATGTGTTGTTAAAGAACTTTTATCACTGAATGACTTATTACAAATATCACATGTATAGGGTTTCTCTCCAGTATGTGTTCGCATATGTGTCGTCAAAGAACCTTTTCTTCCAAATGACTTATTACAAATATCACATGTATAGGGTTTCTCTCCAGTATGTGTTCGCATATGTGTTGTTAAAGCACTGCTATTTCTGAATGATGTATTACAAATATCACATGTATAGAATTTTTTAGTACTTTTTCTTCCAATTTTATTTTTCTCAGAATCTGTTCTTGTTTTGTGGGTTCCATCAGAATATGTAGAAATGTTATCTGGTTTTTTAACTGTTTTGTTGTTTCCATCAGAATCTGTAGAAAAGTTATCTGGTTTTTGAATTGTTTTTTTGTTTCCATCAGAATCAGTAGAAATGTTATCTGGTTTTTTAACTGTTTTGTTGTTTCCATCAGAATCTGTAGAAATGTTATCTGGTTTTTGAAGTGTTTTGTTGTTTCCATCAGAATCAGTAGACATGTTATCTGGTTTTTGAATTGTTTTGTTGTTTCCATCAGAATCAGTAGACATGTTATCTGGTTTTTGAATTGTTTTGTTGCTTTCATCAGAATCTGTAGAAATGTTATCTGTTTTTTTACTTGTTTTGTTGTTTCCATCAGATTTTGAAGAATATAATGACTGACATGTATGAAATCGCCTAAGACAATTTCCTTTCCATACTGGATTGGTTAACCTTGGTAAAAGGGACTGAACTTTTTCAATACAATTTGTTTTAACTTGTAAGGAACTTGAGTTTGGAATTACTCTGCTTCTATTGTGAAAATCTATACATCCAAAGACTGCATGTCTTCCTGTAAACACAAGTTGTATCTTCATTTCATACTGAAATATAAGAAAGTTCTAAGTTTAAACCATGTACACATATTAATAACAAGTGGTTGCCTAGCAAGATATGACCACTATAAAGTATATTTCTGTTTTGACTCCATTAGTATTTGTAGAAATGAACCAAAATTTGGACTTAGATAATATTATACACACAAAATATAATTTTAATTCATTTAAACATCACAGTGGTCAAGCTTTATACTAGTTCTAGTTCTTTATTTCCTTAAGTATTTCTACTCAGCGGATATAATACAATAATACAATATATACAATAATCCCAATTTTGCACTCTCTTGGCAGTAAATGTATTGATGTATTAAGGCTGTTACTCTGTTTATTGCTTGTCTTGACTGCCGTTTTATTAATCTCAGGGGCGTAGCGTGACCATTCTGACTGGAGGGGTGTAACCTCTAAAATTTACCGACGAATGCCCCTTCAGCTTTTGAGCTAAATATAGCTACATACGAAATCCTCATTTGAATGATTAAGTGTAACCGTTAATTTAAGGTAAATTTCTTTCAAATGAATTGAATTGAGTGAGAGTAGGACTTTATTACACAATTTGAACAACCGAAAAACATAAACAATTTGATACCTGAAAATATTTTACCGACCAACTATTTACAGAGCAGAAAATCATTTTGTAGATAGGGCCTATAGATTTATAGAGCCTAAGCTAAGTAGGCTATGTAATCAGTTTACCAAAATGTGGAATAGGACTTTATTACACAATTTGAACAACCCAAAAACATAAAAAATTTGATACCTGAAACTATTTTACCGACCAACTATTTACAGAGCAGATAATTATTTTGTAGATAGGGCCTATAGATTGATAGAGCCTTATTTAAGTGGGCTATGTAATCAGTTTACCAAAATGTGGAATAGGACTTTATTACAATTTGAACAACCGAGAAAAAAACAAGACAATTGTGGGGACTTTTCTTTCAGCACTGCTTTGTTTTCGATATGACTATTTTTTTTTTTGTTACCGATGCTAGTCCGAGTCCACAGCCATAACTGCAAATGACACACATAATCTGACACGATAATATAACATGAAATGTGTGTCATTAGTGGATGAACGTAAAATGATGCATTTGTGCCCAACCGGAAGTGACGTACCTAAAAATATGTATTTTTGGTTTTTTGCCTCTACCAATCTAATTCTGAACCAATTTTGACCTTGTTGTTTTGATTCCATGTTTTAGGGATAATCGCTACATTATAGCAGTTTCACAACATGAAAATTTTGACTTTTGTAGCTGACTTTTTGTTATTTAAATTTCACACTTTTTTAGACTTCTACAATTTTGATGAGAGCAAAATAAAAATTTGCAGGTAGATAGACATTTTGTTTGTCAACATATTTCCCTTTTCAAAATTTATCACTTCCAGTTAAGACGTCATTCGACTCTAAACTTGAAATTTCAACTTTCGAAATTCTTAAGATATTTGACATTTTTTTTTTTGCAATTAGTTACTATTAACCTATAATGATTCAATAATTAACAACAAGTGGTTGCCTTGCAAGATACGCCCACTTTAAAATATATTTATATATACACAGGCAGAAACCCTAACATTATTTGGGTCTAATTCAAGTTTTCATCAATATAAATGTTCACACCAAATGTGATTCAAATCAGATGAAACCTAGTCTATATTGTATTTACTAGCTAATTTTCATGAAAACTGTATTGTCTATCGCAATCACAAGCCAATTTCGCAGTGTTTTGACCAAGTCAAGACTAATAACTCAAAACAGTTTATCAAAAAATCGTAAATTTCGTACTTGACCAAGATCTCATCAACTTCAATGATCACACCAAATTTCATTCAAATCAGATGAACACTGTTGTTTTGACGCGTTTTGACTAAGTCAAGGGCAATAACTCAAAAAACATTTACCAAAAAATCGTCACAATTAAACTTGTTTAAGATCTAATCAATATAAATGATGACACAAAATTTCATTCAATACCAATGGAAATTGTGATCTCTATCGCGTTCACAAGCCAATTTTGACGAGTTTTAACTAAGTCAAGTGCAATAACTCAAAAACCATTAATCGGAAAATAGCCTATTTTGAATTTGTCAAAGATCTCATCAATATAAATATCACAGCAAGTTTCATTCAAATCCAATGAAAAATGTAGTCTCTATAGTGTTTCAAGCCAATTTTAACGCGTATTGACTAAGTCAAGGGCAATAACTCAAAAACTGTTTATCGAAAAATCGCATAATTTTGATGTCTATGGAGTCTTTAGGTGATTGGTAACAAAATTCTAAGGTTGGGTTTTTGAATTCTGATCAGAATTATTTTTTTTATTTCCGGTTAAATAATTTCAAAAATGGCCAAAACTTTACATCATGACTACCAGTACCTTGTTTTGTTTTCGATAGATAGTACGGTATCTATTATTTTTGAACAAGACATCTCGTTATATATTTTGTCGTTAGTGCATATCTTATACTGTCTGATTTATATTTACGAATCAATGTGTCTAAATTTGTATTACAAATAAGCCCTGCTAAACTTTTTTTTCATATTTTCAAAGTTTATATGTCAATCCAACGTCGACAAGGTAGATAACTTAATATTAAAACTTATGAAGTAATTAGGAAATTATCGAAATAAGCTAATTTATCAATCTCTAAAGTATTTCATTAATCGTATAATGTTGTCAATGTTAACAAAATACCTTTTTTGATATTCTAAATTCTAAATGTAATTTGTATGTAATTTATTAGGTGACTAGTTGTTTATTTTCATCAAAAATAAAGTAGTCTTAAGATGATTCTATCAATTAATGTCCAATTTGATAAAACTTGGCTGTTTGCTAACTATGTATCTGACCAAAGTTGGTAACGAAATGTAAATTTTGTATGCTAGGTTAGATCGATATCACTTAGCTTTACTGGTATGCTGGTTACTTGCCAACTGTCTCAAAATATAAACCCTGAATCTGCTCTACTTCAGAACAGTCATCTTAGTACTTTTTTACCACTACACAAGATTAATTAATCTATCGACCAATGAATATTAACAGCGGTTAAAAAGGGACACGCACTGCATCAATACAGTTCACGGTTCTAGTTTTTTTTTCGATATTTACACAGGGCACACAGCCTAGGCTGCGATAGTTGCAATATTATCTCAACCTCTATAGACCTTCTGTAGTGGCAAGATGTTCCTTAAATATAAATTGGAACATTTTTGCAAAACCGGTGCTGCATTGCAAACTGCTTAAAAACTTGGCTCTAGAACTCGCATTTATGGATCGATTTTCGTTGGGCTTGCATTTTTAGAAACTTGAAATAATTTCCAACAAGATAGCAGTTTAAAAATTTCCAACTTTCGTAGCACACATTTTTTTGCCGTATTTTGCTATTTTAAGACCGATTGATATTTGGGTGCCTTCAAGTGTCACGAATTTACAAACATTGACAGATTCAAAATATTTGCTTCATTTCCGGTTTCAACGTAAAAAGGGTTTAAACTTCCGGTTGACCTACTTGTGCTGTAATTGATGTATCGCAACAAAATTTATGTCAATCTTAATTAAATTAGAAGAAACCAAAACGAAGAAGATGAAATTGAACCATTGGCTGCCATCTTGAAATGTCACTTTTTTGTAAACCTCAAGATAGCTTTGCAGAGCAAGGTGACATACGCCAACCAGCAGCTTTGATATTAAGGACAAGGCATTGTTTTCAGATGCAATATTTCGGTGATAAATTTTCCGATCATCACCAAAATCAAAAGGGATCATCTTCATAATGGCATTGACCCACAAAAAAAATATCAAAAGAATCCATAAAGAATTGAAGCTTGAAGAGTGATCACGAGTTGCACCCTATAGCTAATGGAGTGAAAACCACTAAGTCAGATGCAATATTTCGGTGAAAAATTATCGGATCATCAGCAAAATCAATAGGGATCATCTTCATAATGATATTGACCCACAAAAAAAATCAAAAGAATCCATCAAGAATTGTAGCCTGTAGAGTGAGCAAGAGAAAACCACTAAGTCAGATGCAATATTTGGGTGAAAAAATCGATAGGGATCATCTTCATAATGACATTGATCCACAAAATAAAAATCAAAAGAATGCAGAAAGAATTGTAGCCTGTAGAGTGAGCACGAGAAAACCACTAAGTCAGAAGCAATATTTGGGTGAAAAGTTATCCGATCATCACCAAAATCGATAGGGATCACCTTCATAATGACATTGACCCACAAAATAAAGATAGCTTGCCAGGCAAGGTAACATACGCCCACTTAAGCAAGCAGAATATTCCATGTTTTTTCATTTAATCAAGGTCAACCGACATCTGGAATCGCACCATTTTTTAACTTTTCAAACATGTTATTAAGATGAATACACATACCAAGTTTTATTCAAATCAGATAAAAACTACAGCTTCTATTGCGTACAAAAGTAAATTTTAACATTTTCTCATTTAATCAAGGGCAATAACTCATAAACAGACATCTGGCGAGATATTATCAATATGAATACACATACCAAGTTTCATTCAAATCTGATGAAAACTACAGCTTCTATTGCGTACACAAGTTAATTTTTAACGTTTTTTCATTTAATCAAGGGCCATAACTCATAAACCGACATCTGGAATCGTGCCATTTACAAACTTGTCCGAGATATTATCAAGATGAATACACATACCAAGTTTCATTCAAATCGGATGAAACCTACAGCTTCTATTGTGTACACAAGTAAATTTTAACGTTTTTCCATCTAATCAAGGGCCAAAACTCATAAACCGACATCTGGAATCGTGCCATTTTCGAACTTGTCTGAGATATTATCAAGATGAATACACAAGTTTCGTTCAAATCGGATGAAAACTACAGCTTCTATTGCGTACCCAAGTAAATTTTAACGTTTTTTCATTTAATCAAGTGCAATAACTCATAAACCGACATCTCGAATCATGCAATTTTTGAACTTGTCCGAGATATTATCAAGATGATTACACATACCAAGTTTCATTCAAATCGGATAAAAACTCTGGCCTGTATCGTGTACACAAGTAATTGTTGACGGACGGACGGACGGACGGACGGACTGACGGACCGACGAACGGACAGGGGTGATGGCAATATACGTCCACAAAATAAAGAATTCTATACATGGAACTGCTAAACATTATATCACTTCAATATCCAAATATCAATATTATGAAATTTGATATATATACAAAAAAAAACCCGAAAAAATTATAAGACTAGAGCCACACGTGGCACAGAGTGGGACTTTTCTAATTTTGCAAAATTGCAACAAACAAGCTTTGCTGTTTTCGGGCAGCTATAAACGTCGGAGGTCAAAGGTCAAAGTATCAACTGATAGCCAAGGTCAATGACCTTTGACCCAATGAAGGTCACAGTAACCAAAGGTCAACGTCAAGAGAAATAAGCCCCCAATTTTGAAAAAATTCAACCGGATGTTGCAAAAATGCAAAAGCGAAATTCAAAAATCGGCTTCCTATTTTTGGCTACAATTTTTGTGTTCTTTCATTTGACACCAAAATCATCTCAATCGGACTAGCCGTAATGTCTGAATAAAAATTGCTCACTTTCAGGAAAATTAAATGGCGGCGAAAGTTGCGCATGCGGCCTTGATTTTATTTTCTTCGTTTTTTTGTATGGCTAATGGCTACCCGATGATTCAAGTTTGAATCTCATAAATTAATAAAATCGGAAGTTATTCAACCGGACGTAAAACTCCATTTTTCGCTAAAACCGGAAGTGACGCAAAAATTTTGACCTACTTTTTGAAAATCATTTCATGGGCTTTTTATGCACAATTTTTTTTTAGATGAATCACACTAAAAAAAAAGAAGGTTGCAAAAATTGCAAAATACGGAAAATTAAAATTTTTGAACTGCTATCTTATCAGAAGTTACTTGCAGATGACAAAAATGAAAACCCGATGAAAATCGATAAAAAATTGCGACAGCTAGAGCCAAACCGAAAACAAACAAACAATTACGTAATTATAAATATAACACTATTAACGACTATCCAATCATTACAAATAAGATAGCTTGCCAGGCAAGGTAACGTACGCCAACTGGCAGCATTGAATTCGAAAAATAAATAGAGCAATAACTCAAAAAACATATACCGAATTAATATTGAAGTTAAGGGCAAAAACTAAAAAACTGTTCATGGAAAATTGTCAAATTAAAACTTGACCACCAACTTATCTATTTCAATACTCATACCAAGTTTCATCAAATCTATTAAAAAATTGTACCTTATTTTGTACCCACAAATATTTTTGACGCAATTTTACTAAGTCAAAGCCAATAACCCAAAAACCATTTGTTAAAAAAAGTCAGAAATTCAAACTTGACTATTGTCTTATCAATTCTGATGCTTACACCAAGTTCCATCAAAATCCTTTGAAAATTAAAGCTTCTTATTGCAACCACAATAGAATTTTGACGCAATTTTACTAAGTCAAGGGCAATAACTTAAAACAATTCATTGAAAAACTGTCAAATTCAAACTTGACTGCGGCCTAATCAATTCCAATGCTCACAACCATGTTTCATCAACATCCTCTGAAAATTGGAGGATTTATTGCATCAAAACTAAAATTTTGACAAGATTTTTCTAAGTCAAGGGCAATAACTCAAAAACCGTTCATGCGATAATTTCCATTTTCGAACTTGACCGAGATATCATCAATATATACATGTATACCAAGTTTCATTAAGATCGGATAAAAACTGTAGCTTCTATTGTGGATACAACCCAAATTTGACGCACTTTTACTAAGTCAGGGGCAATAACTCAAAAACCGTTCATGCGATAATTTCCATTTTCGAACTTGACCGAGATATCATCAATATATACATGTATACCAAGTTTCATTAAGATCGGATAAAAACTGTAGCCTCTATTGTGGATACAACCCAAATTTGACAAGTTTTTACTAAGTCAAGGGCAATAACTCAAAAACCGCTCATGCAATTATTTCTATTTTCGAACTTGACCGAGATATCATCAATATATACATGTATACCAATTTCATTAAGATCGGATAAAAACTGTAGCCTCTATTGTGGATACAACCCAAATTTGACGCGTTTTTACTAAGTCAAGGGCAATAATTCAAAAACCGTTCATGCGATAATTTCCATTTTCGAACTTGACCGAGATATCTTAAATATATACATGTATACCAAGTTTCATTAAGATCGGATAAAAACTGTAGCCTCTATTGTGGATACAAACCAAATTTGACGCGTTTTTACTAAGTCAAGTGCAATAACTCAAAAAACGTTCATGCGATAATTTCCATTTTCGAACTTGACCGAGATATCATCAATATATACATGTGTACGAAGTTTCATTAAGATCGGAAAAAAACTGTAGCCTCTATCGTGGATACATCAAATGTGGACGGACCGACGGACGGACGGACCGACGGACAGACGGAGGGACAGGGGCGACGGCAATATACGTCAACATTTCCATGTGGGCGTATAAAAACTTTAGCCTCTATTGTGGATACAACCCAAATTTGACGGGTTTTTACTTAGTTAAGGGCAATAACTCAAAAACCGCTCATGCGATTATTTCTGTTTTCGAACTTGACCGAGATATCATCAATATATACATGTATACCAATTTCATTAAGATCGGATAAAAACTGTAGCCTCTTTTGTGGATACAACCCAAATTTGACGCGTTTTTACTAAGTCAAGGGCAATAACTCAAAAACCGCTCATGCGATTATTTCTATTTTCGAACTTGACCGAGATATCATCAATATATACATGTATACCAAGTTTCATTAAGATCGGATAAAAACTGTAGCCTCTATTGTGGATACAACCCAAATTTAACGTGTTTTTACTAATTCAAGGGCATTAACTCAAAAACCGTTCATGCGATAATTTCCATTTTCGAACTTGACCGAGATATCATCAATATATATATGTATACCAAGTTTATTTAATATGGGATAAAAACTGTAGCCTCTATTGTGGATACAAACCAAATTTGACGCGTTTTTACTGAGTCAAGGGCAATAATTCAAAAACCGTTCATGCGATAATTTCCATTTTCGAACTTGACCGAGATATCATAAATATATACATGTATACCAAGTTTCATTAAGATCGGATAAAAACTGTAGCCTCTATTGTGGATACAAACCAAATTTGACACGTTTTTACTAAGTCAAGTACAATAACTCAAAAAACGTTCATGCGATAATTTCCATTTTCGAACTTGACCGAGATATCATCAATATATACATGTATACCAAGTTTCATTAAGATCGGATAAAAACTGTAGCCTCTATCGTGGATACATCAAATGTGGACGGACCGACGGACGGACCGACGGACAGACGAACAGACGGACGGACAGGGGCGACGGCAATATACGTCCACATTTCCATGTGGGCGTATAAAAACTGTAGCCTCTATTGTGGATACAACCCAAATTTGACGGGTTTTTACTTAGTTAAGGGCGATAATCAAAAACCGCTCATGCGATTATTTCTGTTTTCGAACTTGACCGAGATATCATAAATATATACATGTATACCAAGTTTCATTAAGATCGGATAAAAACTGTAGCCTCTATTGTGGATACAAACCAAATTTGACGCGTTTTTACTAAGTCAAGTGCAATAACTCAAAAACCGTTCATGCGATAATTTCCATTTTCGAACTTGACCGAGATATCATAAATATATACATGTATACCAAGTTTCATTAAGATCGGATAAAAACTGTAGCCTCTATTGTGGATACAAACCAAATTTGCCGCGTTTTTACTAAGTCAAGTGCAATAACTCAAAAAAAGTTCATGCGATAATTTCCATTTTCGAACTTGACGGAGATATCATCAATATATACATGTATACCAAGTTTCATTAAGATCGGATAAAAACTGTAGCCTCTATCGTGGATACAACAAATGTGGACGGACCGACGGACGGACCGATGGACGGACCGACGGACGGACAGGGGCGACGGCAATATACGTCCACATTTCCATGTGGGCGTATAAAAACTGTAGCCTCTATTGGGGATACAACCCAAATTTGACGGGTTTTTACTTAGTTAAGGGCGATAACTCAAAAACCGCTCATGCGATTATTTCTATTTTCGAACTTGACCGAGATATCATCAATATATACATGTATACCAAGTTTCATTAAGATCGGATAAAAACTGTAGCCTCTTTTGTGGATACAACCCAAATTTGACGCGTTTTTACTAAGTCAAGGGCGATAACTCAAAAACCGCTCATGCGATTATTTCTATTTTCGAACTTGACCGAGATATCATCAATATATACATGTATACCAAGTTTCATTAAGATCGGATAAAAACTGTAGCCTCTATTGTGGATACAACCCAAATTTAACGCGTTTTTACTAATTCAAGGGCATTAACTCAAAAACCGTTCATGCGATAATTTCTATTTTCGAACTTGACCGAGATATCATCAATATATACATGTATACCAAGTTTATTTAATATGGGATAAAAACTGTAGCCTGTATTGTGGATACAAACCAAATTTGACGCGTTTTTACTAAGTCAAGTGCAATAACTCAAAAACCGTTCATGCGATAATTTCCATTTTCGAACTTGACCGAGATATCATCAATATATACATGTATACCAAGTTCCATTAAGATCGGATAGAAACTGTAGCCTCTATCGTGGATACAACAAATGTGGACGGACCGACGGACGGACGGACAGGGGCGACGGCAATATACGTCCACATTTCCATGTGGGCGTATAAAAATCAATAGGGATCATCTGCATAATGACATTGACACAAAAATAAAAGTCAAAAGAATCTGTAAAGAATTATAGCCTGAAGAGTGAGCACGAGTTGCACAATATGGCTAATAGAGTGAAACTTCAAGTCAGACACGATATTTCGGTGAAAAATTATCCGATCATCACGAAAATCAATAGGGATCATTTCATAATGACAATGACCCACAAAATAAAAATCAAAAGAATCTGTAAAGAATTGTAGCCTGTAGAGCGTGCACGAGTTGCACAATATTGCAAATAGAGTGAAACGTCAATTTACACACGATATTTCGGTGAAAAATTATCCCATAATCACGAAAATCGATAGGGATCATCTTCATAATGACATTGATACACAAAATAAAAATAAAAAGAATCCATAAAGAATTGTAGCCGGTAGAGTGAGCACGAGTTGCACCCTAAAGCTAATGGAGTGAAAACCACCAAGTCAGATGCAATATTTCGGTGAAAAATTATCTGATCATCACCAAAATCAATAGGGATCATCTTCATAATGATATTGACCCACAAAATAAAAATCAAAAGAATGCAGAAAGAATACCAATATATTTGGTGGGCATATAAAAATGGGGCCTCTACGGTAAGAGCGACTACTGTGTTATTTGTATTTTTAGAAAGTCTATACGATTGCGAAAAAATGTATGGGAGCCGATTTTTGAATTTCGATTTTGCTTTTTTGCAACTTCTGGTTGAATTTTTTCAATTTTTATGTCATATTTCTCGTGACCTTGACCTTTGATTACCTTGAATTTTAGTAGGTCAAAGGTCATTGACCTTGGCTATCAGTTGAAACTTTGACCTCCGACAGATACTACCAGTTTTATAGCTGCCCGAAAACAGCAAAATTCACGATTTGGACTGCTTTAGAGCGTGACCTAATTAATTTAGAGTGTTAATTTTTTTTCAATTCTTAAGGTGCTTTTTGTCTTCTTTCCAACGATATAAAGAAAAGTTTTTAGAATGAAAAATGAATTTTTTGAATTTTGAAAATAAGAAGTACATTATGCATTATTTTCGCTTTATTGAAATGTATGTGTGTATATCTCGTGATCTATTAGATATACAAGCTTCAAATTTGTACCGTAAATATACATTTTGAATGTGATTAGATTAAAAAAAATGAGATGGGCATGGCGCAATAACTGACACTAAATATTTTTCGATTTATCTGATTTTCAATAGGGTTTATCCTTGTGAGAAAACAAATACTGAAGCCAAGTTTCATCAAAATCCATTCAAAATTGTTCTTTCTAGATTGTTTACGAGTTAAATTGAACGCGTTTTCAAAAACAAGGTCAATAACTTGTACTAAATATTTTTCGATTTTCAATAGGGTTCATCCTTGGGAGACAACAAATACTCCAGCCAAGTTACATCAAAATCCATTAAAAATTGTTCTTTCTAGAGTGTTTACAAGCTAAAATTGAACGCGTTTTCAAGAACAAGGGCTATAACTGACACTAAATATATTTCTATTTATTTGATTTATAATAGGGTTCATCCTTGGGTAAAAGCAAATACTCAAGCCAAAGTTAATCAAAATCCATTCAGAATAGTTCTTTCTAGAGTGTTTACAAGCTAAAATTGAATGCGTTTTCAAAAACAAGGGCAGTAACTCATACAAAAATTTTTTTTCGATTTCGCTGATTTTCAATAGGGTTCATCCTTGAGTTTTAACACACTCTCACACCAAGTTTCATAGAAATCCATCAAGAATTGTGCCATGTAGAGTGTTTACGAGACAAAAATTGAACGCGTTTAAAAGAACAAGGGCAATAATTCATATTAGATATATTTTGATATTTTTAATTTTCAATTAGGCTCATCCCTTGCGATATCCAACAATTTCAGTGAGTTTTGTCAACATTGGTCATGAATTGTACCTTCTAGAGTGTTTATTAGCCAAAAAGTTAAACCCGTTTTCAAACACAAGGGCAATAACTGACACTAAATATATTTCGATTTATTTGATTTTCAATAAGGTTCATCGTTGGGTAAAAACAAATACTCAAGCCAAGTTTTATCAAAATCCATTAAGAATTATTCTTTCTAGAGTGCTTACAAGCTAAAATTGAACGCGTTTTCAAACACAAGGGCAATAACTGATACTAAATATTTTTCGATTTAACTGAATTTCAATAGGGTTCATCCTTAGGTGATTACAAATACTCATGCCAAATTATGTCAAAATCGCTCAAGAATTGTGACTTGTAGAGTGTTTACAAGGCAAAAATCCAACACATTTTAGAACAAGGGCAATAATTCCTATTAAATATAGTTCGATATGTGCTATTTTCAAAAGGGTTCATTCTTGGGTGATATTAAACAATTTCAGCAAGTTTCGTCAAAATCGGTCAATAACTGTGCTTTGTAGAGTGTTTACAAGCTAAAAATTGAACGTGTTTTCAAAAACAAGGGCAATAACTGATATTAAATTTTTTTCGATTTTACTGGTTTTCAATAGGTTTCATCCTTGGGTGATAACAAATACTCAAGCCAAGTTTCATCAAAATCCATTAAGAATTGTTCTCTCAAGAGTGTTTACAAGCTAAAATTGAACGCGTTTTCAAGAACAAGGGCAATAACTCATACTAAATGTTTTTCGATTTCGCTGATTTTCGATAGGGTTTATCCTTGAGCTATAACATACTCTCACACCAAGTTTCATCAAAATCGGTCAAGAATTGCACGTTGTAGAGTGTTTACGAGCCATTCAAGAACAAGGGCACGAACTCATACTAATTTTTTTCCGATTTCGCTGATTTTCAATAGGGTTAATCCTTGCGTGATCATAAACACTCATATTAAGTTTCATCTAAATCCGTCAAGAATTACACCGTGTAGAGTGTTTACGAGCAATTGTGGACGGACGGACGGACGGACGGACGGATGTGGGTGACGACAATATACGCCCCCCATTTCATGTGGGCGTATAAAAACAAGGGCAATAACTGATATAAATTTTTTTTTTCGATTTGACTGGTTTTCAATAGGCTTCATCCTTGGGTGATAACAAATACTCAGGCCAAGTTTCATTAAAATCCATTAAGAATTGTTCTTTCTAGAGTGTTTACAAGCTAAAATTGAACACGTTTTCAAGAACAAGGGCAATAACTCATACTAAATGTTTTTCGATTTCGCTGATTTTCGATAGGGTTTATCCTTGAGTTATAACATACTCTCAAACCAAGTTTCATCAAAATCGGTCAAGAATTGCACGTTGTAGAGTGTTTACGAGCCATTCAAGAACAAGGGCACGAACTCATACTAATTTTTTTCCGATTTCGCTGATTTTCAATAGGGTTCATCCTTGCGTGATCATAAACACTCATATTAAGTTTCATCTAAATCCGTCAAGAATTACACCGTGTAGAGTGTTTACGAGCAATTGTGGACGGACGGACCGACGGACCGACCGACGGACCGACGGACGGATGTGGGTGACGACAATATACGCCCCCCATTTCATGTGGGCGTATAAAAAATAATAATGAACTCTTTATTTTACATGGGTCAGAATTAGGCCCAATACACAAGGACATGGTCCTGTCTCACATTCAGCCCATGGGGCAATACATTGGAAAAACAAATTATGTGTCAGCGAATTACGTCTATAGGAAATATCGTTTTTCAAAAAACTACTTTGCACGCAGATATCTCGCTGCTTTGGCCAATTTATCCCACAAAATCAGATGTTTCGGTCTGTTTCTTGCATTTTTGCGACAATAGCAAAGTCCTGCTCTGTGCCATAATTGGCTCTAGTTGTAATTTGTATCATTTTGTGCTCTCCAGGGGGGGGGGGGGGGGGAGTAACTGCACACAAAAGTACAAAATAGGTTATCTCTTAAAGAGAAGCTGACATGGATTTTAATATCGCTTATAAGACACTTTTTTAATTAGTAATTACCTTATATCATTATCAAAATTTATTAAGCGATAACACAGGTTAATACCCTCAAAAAACACTTTTTAATGTCAACCCTGAAGCATGCGGTTATCAGTCGGTTGTAAAAAGACACCATACTTGTGTGACGTCATGGCGGTAACCCAGAACGATGGCGGACATTGAAATCAATAGTAGAAGCTGTCAGAGTTCGAGATTAATATATTCTTATGCGACTTATTGTGAGATAGAAAATGCGGACAGTGAAAGTGGAGGTTTTCTTGACTAATTTGTCGAACCAAAAGAAGCCTGCCGTAACAATCCTTTATCCATACGAACCCTAGGCCTCCGATGCGGAAAGGCGCGATAGCGGTAGGCCTTGTGTCTAGTGATGAAAATGATGGCGAACCAGTCGCTGATATTGCCTTACCTGTCGATTTAGGTCGACTGAACAACGTTCATTGGTAAGTTTGAACAAACTAAGTCAAAATCATATTAGAAAGGGGTTTCGCTACGCTTCACATACCCTTCCGTCTCCTTTGGTCTAAGGCGAAGACAATCTCAATTCTGTCTACACTGTGTAGACAAGATTTATGGTTAAAATTGCGAGCTTACTGTTCGTTGAAATCAGCCAATCGCGCATTTTAGATATATATCCACACTAAAGTCCATTAAGGTCAACACCTAATTACTTTCAGTTATCGAAAACTTTAGGCCGATCGGCAAGGAAGTGGAAAATATAAAATCATATCTGCCATTTTTTGGTCAACTTCGATTTGATTGGCTGTCAAACAGGTCATGAGTTCAAATTTGGACACATCGATAACCGTACATAACAAGTGGTTGCCTAGCAATATACGCCCACTTTAAAATATATTTTCTGTTTTAACACAGGCAAAGACTCTAAGATTATTTAGGTCTAACAAAGTTCTCGTCAATATAAATGTTCACATCAAATTTCATTAAAATTAGATGAAAACTGTATTGTCTATCGCAATCAAAAGCAGCGTTTTGACTAAGTCAAGTGCAATAACTTAAAAACAGTATATCCAAATGTCAATTTCGAACTTGACCAAGGTGACATCAACTTCAATGATCACACCAAATTTCATTCCAATCAGATGAAAACTGTTGTCTCTATTGTGTTCACAAGTCTATTTCGACGCAATTTGACTTAGTCAAGGCCAATAACTCAAAAGAAGTTCACCCAAAAATTGTCATGATCAAACTTGTCCAAGATTTCATCAATATAAATGATAACACCAAATTTCATTCAAATCAAATGGAAATTGTGATCTCTATCGCTTTCACAAGCCAATTTTGAGGCGTTTTAACTAAGTCAAGTGCAATAACTCAAAAACCATTCATCGAAAAATCACCAATTTCGGACTTGTCCAAGATCTCATCAATATCAATGATCACAGCAAGTTTCATTCAAATCTGATGAAAACTGTAGTCTCTATCGCGTTCACAAGTCAATTTTGACGCGTTTTGGCTAAGTCAAGTGCAATAACTCAAAAACCGTTCATCGAAAAATCGCCAATTTCGAACTTGTCCGAGATCTCATCAATATTACTGATCACAGAAAGTTTCATTTAAATCCGATGAAAACTGTAGTCTCTATCGCGTTCACAAGCCAATTTTGACGCGTTTTGGCTAAGTCAAGTGCAATAACTCAAAAACCGTGCATCGAAAAATAGCCAATTTCGAACTTGTCTGAGATCTCATCAATATAAATGATCACAGCAAGTTTCCGACAAAAACTGTAGCCTCTATTGCGTTCACAAGCAATTGTGGACCGACGGACCGACGGACAGGGGTGACGACAATATACGACCACATTATGTGGGCGTATAAAAACGAAATATTAGTTATTATAATAAAAAGTTGATTTAAAACTTGAAACTTATTAATTAAATTGAATGTTATAACAATTTTATATCATATATTAGATTTTCAACATGATTTATGCATCAAAAGCATGTAGTTATTACCCTAATAGTAACACTTCTCGGGAAATGGTTGCGTGAATAATTTTACACATTTCAAAATGGCGGCTGATTCAACAATTTATCGCTAAAAACAGAAAAATTGTAGCGGTACGATATTGGTAACTAAAATAAATGCTAGTTTTGTTTTTGTGCTTCATATACCAATGATTTGATGCGCATTTTCAAGCCTTACTCTGGTTTCAATAATTGCTATTATCTCACAAGAGAAACTCATCCTGGACTCTGTTTTGAACAGAATCCATAAGTGGACTAGAACAAACTGTTTAATAAAAATTGAATTAAAGTCGGAATTGCAATGATTTAATAAATTTTGTCTGCTTGAATCACGTGTTACTATAAGTAGACATGCCACGCCTCTGGTTTGTTTACAAATGGCCTCCAACGATGAATAATATTTTCTCTAATACTGTAAGGCCATCAAGAAAGCATTTCATTCAACTGCTTAGAAATAGCCTTGTTGCCTATAAGTATCATAAGTATAACAACATTCTATAATTTTAGATGTCAGTGTACTTACGTACAGATAGGGAATACTGAGGAGTCACTGGAGTGTGTGTGTGTTGCAGGGAGGTTGGGTGATGGACAAGAATGAGGGTCAACCTGGTGACTGTATTACACAGCATCTTGCTTTTCTTATGGTGTGTTTAGATCAAGGTGTGCTGGATCTTGCCTACAGCCATTACAAGCAGCACTATGGATAACTGAACAAATCTCAAATGTGTAAGTGAACATATTTGAGAAGTAAAACCATCTTTTGTAACAAATAAAATTTTAACATGAAGTTGAGTATCTCATAGCATAATACTTTATCACATGTGTATGTTTTACTAAACAATTTAAATAATGTCAAATAATGCAGCATTTAAGTTTGCATTCTAAATAAATGTTAAATGAATTTTTACTATAATTATATTTCAGGCAGCACAGACTGAGATACTAGAATACTGCATAATATCATCGATTTGTACAGAGGATATGGATTTCCTTAGCAAGAAGAGCGGTGAACCACTGCCTGAGTTTGATAACAATTTCCATCACCATATAAAGGAGGTGGCTGAATAAACTGTAACATTATATTAGTTATCTCTTTTTAATTTCTTATGGTTCAGAATAAGGTTAACTGAATGATAATGACATGGTCCTGGGCCCTCTAGACCTCTGGGAAAATCATAGATACAATGACAAAACAAATTCATGAAAAAATCCAATCATTTCTTGATTTTTTAGATAGGGGGGGGGGGGGCTACTATCTCGTAGTTCCGGGAAAGCATGGGCCTAGGAATCAGACCTAATTTTTATTTCCTCGCACCGATCGGAATTCGAACCCACGGCACCTAGTCGCCTAGCAGACGACAGTCCATCTTGCTAACAACTGAGCCATTCACTGCCCTAAAAAGGTGGTTTCAGAACTCAGTTTTAACGAGAAGTACTGTCGCCTACACGATTCAAATGAATGTTCTCTTACACCCGCTCGGGGAGACAGCCATATATCCTGGCACTGGCAAGATTAGATAGGGGGGGGGGACTACTATCTCGTAGTTCCGGGAAAGCACGGGCCTAGGAATCAGACCTAATTTTTATTTCCTCGCACCGATCGGGATTATTTCTTGATATTTTAGAGTTCACTTTAGGGATCCAAACCGTAACACAACATCTCTAACAGTCTCTGCTTTATTTGGATGTTCATATTTAAATGCAAGTGGTGGTGGAACATTGACTGTTCTGTTATTGTCCCATCCAAACAAGCCTGGCACACCTCTCCTAATAATTAGTTTAAAAACACTGAAAGAACAAAAGATAGCTTGCCAGGCAAGGTAATATACGCCCACTGGCAGCATTTATTTCAAATAAAAACTTTTCAGTAAGGTTACAATAAGTGGAATGAAATATTCAGCCTTCCACCATATATTTTTTTCTAGGGTCTCTAGTTTCATTAAAAACTGTCAAGAATTGTACCTAATAACAACTCATTAAATATTTTTCGGTATTTTTATGATTTGCAATAGGGTTCACCCTTAATAATATTTTGATATTTTTAATTCTTAATAAGGCTCATCCTTGGTTGATATTAAACAATTTTAGCGAGTTTTGTCAAAAAAGGAATGTTTAGAGTGTTCACAAGCCAAAAGTTGAAAGCGTTTCTGAAAACAGGCGCCATAACTGACACTAAATATTTTTCGATTTATCTGATTTTCAATAGGGTTTATCCTTGTGAGAAAACAAATACTAAAGCCAAGTTTCATCAAAATCCATTCAAAATTGTTCTTTCTAGAGTGTTTACGAGTTAAATTGAACGCGTTTTCAAAAACAAGGTCAATAACTTGTACTAAATATTTTTCGATTTTCAATAGGGTTCATCCTTGGGAGACAACAAATACTCCAGCCAAGTTACATCAAAATCCATTAAAAATTGTTCTTTCTAGAGTGTTTACAAGCTAAAATTGAACGCGTTTTCAAGAACAAGGGCTATAACTGACACTAAATATATTTCTATTTATTTGATTTATAATAGGGTTCATCCTTGGGTAAAAACAAATACTCAAGCCAAAGTTAATCAAAATCCATTAAGAATAGTTCTTTCTAGAGTGTTTACAATCTAAAATTGAATGCGTTTTCAAGAACAAGGGCAGTAACTCATACTAAAAAATTTTTCGATTTCGCTGATTTTCAATAGGGTTCATCCTTGAGTTATAACACACTCTCACACCAAGTTTCATCGAAATCCATCAGGAATTGTGCCATGTAGAGTGTTTACGAGACAAAAATCGAATGTGTTTAAAAGAACAAGGGCAATAATTCATATTAGATATATTTTGATATTTTTAATTTTCAATTAGGCTCATCCCTTGCGATATCCAACAATTTCAGTGAGTTTTGTCAACATTGGTCATGAATTGTACCTTCTAGAGTGTTTATTAGCCAAAAAGTTAAACCCGTTTTCAAACAAAAGGGCAATAACTGACACTAAATATATTTCGATTTATTTGATTTTCAATAAGGTTCATCCTTGGGTAAAAACAAATACTCAAGCCAAGTTTTATCAAAATCCATTTTGTTCTTTCCAGAGTGCTTACAAGCTAAAATTGAACGCGTTTTCAAACACAAGGGCAATAACTGATACTAAATATTTTTCGATTTAACTGAATTTCAATAGGGTTCATCCTTAGGTGATTACAAATACTCATGCCAAGTTATGTCAAAATCGCTCAAGTATTGTGACTTGTAGAGTGTTTACAAGGCAAAAATCCAACACATTTTATAGAACAAAGGCAATAATTCCTATTAAATATATTACGATATGTGCTATTTTCAAAAGGGTTCATTCTTGGGTGATATTAAACAATTTCAGCAAGTTTCGTCAAGATTGGTCAATAACTGTGCTTTGTAGAGTGTTTACAAGCTTAAAATTGAACGCGTTTTCAAAAACAAGGGCAATAACTGATATTAAATTTTTTTCGATTTTACTGGTTTTCAAAAGGTTTCATCCTTGGGTAATAACAAATACTCAAGCCAAGTTTCATCAAAATCCATTAAGAATTGTTCTCTCAAGAGTGTTTACAAGCTAAAATTGAACGCGTTTTCAAGAACAAGGGCAATAACTCATACTAAATGTTTTTCGATTTCGCTGATTTTCAATAGGGTTTATCCTTGAGTTATAACATACTCTCACACCAAGTTTCATCAAAATATGTCAAGAATTGCACGTTGTAGAGTGTTTACGAGCCATTCAAGAACAAGGGCAAAAACTCATACTAAATTTTTTCCTTTTTCGCTGATTTTAAATAGGGTTCATCCTTGAGTGATCATAAACACTCATATAAAGTTTCAATTAAATCCATCAAGAATTGCACCTTGTAGAGTGTTTAAGAGCAATTGTGGACAGTGGACGGACCGACCGACCGACGTGGGTGACGACAATATATGCCCCCCATTTCATGTGGGCGTATAAAAAGACCTTGCTTAGACAATAGACCTAGAACAAGTATACCCTTCATCGGCCAAGTCTATAATAATAATGTGTGTTTACAATAATAATATAGAATTCTTAGGCCTGGATCTAGGCCTAGTTATTCTATTCAACTCTATTCTGCTCAACAGTGTTAATTATTTCTTTGATCTTACGTAGAAACAAATATAAATGGAAAGTTTCAAACTTACTCTGGTTTTTTCCCCCGTTTGTCAAAACTCAAACTGTCAGTGTCAAACTTCAAAGGCTCAGGGCACACGCTTTGTTGGCACGGAGACATTGTATTTCTGAAATATGGTCCGAACTGCATCTGCCTTCAAAAGCTGTCTTCTGTGTTCCCATTTCAGACATGAAAATGGGCGTACTGTCGAAGCAGTCCTCGGTGAAATTGACCCTGCTCCATTTTGTAGATGTCTAATCCGTACGGGTATTTTGCACTCTTTCCTCTCAAATTCGTCATAATTTCTGGTCACGGGGGAACAGGTGAATACTGACATTCATGTTGTCAATTTTTTCGTTCAAACAACCACCTACAACAAATCTTCGAGGCATTTTGCATAAATATTTATTCCTTTAACACTGTGATTAATGGCGCTTGTTTACAAATGGTTGCCGCGATGACGTCATATCCGCCTTCTCCACTTCCACTCAACTGTTGATCGGGGAAATTCTCGCGCGAATATTTAAAACAGGAATAAGTTCATTATAAGTTACTTATTTATCATAATTCTCACATTGTTTTGTTTAGTTTTATATTTATTATTTATTGTATGGAAATACCCTTTGGCATGTCAGCTTCACTTTAAGTTTTATGAAAATTTAGAATCTTAGGGTAATTTATCGGAAATCAGCATTTTGGGGCCCAGAAATAATGCACTCAATGTGCAAAATTTCCTTTTTTTCTCTTTTTTGCACTTTCTAATTTCTAGTAAAACAAGCCATTTAGAAGAGGCCATGAAGACAAAAAAAATATTTCTAATGCAGATATTTCTTATTTCAAGCATTTTATTTTTTTTTCTTATGTATTTTTCAGACCTCAAGAATACAGTTTCTATAGCTGCTATATTATTTATATTATGGTACAGTCTTCACGACGTCATAGTCAGGGGGTCTCCTTCTTATTGGCTGTTACTGCCGAGTATTAAAATAACTGGTCAATAAAATGAATGTATGGGGATTCCCTAATCTCTGACCTTTCTATTTGCGAATGACGGAATATAATATTATCAATAATAGGGGAAAATTGAGATTTTGCTTGAAAAAAATAAAAAAATGAAATATTATGTTTAAATAACTTAAATCATATTGATTTGAAATCAATAACCATTTCTACTTTAGAAAGTATTTAATAGAATGATGTGGACATAAGCAGTCGGCAAAATTATCTTTGAAATGGAACTAACATCCCCTCAACAATGACGAAATGGACTCTTCTTGTGTAGATCAAATGTCCGGTTTGTTTGTGTGTATTGAGTCGTTTGTTGATGAATTTGGCAGATCGGCATTATCGATATATCAGAAGAAAATTATTTCTTATATTTTCAGCTATTTCAGATAAAGAAATGATATTACTTCAGATAATATTTCAGAGACATCCATAATTAACGCATCTAATTATCCTAACCTTTAACTTGCACCTTGCTTTATCATAAATCTTTACTTTGTGACCTAGGCCAGTGCTTTTATGAGACTATGGTCTCATCACCATCTAACTTCAGCTGATTTTAAGATAAGCATAAAAGATAGCTTGCCAGGCAAGGTAATATACGCCCACTGGCAGCATTTATTTCAAATAAAAACTTTTCAGTAAGGTTACAATAAGTGGAATGAATTATTCAACCTACCAACCTATTTTATTCTAGGGTCTCTAGTTTCATTAAAAACTGTCAAGAATTGTACCTAATAACAACTCATTAAATATTTTTCGGTATTTTTATGATTTGCAATAGGGTTCACCCTTAATAATATTTTGATATTTTTAATTCTTAATAAGGCTCATCCTTGGTTGATATTAAACAATTTCAGCGAGTTTTGTCAAAAAGGAATGTTTAGAGTGTTCACAAGCCAAAAGTTGAAAGCGTTTTTGAAAACAGGCGCAATAACTGACACTAAATATTTTTCGATTTATCTGATTTTCAATAGGGTTTATCCTTGTGAGAAAACAAATACTAAAGCCAAGTTTCATCAAAATCCATTCAAAATTGTTCTTTCTAGAGTGTTTACGAGTTAAATTGAACGCGTTTTCAAAAACAAGGTCAATAACTTGTACTAAATATTTTTCGATTTTCAATAGGGTTCATCCTTGGGAGACAACAAATACTCCAGCCAAGTTACATCAAAATCCATTAAAAATTGTTCTTTCTAGAGTGTTTACAAGCTAAAATTGAACGCGTTTTCAAGAACAAGGGCTATAACTTACACTAAATATATTTCTATTTTTTTGATTTATAATAGGGTTCATCCTTGGGTAAAAACAAATACTCAAGCCAAAGTTAATCAAAATCCATTAAGAATAGTTCTTTCTAGAGTGTTTACAAGCTAAAATTGAATGCGTTTTCAAGAACAAGGGCAGTAACTCATACTAAAAAAATTTTCAATTTAGCTGATTTTCAATAGGGTTCACCCTTGAGTTATAACACACTCTCACACCAAGTTTCATCGAAATCCATCTAGAATTGTGCCATGTAGAGTGTTTACGAGACAAAAATCGAACGCGTTCAAAAGAACAAGGGCAATAATTCATATTAGATATATTTTGATATTTTTAATTTTCAATTAGGCTCATCCCTTGCTATATCCAACAATTTCAGTGAGTTTTGTCAACATAGTTCATGAATTGTACCTTCTAGAGTGTTTATAAGCCAAAAAGTTAAACCCGTTTTCAAACACAAGGGCAATAACTGACATATACATAAATATATTTCGATTTATTTGATTTTCAATAAGGTTCATCCTTGGGTAAAAACAAATACTCAAGCCAAGTTTTATCAAAATCCATTAAGAATTGTTCTTTCTACAGTGCTTACAAGCTAAAATTGAACGCGTTTTCAAACACAAGGGCAATAACTGATACTAAATATTTTTCGATTTAAATGAATTTCAATAGGGTTCATCCTTAGGTGATTACAAATACTCATGCCAAGTTATGTCAAAATTGCTCAAGAATTGTGACTTGTAGAGTGTTTACAAGGCAAAAATCCAACACATTTTATAGAACAAGGGCAATAATTCCTATTAAATATATTTCGATATGTGCTATTTTCAAAAGGGTTCATTCTTTGGTGATATTAAACAATTTCAGCAAGTTTCGTCAAAATCGGTCAATAACTGTGCTTTGTAGAGTGTTTACAAGCTAAAAATTGAACGTGTTTTCAAAAACAAGGGCAATAACTGATATTAATTTTTTTTCGATTTGGCTGATTTTCAATAGGGTTCATCCTTGCGTGATCATAAACACTCATATTAAGTTTCATCTAAATCCGTCAAGAATTACACCGTGTAGAGTGTTTACGAGCAATTGTGGACGGACGGACCGACAGACGGACGGACGGATGTGGGTGACGACAATATACGCACCCCATTTCATGTGGGCGTATAAAAACTCAAAAACTGTTCATGGAAAATCGTTAAATTAAAACATGACCGCCATCTTATCTAAACTCATACCAAGTTTCATCAAATCTATTAAAAAATTGTAGCTTATTTTGCACCCACAAATATTTTTGACGCAATATTACTAAGTCAAGGGCAATAAATCAAAAATCCATTCGTTAAAAAAGTCGGAAATTCAAACTTGACTAATGTCTTATCTATTCTGATGCTTACACCAAGTTCCATCAAAATCTTTTGAAAATTAAAGCTTCTTATTGAAACCACAATAGAATCTTGACGCAATTTCACAAAGTCAAGGGCAATAACTCAAAACAGTTCATTGAAAAACTGTCAAATTCAAAATTGACTGAGGTCTAATCAATTCCAATGCTCACACCCAGTTTCATGAAAATCCTCTGAAAATTGGAGGATTTATTGCATCGAAACTAAAAAAAAATTGCCAAATTCAAACTCGACTGCTGTCTTATCAATTCCAATGCTCACACCAAGTTTCATCAAAATCCATTGAAAATTATAGCTTCTATTGAACCCACAATAAAATTTTGACGCAAACTTACTAAGTCAAGGGCAATAACTAAAAAACTGTTCATCTAAAAATCTTCAAATTCGAACTTGACCGTCATCTTATCAATTCCAATGCTCACACCAACTTTCATTTAAATCCATTGAAAATTGTAGCTTCTATTTTGTCTACAACAAATTTAATATAGAGGCAGGGGCAATAACACCAAAACCGTTTCTGTTCATTCTATAATTCCCATACATGCAGTTTCATTAAGATTGGATAAAAACTTTAGCCTCTATCTTGGATACAACCCAAATTTGACGCGTTTTACTAAGTCAAGGGCAATAACTCAAAATCCGTTCATTCAATATTTCCATTTTCGAACTTGACTGAGATCTGATCAATATATACATGTATGAATGAAGGCGTCTTAAAAGTGATTTTGTATTTTATTATTAGTGAGTTAAAACTTATTTATATTAATTCATAATGTTTTTACAAAATGATATTTAAACCTTTTATTGCCTTTTGCTAGAGATAATAAATGGAATACCAAAATGCCATTGTTGATCAATATATACATGTTTACTATGGAAGACAATCCCATAATTAATCATTCTTAATGCTTAATTCGGTGATAAACATTAGTACAGTAAAATCAACATTTGTACGCTTAATTTGACATTCATTCACTAAATTCATAATTTATTGTTAAAAATTTATCATATGAATAAAGAATATTACTGAACAAATTAACGATAAAGCCGAACTAATATTGCCCACTTCATAACGCCGAATGAAGTTTACCGAACAAATGTTGAAAAAAAATTTCTCGCATTTCATCAGAACGTTATCATTATGACGACAAGTGGCGCTGCTCAATTTGAGTTAGGGCTTCGTTCCTATTTATTTGGTCAATTTTTATGGCCAGCCAGTGGCAGTGAACAAAGTAAAGAATCTTATTATGAATTCCAATTTGATAAAAAGCGAAGTTTTTAATCAAACTCTTGGTACTCTTTATTCATTGAAATGTAGGATTTTGAGATAAATATGGTGCCTATACCATGAAATTTTTTCAAAATGGCTAATTTTTGTACAGTCCACAGTGATGGTGGTGGGACAGGTAATATTATGGAATTTGCAAAATCCCAACCACATGGTTTCTTCAGACGTGTTTATATATCTAAAATTCCAATATAATAGTATTTTCATGCCAAGTTTAGTTACTGGCCAGATAAAGATGAAGACTTGTTATGGCTCGTCGTCAATTTTTAACAAAAAATTTTCAAAAATTGGCCATAAAGAGTCTTCATCACTAACTGACCAGTCACTAAGTTTGGCATGAAAATACCATTTCTTTGGAATTTTGGGTAGAGGGGTGGAAACTACTATCTCGTAGTTCCGGGAAAGCACGGTCCTAGGAATCAGACCTAATTTTTATTTCCTCGCACCGATCGGGATTCGAACCCACGGCACCTAGTCGCCTAGCAGACGACAGTCCAACTCGCTAACCACTGAGCCATTCACCACCCTATTTGGCTATTTTTCTAAGATTGGCCATGACGAGTCTTCGTCTCAAACTGGCCAGTAGCTAAGCTTGTCATGAAAATACTTTTATATTGGAATTTTCTATATCTTCAAAGGTCTGAAGAAACCATGTAGTTGGGATTTTGCTAATTCCATCAAAATATCTGTCCCACAACTATCACTGTGGACTGTACAAAAATTGGCCATTTTTCAAAACATTTCCTGGTATAGGCACCATATTTATCTCAAAATCTTACATTCAATGAATAAAGAGTTCCAAAAGTTTGATTAAAAACTTCGCTTTTTATCCTAAAATTGGAATTCATAATAAGATTCTTTACTTTGTACACAGCCACTTATGGAGGGGTATCGTTGCCAAAACTGTGTGCAAAGTCAAGATTGCAAAGTCAAAAATTCATATTTCCACATGTCACGTTTTACAAAATTCATTCTCTACAAAATCAAAATGTCGCAATTTGAATTGCAAAGTCAACAATTACTCATTTCGGTTTTCAAGATTGTCAATTATAACAATGAAAAAGCCAACTTGAAATCGTTTTCTAACAATATAAACTTCTACATTTTACATCAATAACATTACCAACTGTGTATTCTTGACTTTGCATTCTCGACATCTGTAAACTCGACGTCTGTATTCTTGAACGTTTACCATATAAGGTTCCGTGACCTACTTCATTAGCATATAACGGAAATCCACGTAAGTTATAAAAGGCGACGTTAAACCTTCATTAACATATTACGGAAATCCACGGAAATTTTGACAGACGACGTTAAACCTTCATTAGCATATTAAGGAAATTCACGGAAGTTAAACCTTCATTAGCATATTACTATTATGGAAAATCTCGTAATCTTACTGAATCCTTGACTGCCTCCTACAAAACCGGTTGTTTACTGCACTTAAGGCAGTTTCTTAATAAATATGACACATTATCTGATTTTATAATCATTGTGTTTCTGTGCACTCATTAAAGAAATGTATTTTACCGGACGTATTTCATATTGTGGATTAAATATATGTAAAAACTAAAAGTTCTGAACAGTAAATTGAAAGACATTGGTTAAAATTAAATAAAATTATTGTCACTTGCATTTGTTTATTGTCCTGTTCAATTTAGACTGAGATGAAAAGCAAATTACTTAAAATTCACGAAATGTGATTTTTATATAGTAATCCTTTTTATCTGTGCGTTGCTTCAAATCCATTATTAAAACTGAGCTTGCTCAGTCAATTTTTTCTTTTTTTTCTTTTTTTTTTCCAAAGTATTGCCCCATGGGCTGAATGTGAGACAGGACCATGTCCTTGTGTATTGGGCCTAATTCTGACCGATGTATAATAAAGAGTTTATTATCATTATTATTATTTAAGGATCAATTCCTTGGGTTTGCTTCTGACGCAACATTAATGGCGTACACTTGATAGAAAACTTAAAATTCAGTGATTTATATAAGATGGGTATGTCTCGTAAATTACAATTACAGATAAATGTTACTCCCCTCTGTAAAGTTTGACCCTATTCAACAAGGCTGGTAAAAAAAATCATTTATTTTCCTAACATAATACAGTTTTAGAAAAAATAGGAAATTTCCCTTAAAACTGATGTTATTTTTCTCATTTTTTCCATCACAACTTTACCATTTTAGTTGAGAATCAGTCAATATGCTAATGAAGTTTTAACGCCGTCTTTTATAACTTCCGTGGATTTCCGTGATATGCTAATGAAGGTTTAACGTCGTCTGTGAAAATTTCTGTGGATTTCCGTAATTTGCTAATGAAGGTTTAACGTCATCTTTAATAACTTCAGTGGATTTCCGTAATATGCTAATGAAGGTTTAACGTCATCTTTAATAACCTCCGTGAATTTCCGTAATATGCTAATGAAGGTTTAACGTTGTCTGTCAAAATTCCGTAATATGCTAATGAAGGTTTAACGTAGTCTGTCAAAATTTCCGTGGATATCCGTAATATGTTAATGTAGGTTTAATGTCGCCTTTAATAACTTCCGTGGATTTCCGTAATATGCTAATGAAGTAGGTCACGGAACCTTATATGGTGAACGTTCAAGAATACAGTCGTCGAGTTTACAGATGTAGCATTAGAATATTCAATTTATTAATTTGAATCGAAATGTAAATTAACTTCAAATGTTGATTTAGCTTACAAATGTTTCACAATTAAGCATTAAGAATGATTAATTATGGCAGGGATTGTCTTCCATAGTTTACCATGTTTCATTAAGATCGGATAAAAACTGTAGCCTCTATCTTCGATACACCCAAATTTGACGCGTTTTACTAAGTCAAGGGCAATAACTCAAAATCCGTTCATTCCATAGTTTCCATTTTTGAACTTGACCGAGATATCATCAATATATACATGTATACCAAGTTTCATTAAGATCGGATAAAAACTGTAGCCTCTATCGTGGATACAACCCATATTTTACGCGTTTTTACTAAGTCAAGGGCAATAACTCAAAATCCGTTCATTCGATAATTTCCATTTTCAAACCTGACCGAGATATGCTCAATATATACATGTATACCAAGTTTCATTAAGATCCGATAAAAACTGTAGCCTCTATCGTCGATACTACCCAAATTTGACGCGTTTTTACTAAGTCAAGGGCAATAACTCAAAAACCGTTCATTCCATAGTTTCCATTTTTGAACTTGACCGAGATATCATCAATATATACATGTATACCAAGTTTCATTAAGATCGGATAAAAACTGTAGCCTCTATTGTGGATACAACCCAAATTTGACGCGTTTTTACTAAGTCAAGTGCAATAACTCAAAAACCGTTCATGCGATAATTTCCATTTTCGAACTTGGCCGAGATATCATCAATATATACATGTATACCAAGTTTCATTAAGATCGGATAAAAACTGTAGCTTCTATCGTGAATAAGACCCAAATTTGACACGTTTTTACTAAGTCAAGGGCAATAACTCAAAATCCGTTCATTCGATAATTTCAATTTTCGAACTTGACCGAGATATCATCAATATATACATGTATACCAAGTTTCATTAAGATCGGATAAAAACTGTAGCCTCTATTGTGGATACAACCCAAATTTGACGCGTTTTTACTAAGTCAAGGGCAATAACTCAAAATCCGTTCATTCGATAATTTCAATTTTCGAACTTGACCAAGATATCATCAATATATACATGTATACCAAGTTTCATTAAGATCGGATAAAAACTATAGCCTCTATTGTGGATACAACCCAAATTTGACGGGTTTTTACTAAGTCAAGGGCAATAACTCAAAAACCGTTCATGTGAAAATTTCCATTTTCGAACTTGACCGAGATATCATCAATATATACATGTATACCAAGTTTCATTAAGATCAGATAAAAACTGTAGCCTCTATTGTGGATACAACCCAAATTTGACTCGTTTTTACTAAGTCAAGGGCAATAACTTAAAAACCGTTCATGCGAAAATTTCCATTTTCGAACTTGACCGAGATATCATCAATATATACATGTATACCAAGTTTCATTAAGATCGGATAAAATCTGTAGCCTCTATTGTGGATACAACCCAAATTTGATGTGTTTTTACTAAGTCAAGGGCAATAACTCAAAATCCATTCATTCGATAATTTCAATTTTCGAACTTGACCGAGATATCATCAATATATACATGTACACCAAGTTTCATTAAGATCAGATAAAAACTGTAGCCTCTATTGTGGATACAACCCAAATTTGACGCGTTTTTACTAAGTCAAGGGCAATTACTCAAAAACTGTTCATGCGAAAATTTCCATTTTCGAACTTGACCGAGATATCATCAATATATACATGTATACCAAGTTTCATTAAGATCGGATAAAAACTGTAGCCTCTATTGTGGATACAACCCAAATTTGACGCGTTTAAGTCAAGTGCAATAACTCAAAAACCGTTCATGCGATAATTTCCATTTTCGAACTTGACCGAGATATCATCAATATATACATGTATACCAAGTTTCATTAAGATCAGATAAAAACTGTAGCCTCTATCGTGGATACAACAAATGTGGACGGACCGACGGACGGACGGACAGGGGCGACGGCAATATACGTCCACATTTCCATGTGGGCGTATAAAAACTGTAAATGGAAAATTGTCAAATTAGAACTTGACCACCATCTTATCTATTTCAATACTCATACCAAGTTTCATCAAATCTATTAAAAAATTGTAGCTTATCCTGCACACACAAATATTTTTGAAGCAATTTTACTAAGTCAAGGTCAATAACCCAAAAACCATTTGTTAAAAAAAGTAAGAAATTCAAACTTGACTAATGTCTTATCAATTCTGATGCTTACACCAAGTTCCATCAAAATCCTTTGAAAATTAAAGCTTCTTATTGCAACCACAATAGAATTTTGACGCAATTTTACTCAGTCAAGGGCAATAACTTAAAACAATTCATTGAAAACCTGTCAAATTCAAACTTGACTGAGGCCTAATCAATTTCAATGCTCACACCAAGTTTCATCAACATCCTCTGAAAATTGGAGGATTTATTGCATCGAAACTAAAATTTTGACAAGATTTTTCTAAGTCAAGGGCAATAACTCAAAAACAGTTCATGCGAAAATTTCCATTTTCGAACTTGACCGAGATATCATCAATATATACATGTATACCAAGTTTCATTAATATCAAATAAAAACTGTAGCCTCTATTGTGGATACAAACCAAATTTGACACGTTTTTACTAAGTCAAGTGCAATAACTCAAAAACCATTCATGCGATAATTTCCATTTTCGAACTTGACTGAGATATCAACCACATATACATGTATACCAAGTTTCATTAAGATCGAATAAAAACTGTAGCCTCTATCGTGGATAAAACAAATTTGAACGGACCGACAGGGGCGACGGCAATATACGTCCACATTTCCATGTGGGCGTATAAAAATCACCCTGAAAAATCAACCTTAAACAAGCGTTGGGAGCTAATCAGCACGTGTCGCCATTCATGCAAATTTCTCCTACAAAATGACATCTAATTCACCTTGTGTAGTTACTGTTCCCACGTGCATGCATAGCAATATTTCAAGCCAAACTGTTTTGTTCTCCTGACGAGTGGTAGCAAATCTACTTCGAAACAGACTGTTGAGAAAACTTAATGTTTATGTGAAATTGTTCTTTTTCTAATCATCTACATATATATATATATATATATACAGGGATTCAAATTAACACTTGCCCAGTTGCCATTGGCGACCAAAAATTCCAATTGGCGACTAAAATCCTGTAGTGCTCACACGAATAGTGATTTTTGCTATTCGACTATTCGATGGCATAATTCGATTTGTATTCGATTAATCGACGATATTTTCAATTAAATATTGCATTGCAAAATCAGCTTTAATATCAGTGAAGTTTGCCAGTTTTCTCCATTGCAATGCAGATTTACAACAGTTCTATAAATACCTCACTTTGAAAGGGTATTTCATGACATACAGTTATTGTTTATTACATGCCGGTTGTGTTTTGAGGAACAATTAAGCCGGTAAACAATGGAATAAATGTATTCAGTTCTAATTGATAAAACAAATCAAAGTACCAAAATAAAAGAAAACCATCCAAAGTGAACCTTCTTTCATCTGATTGGATAATTACATGTTTCTATTTATACCAGCTAATCAAATGTTAAATACTTTGATTATCCAGCAAGAGTTATATATATGATATGCGACACTGAGAGACTTGACAACACAATCTATATATACTAGGGCGGGGTTTATCTCGAAATAATTCCTAATAAATTGCGTAAAAATCAGTTAACAAAATTACTCTTCATAATCTAGTGCTAACCAAAGCGGTCTGTACTTCCAGGCATGAGATTAAAATAGATGCACTGATAGTTGTTTGTCTACGTTTGGATAGATGTTTAATTATATCTCATGATTGCACTGCGGTGCTGTTCCGGTTCGATATGAACAAATTGATTCTGGTTGATTCGTCCTATATCCAAGTCAGTTCGTCTAAGTAGATTTTACAACGCACATTTGTAATCTTAGAACTAGGATAACCAACATTAGTAATCAAGAACTATTGTGTGCGAATTTATGCTCAATTTTGTAACATCAGTAGTAGTTTGGGTTGATTTATTTAAAGTTAAATATTTCTAAACAACACTCTTCCGGCATATTAGTTTGACTGCCGTTATAAAGACAGTGTTATTCAAAGGAGAGTTTTCAAAACGTCAGAATGTATTATCATTTAATCTTGTTTATAGGCGAATAATTGAATTAATAGCACAATCTGATTCGAATATTCGCGAAAACAGCTTCGAATACTACTAATCGATTTTCAGGCCTCGAATTTTGACGCGAACGAAACGATCGTTCACGTGTCGGCAAAGTCTAAATGGCCAGAACGAAAAATCGGTTACGTGAACTTTTGCAGTATAACGATAACAGTAAAACTGTCTCAAATCAGTTTTCAATCAGTAAAACTCATCGTGAAGGTGGCAGGATGTTAAACTATTTTATTTTCAATACGCTACTAATAAAAATTCCACATTGTTTTATGGCAGTAGTATTATCTAACACGGGATCATCGCGTGAACCAATCTTAGGAAGAAGATTTATTATCCTCATTCCCGGGCCAATGTTAGGCCATGCATATGATTAATATTGTTTCTTTGTTATTGTAGTAGGGCCTATGTAATGTAACTTTCATCTCTATTTGATTGTTTTATATAGATTTTATTGTTTCAATGACGTTTTGGTTTTACTCTCACTTATTAAATTCAACAAACAATAGCTACTAAATAAATGTTTCCTGTCAATAAAATATTATTAATAAAAAAAAAAGTTACATATCAGCTAGTTGTGATTTTTCGGCGTAACTAAACATTTATTAACTATTAGCCTAGAGTCGATCTTGTACTGTTGCCAGGGAATCGGCCAGTTCAGTCACCTGTTAGAAAATGGCACAGCCAAATCATAAACCAGAAATCGTCACTGTTAAGACTTTCAATAAATGGTCATTCAATAAAGATTTTAAAATTGTTGAAATCGGCGATAATGGAAATATCGAAAAACTGGAATGTAAAGTTTGTTCGACACACCTCTCAGATATCAGAAAGGAAGCCAACAGACGTGGGATCAAGGGGGCAGTCATGTCCGGAATACAGAATTATGCCGATGGTGTAAGTTGTGTTCACAAAGGAAATATCTTGCGCCATATCAAATCAGATGGACTGCATGATTGGGCAAAACGAACGTTAACTCGCCATTTACCTACCTACCATACACCACTAAACGATTCACGTAACCGATCGGTTTCGCGAATGTTAGAGTCCGAACCGATCGGTTTCGCGAACGTTTGAGTCCGAACCGAACTATCGGTTACCTGATGAAAATCACCGTCAACAATTTTTCGTTTACGCTGGGGAAGCAAATTTCGAGGCCTGGATTATTTGTGTGAGCACTAAAATCCTGGTAATGGTTGCCCAGGTGGCGACCTTCTTTTTGGTCTACTTATGCTTTAAAATGGAAATTTCTGCTTGCCGTACATTTATCACAAAACGAAATTTCGGCATGATGTAGGCATAATGACGTCGTAGTCCAGTGTTTTAACTTTCACATAACTGTCATTGGATTTGGAAAAGTGCTACTTTTGTTATTTCGTTCATACATGTGTACAGGTTATGAAAAAAAAATCGGAAGTATGGGTCAAAAATCTATATATTTTTTTAACTGAATTTGCCATTTCCTAGTTTGATATTAAACAATTTTGATATCGAAAGTAGCCTGTTCTGCTGGCAATAGATGATTTACCGGCTAAAGTTAAATTTTAAAAAGATGTTATGAAACGAAGTTTGAGATAATATCAAATTTAGACTTTTAGTGACGCATGAAAATCTATCGATAATACAAAACAAATTCTGAAACGATGTGTTTGTTATTTTTAAATCTAATAGAATTGACGATTATCATAAAATATCGAGAAGACTTCAAATTTCGTTTTTGGTGAAATTAAAGCTTCCTTAAAATTACTCATAAAAAGCGAAAGTAGATTGTACCGGATGTTGTTATAAAAAAAAATTATCAGGTGAAAAAAAGGATCACATTATCATCTTAATCGGGGATTAATTAATCAGGCAATGATATTATCATTACGGGATAAGATTAATGCGTGTCACCGGCAATTAAAATACAATTGAAGAATAATTTATTGATTTATGGTAAAGAATTTTGACATTGAAAATGGTAGGGCCCCGTGAAAATTATGGTTACGAAAAGAAAAAAAAAATCTGTAGATTTGATTTTCCCGTTGGTAGATCTTTCCATTAAATAAAATATTTTACAACCGTTTTCTAATCTTCGCATATTTTCTAGAAATTACTTTTAAAATTCAACATGGTTATTTTAATTCTGGGCCCTTAAAAACTTTACTGGGCCCCAAGAGAATGCATGTTAGGGGCCCAGTGGGCTCCTGACATGGTTTTCTTAATTTGAACCCCTGTATATATATGAAAATAAGGCAACCCATCTTTAAAAACAATCATACAAATATAACAAACCAAAAGCACTCACTTTTGACTCGTTTTGACTCCAACCTTCGATTAATGCACTGTAAAAGTCGAAAATAGAATAAAGACCTTGAAAACTGCCAAATATTATTATAAAGCTTTTAATGTTAGGTACCTATTTAAACTAAGTGCACTAATGAAGTAAGTAGAAAATAGTTCTTGCCAAGTGTCTTTCAAAGAAAATGTAACTCGGCCCACAAATTTAATCAAGGCTGCGCCCATGGACGTTCGCTTTCTGTCTATTGCTTTGCATTCTCGTCAACAGGGGGGTGAACGTGGTCAGGTCGAAAAGGGGCATTCTCGTCAACAGCATCGTCAACATCATCAATAACAGGCACGATAGTCGGTAGGCCTCAAGGTAAGCAAATCCATGCGATCGGTGTCTAATTCTTTACCGCTTCTCTATAAGCAGGCTGAGTAATCCCTGTATCACACGTCCAATGCTGCCAAGGGGAACATCGATCGCACTTGATAGCTTCCTGTCTAGGATGGACAATATTAGCACATTGAATACAAAGTTCTTCCATTTCGAATATAGTGACGAATATAGTGAAGATATGTGTATGATAATCCACATCATTATTTATAGGCAAAATATATGTGGTTTCGATTTGAGTCCGCTTGCCTCAATCAATCAATCATCAAATCCTTTGTTTATTAGCTTGTTATTCATTGTTTATTAGCTTGTTGTTGAATCCGAGGCTGAGGTGTCTTAGTATATGAAAGGCGGAGCTGTCTTGGGTCCGAGACATTGTGATCCCTTTGGTTATGACATTAAACTGGACAAAATGACACATAAATCAAATTTGTATGCAAAAGTCCAATTACAAGGTCCTGAGGTGGATGAAATAAGCGTTTTTAAGGGGGGATGCAAGAGGACTTTCTACAGTGTTTTAGTATAATGTACGAGTTACTCTTCACAGGAGCAAAAGTTGTATGTCTCCTTCCATGTTAAATCACAAAATTCAACCTTCTATAACTTTTTTTTGCTAGAATTCTCTTTGAAAACTCTGCAATAAATCCTGGCTTAAGGGCGTTGCCTGGTCTAGCGTTCGAGAAAAAATCATGTCATGAACCGCCCTGATTCTTTGTTGTAGCCACAAATAGGACGAGAAAATATGTATCTGAAAGTTTTTCAAGTCTATTTTTAGTAACAACCGAGATATTGACGATTTAGTATAAATAAGTTGCCAACTGGGCAACCTTTACCAGGATTTTAGTTTCAGTAGAATTTTTGGTTGCCAATTGTGACTGGGCGAGAGTTAATTTGAACCCCTGCAGATGAAATTCAAGCCACCAAATTTTGTATGTTATATTATATGTAGGACTTACCAAAACATTACAAGCTATTGTACCACAAATAACAAAAATGCTGAGTTCTGATTGGTCCAAATACATGGGGTTTAATAGCAATTTGACATCATGTCTTTGCAATTTTGCGTATTAATTTCACAGAACTAGTTACAAATTTTGCTAATGTTAATGATAAAACTGATGTCTTTTTCATTCGATAGCGCACGTGCAGTTTGTTGTTATGTGCGTCATACTGCACTTAACATCATGAAATCAAATAACCCATGTTCTAAATTAACCATAAAAAAGAGTCCGGGAACAAAATCATCACAATTTGTGGTACAATTCCGATAAACGACTTTCTGTTTTAGATTTAGAGGGGGTTTATTCGATATTTAACCATGCTTGAATCATTAGATCCCGAGACCGCTTGCGGTCGAGGGTCTCTAATGGTATATTCAAGCATGGTTAAATATCGAATAAACCCCCTCTAAATCTAAAACAGAAAGTGTTTATCTTCTAAATGATTGTATACAAATATAGTCTGTGTTATTTTTGCTTTTATTCTTTCCCTCATTCTCAACCTCAACTCTGCTTGGTTAATCCCCATCAAAGTCCACCCAAGATCTCAGGAAAGAAGTGTGTGATTCTATTCCAACAAAATCCTTCCAAGTTTTAAATCAAAGATTTCTTTGACCATTTTCAAAGACCTTCAAACATTAGACGTTGTTTTGAGTACAATCGACAATCGGCCCTTATTTCTAGATTCCTAATAAATTTAATGAAATTTACAAAAACTTACGGTTTGGAACGAACGACTGAATAAAGTTCTCAACATTTTGAAACAAATTAACAGTGCACAACAACTCAAACAAAATTGAATAATCACGTTTTGATTATGCCCTTCACTTGAACTCTTCGTGTCGCTCCAGTCTTAATTCTGGTGGACTCAGACTACTAAAATATTTAGTCCGTGCTATATTTAGAAGTCATGTTTGTTCCCCTTTTCGTATTTTTGGTCTAGATTTGGAATTTAATGTATGAAATTGAATATCCTTTCGGATTTTGTGAGATAATGAGAGATTTGATAGGCGAGAGGATATTTCTTAAAAATAGTTGTTTTGTGTGCAGTGACGGTCAAGTCCATGTTGATGAAACTTCACTTATGTAACTCTCGATGATTTTAATAGTTTATCCACTAAAAGACACCAACATTATTCTGAATGTTCACACCACATTTCATCGCAATCGGATCATTTTTACTACCCTAAATTGATTTTTTTGTTCAGACAAATGTCATTAGTCATATTGTCTCTACTTCACTATACTACCGGCACCGGAAGTGATGTTAAAAAAAAATGAATTTTCTCATGATGTGAGCCACAGACACCGATGTTGACTCAAAAGACCCGAGAGTCACCACACTGTCCCACACTGTCCAGTACAGAGCCTTTAGTAAGCCTACATATCGTCTATATTAGCCATATATAGTCTCTACTTCAGTTTACTACCGCTATCGAAAGTGATAATCAAAAAAATTTAATTTTCTCATGGTGTGACCCACAGACACAGACAATGACTCTAAAGACTCGAGAGTCACCTCACAGACCCACACTGTCCAGTAGCGGGAATTTAAGTAAGCTTACATATCGTCTATATAAGCCATATAATCTCTACTTCAGTTTTATACCGCTACCGGAAATGATGATCAAAAAATTTTAATTTTTTTATGATCTGACCCACAGACACTGACGATGACTCACATGGCTCGAGAGTCACCTCACTGACCCTGCTGTCTAGTAGCGGGCCTTAGAGTAAGCCTACATATCGTCTATATACGCCATATATAGCCCTACTTCAGTATACTACCGCTACCGGAAGTGATGATCAAAAAGATTTAATTTTCTCATGATGTGACCCACAGACACAGACAATGACTCGCATAGCTTGAGAGTTACCACATTGTCCCACACTGCCCAGTAGCGGTCCTTTAAATAAGCTTATATATCGTCTATATTAGCCATATTATCTTCAGTATTATACCGGTACCGGAAACGATGATCAAAAAGTTTTGATTTTTTTTATTATGTGACCCACAGTCACTGACGACGATTCACATGGCTTGAGAGTCACCTCACTGACCCACACTGTCCAGTAGCGGGCTTTTATGTAAGCCTACATATCGTCTATATTAGCCATATAGTCTCTACTTCAGTATTATACCGCTACCGGAAATGATTACCCAAAAATTTTGACTTTTTTACAGGCCTCGAAATTTGCTTCCCCAGCGTAAACGACAAATCGTTGACGGTAATTTTCATCACGTAACCGATAGTTCGGTTCGGACTCAAACGTTCGCGAAACCGATCGGTTACGTGAATCGGTTACGTCGTTTAGTGGCGTATGGTAGGTAGGTAAATGGCGAGTTAACGTTCGTTTTGCCCAATCATGCAGTCCATCTGATTTGATATGGCGCAAGATATTTCCTTTGTGAACACAACTTACACCATCGGCATAATTCTGTAATCCGGACATGACTGCCCCCTTGATCCCACGTCTGCTGGCTTCCTTTCTGATATCTGAGAGGGGTGTCGAACAAACTTTACATTCCAGTTTTTCCATCATCGCCGATTTCAACAATTTTAAAATCTTTATTGAATGACCATTTATTGAAAGTCTTAACAGTGACGCTTTCTGGTTTACGATTTGGCTGTGCCATTTTCTAACAGGTGACTGAACTGGCCGATTCCCTGGCAACAGTACAAGATCGACTCTAGGCTAATAGTTAATAAATGTTTAGTTACGCCGGAAAATCACAACTAGCTGATATGTAACTTTTTTTTATTAATAATATTTTATTGACAGTTTGTTGAATTTAATAAGTGAGAGTAAAACCAAAACGTCATTGAAACAATAAAATCAATTAAATCTATATAAAACGATCAAATAGAGATGAAAGTTACATTACATAGGCCCTATTACAATAACAAAGAAACAATATTAATCATATGCATGGCCTAACATTGGCCCGGGAATGAGGATAATAAATTTTTCTTCCTAAGATTGGTTCACGCGATGATCCCGTGATAGATAATACTACTGCCATAAAACAATGTGGAATTTTTATTAGTAGCGTATTGAAAATGAAATAATTTAACATCCTGCCACCTTCACGATGAGTTTTACCGATTGAAAACTGATTTGAGACAGTTTTACTGTTATCGTTATACGGCAAAAGTTCACGTAACCGATTTTTCGTTCTGCCCATTTAGACTTTTAACCGACACGCGAACGATCGTTTCGTTCGCGTCAAAATTCGAGGCCTGTTTTTATGATGTGACGCACGGACACTGACGATGACTCACATGGCGAGACTATATGAGAGACAATATGGCGAATATGACGATATATAGGTTTTCTTAAAGGCCCGCAACTGGACTGTGTGGGACAGTGTAGTGACTCTCGAGCCTTTTGAGTCATTGTCTCTGTCTGTGGGTCACATCATGAGAAAAAATGTTTTTTGAACATCACTTCCGGAAGCCCGGTACTACTGAAGTAGAGACAATATGGCTAATATAGACGATATGTACTAGTATATTGTATACTGAAGTAGAGACGATATGGCTTACTAGTATATAGACGATATTGAGGCTTACTTTAAAGGCTACTGGACAGTGTGGGTCAGTGTCGGTCAGTCATCGTCAGTTTTTGTGGGTCACATTATAAAAAAAACTAATATTTTGATCATCATTTCCGATAGCGGTAGTATAATGAAGGGTGGGCTATATATGTAAGCTTACTTAAAGTCCTGCTTCTGGACAGTGTGGTTCAGTGAGGTGACTCTGGAGCCATGTGAGTTATCGTCAGTGTCTGTGGGTCACATCATAAAAAAATCTAATTTTTTGGATCATCATTTCCAGTAGCGGTAGTATACTGAAGTAGAGACAATATGGCTTATATAGACATTGAGGCTTACTTTAAAGGCCCGCTACTGGACAGTGTGGGTCAATGAGGTGACTCTCGAGCCACGTGAGTCATCGTCAATGTCTGTGGGACACATCATAAAAAATCTAATTTTTTGGATCATTTCCGGTAGCGGTATGATACGGAAGTAGAGACTATATGGCTAAATAGGCTCACTCAAGGCCCGCGACTGGACAGTGTGGGTCAGTGAGGTGACTCTGGGGCCATGTGAGTCATTGCCTTTGAGGTGAGTCATGAGACATGTAAGTAATCGATTACTTCTTCTGATTACATCATCAAAACATGAATTATCATATCATCCCTCATTTCACCTACCTGTATTGGCAAACAGTATGGGCCTGACACATCGTTTACTTTTGTCTATTTTTCGAATTTGGAGATGTCAAACGAATATATTGTCCATAAAACAAATAATTTGAAGTATAGACATTGTTATTTACTTGGTACGAAAAGTCACAAAAATTGTCTCGAGAATGTGTGTATTAGTACGAAACGACTCTTATATTTACTCTTTACCTTTATTCATGTAGAAATTGAAGTTATCCTTTTTTTCGACATTCGAACATTATTTATGGCCAATGGCCAATTTTTTATCTGTCCACGCTGATGGTGGTGGGGCATATTTTTTAATGGAATTGGTAGATTCCCAACCAAATAGTGCCTTCAAACCTGGGAATATCCCAAAAATTACAATATAATGGTATTTTCATGCCAAACTTGTGACTGAGCAGTCACTGATGAAGACTCTTCATGGCCAATTTTTGAAAAATGGCCAATTTTTTATCTGTCCACGCTGATGGTGGTGGGGCATATTTTTGGATGGAATTGGTAGATTCCCAACCAAATAGTGCCTTCAGACCTGGGAATATCCCGAAAATTCCAATATAATGGTATTTTCATGCCAAACTTGTGACTGGCCAGTCACTGATGAAGACTCTTCGGCGCTACTTAACTTATGTACCTCTCGATGATTTTAATAGTGTATCCACTAAAAGACACCAGGGTCATGTTAAGGACATTATTCTGAATGTTCACACCAAATTTCATCGCAATCGGACCATTTTTAATACCCTTAATCGATTTTTTTTGTTCGTACAATTGTCGCTCTTTTCATAAATAATGTTCGAATGTCGAAAAAAGGATAACTTCAATTTCAACATGAATAAAGGTAAAGAGTAGATATAAGAGTCGTTTCGTACTAATACACACTAACTATGTGACTTTTCGTACAAAGTTAATAACATTCAAATAAAATTCAAATTATTTGTTTTATGGACAATAAATTCGTTTCACAACCCAAATTCGAAATAGACAAAAGTAAACGATGTGTCAGGCCCCACACTGTTTGCCAAAACAGGTACCGGTAGGTGAAATGATAATTCATGTTTTGATGATGTAATCCGAAAAAGTTATCGATTACTCACATGTCTCATGAGTCATCACAATGACAATAACTCACAAGGCTTAAGATTGACCTTACTGACCACCACTGTCCAGTAGCTGGTCTTTAAGTACGCTTAAATATTAGCTATATTATTATCTACATTAGCCATATAGTCTCTACTTCAGTATACTACCGCTACCGGAAATGATGATCCAAAATTTTTTATTTTTTTATGATGTGACCCACAGACACTGACGATGACTCACATGGCTCGAGAGTCACCTCACTGACCCACACTGTCCAGTACAGGGCCTTTAAGTAAGCCTACATATCGTCTAAAGCGGCCATATAGCCCCTACTTCAGTATACTACAGCAGCTACTTGAAATGATGATCAAAAATTTTTGATTTTTTTATGATGTGACCCACAGACACTGACCCTAACTCACAAGGCTCGAGAGTTACCACACTATCCAGTACAGGGCCTTTAAGTAAGCCTACATATCGTCTATATAAGCCATATAGCCCCTATTTCAGTATGCTACCGCTACCGGAAATGATAATCCAAATTTTTTTATTTTTTTATGATGTGATCCACAGACACTGACGATGACTCACATGGCTCTAGAGTCACCTCACTGTCCCACACTACATATCGTCTATATAAGTCATATAGCCCCTACTTCAGTATACTACCGCTACCGGAAATAAGGATCCAAAAAATTTGATTTTTATATGATGTGACCCACGGACACTGAAAATGACTCACATGGCTCGAGAGTCACCTCACTGAACCACACTGTCCAGTACAGGGCTTTTAAGTAAGCTAAAATATCGTCTATATAAGCCATATAGCCCCTACTTCAGTATACTACCGCTACCGGAAATAAGGATCCTAAAAATTAAATTTTTTTATGATGTGACCCACAGACACTAACAATGACTCACATGGCTCGAGAGTCACCCCACTGACCCACACTGTCCAGTACAGGGCCTTTAAGTAAGCCTACATATCGTCTATATACGACAAATAGCCCCTACGTCAGTATACTACCGCTACCAGAAATAAGGATCCAAAAAATTAGATTTTTTTATGATGTGACCCACAGACACTGACAATGACTCACATGGCTCGAGAGTCACCCCACTGACCCACACTGTCCAGTACAGGGCCTTTAAGTAAGCCTACATATTGTCTTTATACGCCATATAGCCCCTACTTCAGTATACTACCGCTACCGGAAATGATGATAAAAAATTTTTTATTTTTTTATGATGTGACCCACAGACACTGACACTAACTCACAAGGCTCGAGAGTCACCTCACTGACCCACATTGTCCAGTAGCGGGCCTTTAAGTAAGCCTACATATTGCCTATATAGGCCATATAGCCCCTACTTCAGTATACTACCGCTACCGGAAATAAGGATCCAAAAAATTAGATTTTTTTATGATGTGACCCACACACACTGACAATGACTCACATGCCTCGAGAGTCACCTCACTGTCCCACACTGATCAGTACAGTGCCTTTAAGTAAGCCTACATATCGTCTATATAAGCCATATAGCCCCTACTTCAGTATACTACCGCTACCGGAAATGATAATCAAAATTTTTGATTTTTTTATGATGTGACCCACAGACACTGACACTAACTCACAAGGCTCGAGAGTCACCTCACTGACCCACACTGTCCTGCAACGGGCCTTTAAGTAAGCTTACATATCGTCTATATAGGCCATATAACCCCTACTTCAGTATACTACCGCTACCGGAAATAAGGATCCAAAAATTTAGATTTTTTCATGATGTGACCCACAGACACTGACTATGACTCACATGGCTCGAAAGTCACCTCACTGACCCACACTGCCATATGGCATATATAGACGATATGTAGGCTTACTAAAAGGCCCTGTACTGGGCAGTGTGGGTCAGTGACGTGACTTTCGAGCCATGTGAGTCATGATCAGTGTCTGTGGGTCACATCATAAAAAAATCTAATTTTGTGGATCCTTATTTCCGGTAGCGGTAGTATACTGAAGTAGGGGCTATATGGCTTGTATAGACGATATGTAAGCTTACTTAAAGGCCCGCCACTGGGCATCATAAAAAATCTAATTTTTTGGATCCTTATTTCCGGTAGCGGTAGTATACTGAAGTAGGGGCTATTTGTCGTATATAGACGATATGTAGGTTTACTAAAAGGCCCTGTACTGGGCAGTGTGGGTCAGTGACGTGACTTTCGAGCCATGTGAGTCATGGTCAGTGTCTGTGGGTCACATCATAAAAAAATCTAATTTTGTGGATCCTTATTTCCGGTAGTGGTAGTATACTGCAGTAGGGGCTATATGGCTTGTATAGACGATATGTAAGCTTACTTAAAGGCCCGCCACTGGGCATCATAAAAAAATCTAATTTTTTGGATCCTTATTTCCGGTAGCGGTAGTATACTGAAGTAGGGGCTATTTGTCGTATATAGACGATATGTAGGCTTACTTAAAGGCCCTGTACTGGGCAGTGTGGGTCAGTGGGGTGACTCTCGAGCCATTTTTTTATGATGTGACCCACAGACACTGACACTAACTCACAAGGCTCGAGAGTCACCGCACTGACCCACACTGTCCTGCAACGGGCCACACTGCCATATGGCATATATAGACGATATGTAGGCTTACTAAAAGGCCCTGTACTGGGCAGTGTGGGTCAGTGACGTGACTTTCGAGCCATGTGAGTCATTGTCAGTGTCGGTGGGTCACATCATAAAAAAATCTAATTTTGTGGATCCTTATTTCCGGTAGCGGTAGTATACTGAAGTAGGGGCTATTTGTCGTATATAGACGATATGTAGGCTTACTTAAAGGTCCGCCACTGGACAGTGTGGGTCAGTGGGGTGACTCTCGAGCCATGCGATTCATTGTCAGTGTCTGTGGGTCACATCATAAAAAAAGCTAATTTTTTGGATCCTTATTTCCGGTAGCGGTAGTATACTGAAGTAGGGGCTATATGGCCTGTATAGACGATATTTAGGCTTACTTAAAGGCCCTGTACTGGACAGTGTGGGTCATTGGGTGACTCTCTAGCCATGTGAGTCATTGTCAGTGTCTGTGGGTCACATCATAAAAAAATCTAAATTTTTGGATCCTTATTTCCGGTAGCGGTAGTTTACTGAAGTAGGGGCTATATGGCCTATATAGACGAAATGTAGGCTTACTTAAAGGCCCGCTACTGGACAGTGTGGGTCAGTGAGGTGACTCTCGAGCCATGTGAGTCATCGTCAGTGTCGGTTGGTCACATCCTGAGAAAATTAAGTTTTTTTGATCAATATTTCCGGTAGCGGTAGTATACTGAAGTAGGGTCTATATGGCTTATGTAGACGATATGTAGGCTTACTTAAAGGCCCTGTACTGATCAATGTGGGACAGTGAGGTGACTCTAGAGCCATGTGAGTCATCGTCAGTGTCTGTGGGTCACATCATAAAAAAATAAAAAATTTTGGATCATCATTTCCGGTAGCGGTAGTATACTGAAGTAGGGGCTATATGGCTTATATAGACGATATGTAGGCTTACTTAAAGGCCCTGTACTGGATAGTGTGGTAACTCTCGAGCCTTGTGAGTTAGGGTCAGTGTCTGTGGGTCACATCATAAAAAAATCAAAAATTTTTGATCATCATTTCAAGTAGCGGTGGTATACTAAAGTAGGAGCTATATGGCCTCTTTAGACGATATGTAGGCTTACTTAAAGGCCCTGTACTGGACAGTGTGGGTCAGTGAGGTGACTCTCGAGGCATGTGAGTCATTTCAGTGTCCGTGGGTCACATCATAAAAAAATCTAATTTTTTTTTTTAGTATACTGAAGTGGAGGCTATATGACTTAAATAGACGATATGTAGGCTTACTTAAAGGCCCTGTACTGATCAGTGTGGGACAGTGAGGTGACTCTAGAGCCATGTGAGTCATCGTCAGTGTCTGTGGGTCACATCATAAAATGGATAAACTATTAAAATCATCGAGAGGTACATAAGTGAAGTAGCGCCGACTCTTCGTGGCTGATGGTGGTTGGGCATATGTTTTGATGGAATTGATCAATGTGACTGGCCAATCAGTGATGAAGACTCTTAATGGCCAATTTTTGAAAAAAAAGGCCAATTTTTGATCTCTCAAAGCTGATGGTGGTGGGGCATAATTTTTGATGAAATTGGTAGATTCCCAACCAAATAGTGCCTTCAGACCTGGGAATATCCCAAAAATTCCAATATAGTGGTATTTTCATGCCAAACCTCTGACTGGCCAGTCAGTGATGAAGACTCTTCATGGCCAATTTTTGAAAAAAAAGGACAAAATTTGATCTCTCCACGCTGATGGTGGTGGGGCATATTTCTGTTGGAATTGGTAGATTCCCAACCAAATAGTGCCTTCAGACCTGGGAATATCCAAAAAATTCCAATATAATGGTATTTTCATGCCAAACTTGTGACTGGCCAGTCACTGATGAAGACTCTTTATTGGCCAATTTTTGAAAAAATGGCCAATTTTTTAACTGTCCACGATGATGGTGGTGGGGCATAATTTTTAATGGAATTGGTAGATTCCCAACAAATAGTGCCTCAAGACCTGGGAATATAGTGTATATTATATGGGAATTTTTGAGATATTCACAGGTCTGAAGGCTCTATTTGGTTGGCAATCTGCCAATTCCATCAAAAAATATGCCCCACCACCATCAGCGTGGACACATAAAAAATTGGCCATGCAAGTAGTTATAGTACATTCAGATTTAGCGCAACCCCAATGCGCATGCGCCAGATTTACATATTCCTTAATTAAATTAACCACATCTCTAGGTGTATAAGTAGTTAATGTCCCTTTAACATCTCTATTTCCTTGTCATTGGGGTTGCGCTAAATCTGAATGTACTATAAATAAACGTTCAGTCAATGCCCATGGGGGTAGATTGGCAGCAGGGTGTGCTTATTATACAGCACCTTAAATGTGAGCAATTAGATTTTTGGAATTGACTGGCGTAAATTCATAAAAATCTAAAAAAATGTCTTTGATAAACGTGCAGTCGACGAGTCATTTCGGGTCGGGAGACATTCAAAAATCTTTAACTAAACTTCCCGGTTTCCCGTGGGCTAAATATAAAGGCGAGAAACATCTGCCGGGTTATAATTACACTGGTCCGGGAACTAGGTTAGATTTACGACAGGATGAAAATGGTAATCCGAAACCAGGCGAAGAACCTGTTAATAGAGTCGATGCTGTTGTACTTAAACACGACAAACTATACAGAAATGAAGACTTACAATTTCGACACGAAGCAGACAAACAAATGATTAAAGAATTAGAATCCATTCCAAATCCCACTTTTAGAGAAAAGGTTGAAAGAGCACTAATCATAAGATTTTTAAAATCAAAAATGAAATTGGGTATGGGATTAGCAGATGAAATTCATAAAGAATTCAGAAAAACTAAAAACTTTTTAAAAGTGAAAGTGTTCGCCAAAGACGACATATGGTCAGCAGATTTGATAAATATGCCCCCAGAAAGAGGTTCTAAATATTGTTTAACAGTTATAGATTTATATACCAGATACGCTTGAGTTATTCCTCTAAAAAACAAAACGGGTCTGATTGTTTAAAAAGCATTTGAAACGATAATAAAACACAGAAAACCGAAAAAGTTGTGGGTAGATCAAGGAACAGAGTTTTATAATAAGAACATGAAATCTCTAGGGTATGAAATTTACAGCACGTATAACGAAGGTAAAGCTGTAGTAATTGAGAGATTTAACAGAACTCTGAAAAACAAATTATTCAAAAAGTTCACAGAATTGAAGTCTCAAAAATGGCTGAAAATATTACCGATTGTCGTCGATGAATATAATAACAAAATTCATTCATCTATAAAAGCGTCTCCTTCGGAAGCTTCAAAAAATCCAGATATTATCAAATCAATTTACACACAAAACAATTTTGAAAATTTGAATATCAAAATCAAATTTAAAGTTGGAGATCGAGTTCGTAATTATAAATATAAAAGTAAATTCGAAAATGGTTATGTTGGGTATTAGACGAATGAAATTTTCATTATTAATAAAGTTAATAAAACTTTACCACCAACTTACAGTTTAGGAGATTTACACGGCGAAGAAATCTTGGGTAGATTTTATCAAAACGAACTACGAAAAACTGACTTTTAAATAAAATGATTACTTTGGAAGAATTCTTGCAAAGATACGGAACAGACACTACCACAAATTTTCAGTTAATACGATGGGCAGAAGAATTAAACACAAAACCTTTTAACTATTGCATCCGTGATGAAATATCATCTCTTAAAAATAAAACAAAGTTCTACGCTATAACTAATATCCACACTTCAGATCAAAAAGGCGTTCATCATTCTGCTTTATTCAAAGGGGATTCGATGTATTTTTTCGCTTCGTATGGATTAGATCCAACAAAAGAAATAATCTATTTGAATTCGTTTGAAGAAATAATATTAAATCTTGTCTAAAAAAATGGCCAATAAATTTGGTTTAGGAAAGTTAAACAATCAAGCTCCAACAATATCGATCAATAAATTCAAACCATATTTTGTAGATTAAACTGGGGACACGCTTCAAGGTGATATAGATATTAACAAGTTCAAAATAACTAATTTAAGATTTCCTCAACAGAAAAAAGATGCAATAAATAAAGGTTATTTAACTCAAACAAGCTGTATTAGATAAAGATAGTAAAAACCAATTAGAAAACCATCAAAAACTTTTATACTCGCATCATAAAAATCAAGAAAGTTATAAACGACAATTGGGTAACTTGGTCGATAAAACTCACTTAAATTTATTAATATCTCAACTAGACGAAAAAATTACAAAGCAAAAGTCAGATTTAAAACAACTGATAGGTAACATTAAACCTGGTATAAACGAAGAAAGATTGCAACAGGAATTAACTAATTTAGAAACGAAACTTAGGTGGCAGCGGCGAACTCACAGAAATAAAAAACTATATTCAACAGCAATTAGTAAGTGTGGTCGATAAAACTTGTTTAATTAATATCTAAATTAGACTAAAAAATTACCAAGGAAAAATAAGATATTAGACAATTTATAAGCAACATTAAACCAGGTTTAAACGAAAACAGATTGAAACAAGACTTATCTAATCTTGAAACTAAACTTAGTGATAACAACGAACTAGCCGATATTAAAACCTATATTCAACAGCAATTGGATAAGGCTACAAATTATTGCGAGATAGAAATTAATGCGTTAAATGCGACCTATCCGCGATCGCATTAATTTGTATCCGCATTTTTAAATACATATTCCAAAGTGAATTATATGGAGTTCAAATATGACTGACATTAGTGACAAGAATTTAAAATGAGACCGGGCGGGATTAAGTAATTAGGTAATTGTCTCTAAATTTGAAGTTGATTAGTAATCAATGACGTTAAAAAAACAAAAGATTTTCACACTTGACTATTTAAAGATAAAATCTTGATCAATGTTCATGTCTTCATTTATTAATCACTTTAGAATTTTGATAATATTATAAAATGCGACACCTATCGCGGATCGCATTAATTTGTACTCGCATTTTATGCTCTATACCCAATTTCGCATTAATTTGTTGACGCATTATTTTCTAGCCTTACAGTAATGATAAAAGTCAGTTAACCTCATTAATTTCTCAATAAGATCGAAAAATTGACACAAATGATAATGAAATTAAAAAGAAGTTACAAGAATTAAATAATATTATTATTTTACTTTACCCTTTGCAGATGGTAATACAGAAAGTTATGGGTTTATTACAAAATACAACGGGAGATTAATTTCCCCCAGATTTGAAGGAGTTTTTTTTCAAATATGACTGACATTAGTGACAAGAATTTAAAATGAGACCGGGCGGGATTAAGTAATTAGGTAATTGTCTCTAAATTTGAAGTTGATTAGTAATCAATGACGTTAAAAAAACAAAAGATTTTCACACTTGACTATTTAAAGATAAAATCTTGATCAATGTTCATGTCTTCATTTATTAATCACTTTAGAATTTTGATAATATTATAAAATGCGACACCTATCGCGGATCGCATTAATTTGTACTCGCATTTTATGCTCTATACCCAATTTCGCATTAATTTGTTGACGCATTATTTTCTAGCCTTACAGTAATGATAAAAGTCAGTTAACCTCATTAATTTCTCAATTAGATCGAAAAATTGACACAAATGATAATGAAATTAAAAAGAAGTTACAAGAATTAAATAATATTATTATTTTACTTTACCCTTTGCAGATGGTAATACAGAAAGTTATGGGTTTATTACAAAATACAACGGGAGATTAATTTCCCCCAGATTTGAAGGAGTTTTTGATTTTGGTAATAAACTTACTTCAATCGATATTGATAGATCTCAAGTAAATAAAACATGTGTAACACCTCTCGTATTTATAATTGGAAAAGCCAAAACGTTTTTTGCAAATTTTAAATAGAAAAAATAATTGAAATTCCACAGGAAGAATATTTTCCTAAAAATGTTAATCGTATGGTTGAATTTGCCATAACAATTATTATAGAATATCTTGTTGTTAAAGATAAAGACAATCGCATACATCAGATTCATGAAGATTATGCTGGCTTATCAGAAATACAGCTAATTTAATTCATAAAAAATGACCACGGAAGAATTACAAGATGTCATGATACGTAAACAAAAAGAGTTAGAAGAAGAATTCAATCATTACAAAAAGTTAACGAAATGTTGGGGTAGGATAGACACTACTTTTAAAACTATAAGTGTTATATCAGCTTGTCTGATAACAACAGCAACCACAGTAACAGTGAGTATTTCTCTGCCAAAAAGGATTTGATTACTATTGGGTTTACCTCTAAAAGGAAATTATATTACAAAACCATATCAAATTTAATAAGAACATATTTGGATAAATTATTCATCTTTTTCGAAAGAAGCAAATCCGACAAAATAATTACCGTATAAGAACTGGTAGAATTCAATGAAATATTCGATGAATTGAGAACAAAAATTGAATCTATTAAAAAAGAACATAAGAAATCGAAACATGCAGAAAAAAAAATTGAAAATGAATTAAAGAGTTTGAAAGTTTTAATTTTTGAAGATGGAAAATTCAAACAAAATATGACTTTAGCTTTCTTTAAAGTGGCAATGATTGGCAGAGTTGTCGAAAATATGAGTGAAAAATCTGATAATTCAGATTGGTATTTTATTGGTAATATCATATATCGTACGGATAATTTCAAACCAATCAAAAGATCAAACGTAGGAAAAGGAACTCAACTGCTATTTACAATCAAAGAATACGTTGGAGAATATTGTTATATTCCAACTGACGGAGCTTGTTTTATAAAGTGTGTAAATTATGTTTTAAAACGTGATTTGACAAAAGAATTCAATGATTTTATTTATTCCTATTCAAAACATAACAGAAATGGAATCATGACTCAAGCTGGAATCGGGGAGTTCAATGAAAAAAAATAAAACTTCGTTTCAAATTTATAATCCTAAAAATAGACATTTATATCCTATAAAAATAAACAATCCATTAGAATGGTATTTGTATTTACACAACGATCATTTCTGTTTGATAAAAAGAGATAACAAAAGTTTGGGAATAAAAGAGATAAAAGATAAGTATCAACAAGTATGGAAGTCCTGTGTTAACGTCGAATTGTTTCGGAATTTAATCCAGCGTCCACGTCACCCAATTCCCAACCCGAAACTCTTTATGTTTGGGACTCCGAGACGTGTACAGAAAAAGAAACCGGCAAAGCAATACCATATGCATGTTCTTTGGTAAACTCGGAAAAGCTGCGAAAAATATTAGAACGAATAAATTGTCGTTTTCCAGATCTAAAACCCACAGATGATGTTCCTGAAATATTTTATAAAAAAATAATGAATATAGTTCACATTTTCATATGGATAGATTGCAGACCAAATGTTGAAACAAAGTCGATCAAAAACAATTAACGTTAGTTGCTCGTAACCGTAGCGGCTTTGATAATTGGATTATCATTAAAGATATGTCGAAATTAACTCATTATCCTCTCAAAACTACCAGAGGCATACTTCGTTTACCAATATCTAATCCATTTACAGAAAAGTCTTTACAGAAAATATGGAATAATGAAAAGAAGTTCATCAACGATAACAATTATCTTCAAAAATCAAATTTCACCTGCTTGTATCAACATGTAGCGAAAAGTTTAAAAGATTTGAGAAAATCAATACCAATGAATTTAAGAAAGATCGATTTAGATATTGCGTCTATAAACGAATCGAATAGGGAGTCCCGAAGAGAAGAATGGGGACCTTATGCTAAAAAAAAGAAAAAAATCGAAAATACATAATATCTCAATATACAATTCGTCTGAAATACTAAAAATACACAAGTACATGTGTATCAAATGGACAGATATATGTTACGGCGATCAAGTCCATGACCACAAAATAAATATACAATACTCCACGTACAATTTGTTTAAAAATACACAAGTACATGTGCATGAAATGGACAGATTTTCAACCTACAATTTGTTTATAAAATGGATGTAATATATAGTTCCCGCGGCCATGCACACGACCGCAGAAAATCACGTATGTAAAAGAAGAGTTGAAGAAAATCTCTTGTTTTAAATTAATGGCGTTTGACGCTAACGGTCTTTATGCTTCTGCTATGTGTGATGGTGAATACCCGAAAGCTGAATCGGCCAGAGTTTTAAAAGAATCTGAAAAGGCACAATTTGTCAAGCTTTTCAATAAGCAGCAACTTTATCGGTTTGGTTTGAATATCCAAAAAGTATGTTTTTTTCAACCCATACCAGCCAAAGACAAAATAATTTATTTAGAGAATGGCTAAACGAAATCTGGCGATAAGATAAGATTCAAAAATGGGTTTTGTAATTACGTTCTCTCTAATATCTCGTTCTATCAAAATATAAGATGGAATAGTCTTTGAAGAAAATTTTCAAACACCTCCCTTTAAAGACTATGTTTTAACTTTAAAGGACAAAAGAAACGAATATCACAAACAGGGAAATGTAGTATGCAGCGAATGTATGAAGTTATTGGCCAATTCTTTGTACAGTAAAACTGTTCAGTAAGATATAGATACAGAATTTCATTTGTGGTCTGAAGAAACTCTGAAAGCAAATTTCGAATTAAATATAAAAAGTTACGAACTAGTAAATGAACATCAATTTATCGTGCAAAAACAAAAGGAACAACCCGAAATTATCAAACCAACAAAAACAACGAGATCAACTCCGAGTCATTTGGGTTCCTTCATCTTAGCAAATAGCTAACGAATAATGAATAATTTCATTCATGTTACTGACGGTTTTAGAAAACCAGAAATATATTACACCGACACCGACAGCTTATACATATCAGATAAGAATTGGGATATTTTAGAACAAGCTGGATTAACTTCTGAAACGGAATACGGAAAAGGGAAGAATGATTACGGGGATGGTGGTATAATATTCGGTTTATATTTTGCTCCAAAGGTCAAATACAACATCATTCTCACTTCTAACGGAGAATTAGTGGAAAAGAAAACTTTTAAAGGATATACGAAAACAAAGTTGAGTGAGGAAGATTATTTAAATTTCGGGGAAAATTAAATTCGATTAAAAGAAAACCACCAAACAGAAATGGAATTATGTATCCCTATAATAACAAAGATGAAGTGAATATGGTTGAAAATTACGAATTCGATGATTACGATTACATAATTATGGATGAAGACGAGGACACGTGTAATTGAATACATATTTCTTCCTCGCCAAAATATAAATATCTTCCACGTCCGTCTTTTATATCTAAATTGATATCTTTAATCCCTTTGGTATTGATTGGAAGATATGTTGTTTGGAACGGTCTTTCTACTATTCGATAACCGATTGGAACTGTAAACGTTGGAATACTGAAAATGATTTGTTTTTTTTTATTGAAAAATCCACCATCCACCAAATTGCAATGAATATTGATGATATCGATGTCGTTTTCAATATTTGCTGTATATGGAGCAAGTGTAGATTGGGTATACAATTTCTTTTCGAAACCTAATAATTCATTGATTGAGTTTTCTACATTGAAATCTTGATGTTTGGGTCTCAAATTTAGTTTTATTTTGTTCAGATTTAAATTGCCTTCGAATTCAATATTTGGTCTGTCCTTATGACTTCCGACAAATTGATATATATATTCGTTGATGGCAACATTCGTAACTTCCTGGTAATAGTGTTAGTAATTTAAATGTATTTCCATCGTCTTAGAAATTTTTAATTGGTTATTCTGTTCACTGACATTTCTTATGGAATTGTAAACTGAAAAATATTTCAGTCCTAACTTGTAGTTTTTTTTATTTTTTGGATCGAGTTCGCATTCATAATCAATGGTTAATCTTATTGTCGAGGACTTGGATGTTATTATGAAAAACTCTTCATCCATTTTTTAAAACATGAATATAATCATCTTTTTCTATCATTCCTTTTTCTTATAATCTTTTTAAGATAGCGTGGAATTCATTGGAATCAGATTGATGTCCATGTTTCATGGCTTCTATGATTACGTTGAGTCTGTTAAGTAATTGTTCGGGATCATCGGATAAAAAAGTTATACCTTCACCAGATACCAAATTATCGATTTCGTCAATTTCTTCTATGATTGGATTATTTTCACCATATTCATTCGATTCGTCCACTTCATCCATGGCTCTGATGTGTAGCTCAACTTTTTTCAGTCTGTTTGTTATGGCTCCTGTTTTTTTAATAGCGTGAATAAGTTTTAAATATTCGATCAAATCATTGCATTCCCCAAGGGCAATGTCTCCTCCGTTAATCAAATCAATTAATCCGTGTGTTAATTTATATATAAACGGTTTTGTATCTATTTTAAATTGAGGGTAACGATGATCGAACAATATTCTAAAACCGTTGAGTAATAACCCATAATCATCCACAAATGGTTTACTAGACTTGGGTAAAGTGGGGTCAGGATTTGAAAAATAACGTTTTATATTATCAAGTGATTTTATGATTAAATCATTTGTATTTTCTATAGCAGGAGGTGCAACATTTTTTTCTATAGCAAGAACATTTTCTTGTTGTTTTAATAAAGGACAAAATAAATTGGATAAACTCTCCTTCATTCCCATTTGCGATAATCTTCTATCTTCAATTTTAGATTTCAATTTATCTTTAGTTTTGATGTATTCTTTATTTCTTTTAATTATCCTATTCCAATCAGTCATTTTTTTAACTACAAATATTTGTCATAACTTTATGTCCTGCTTGTTTTCTGGTATTAACAAAGACATATCCATGATCGTCGGGATTGTTCCATTGCCTTCGACAAAGTTTTTTAAATTCGTCTTTTTCCATACAATGAATAATGGATTGGAGTATTTGCGATAAATCTTTATCGTTTAATTCAAACAAAATGAAACAATTAGCGTTCTTTCTAATAAACATTCCGTCCATTCCATAAAAGGATTGAGCTTGATATATACAATGACAGTTGTGATGTCTGCCTTTAGTAAAGAATTCTTGTTGAACCGATTGGTTGGATTGGGCTACGTATAACCAGGTTTTTCCTATTCTTGTCGATATTGAACAAATCTAAATCGGTCACATTTTTGGTGAGTAAAACTTGAATGTCGGTAAGAGTTAACGATGGGTTCTTTTCTTTTATACAATAATTTATAAATTCTTCAGGTGCCTTATTATTTTGTAGTTCTTGGTAGTTTTCGTAAATATTAAATATTTGCTGTACGTCATCTTTCGGTAAATATTCTAAACCTTTTAGAAATTGATAATATAATTGATCTGGAGTTGATGTATAAATGTAGAGGCACTCAAAATCTAATAATTGAGGTGTCGTTAACATTTTAAATAACAGGTGAGTTTTTCCTGATCCCGATTGACCAACGATACACATTTACATTGGATTTTGTGGAAACCTATCCGAATGTTTGAATTTTGTAGCCATTTTTTTAATTAGGATTTAATACAATACCGTCTCCTTTGTATTTCGAAAGATACAAACCATCACCACTGCGAATGTGTTTAAGTATTAATCCCTCTCCTTCTTTTTTAATCTCAGTTTCACCCGTATCGATTTGATCAATCAATTTAGAAAAACCTTCTTTTACCGTTTTTTTGGTTGCGTGATTGAATTGTTTGACGCTGGCTAAGATTTCCTTGATTCCCGAAACGTTGGCTAGTTTTTTCATTTCTAAATTATGTCTACGTTTTTCTCTGTTTGCAGCGTCTTCGGCTTTTTTCTTATTTACCGCCGAAGCTATACCACTCTCTATACCACCGGCAACAGCACATGCAGCTGCTAATCCTCCGAAAATTAATGGGAGAAGAAAAGTTTGTTAATCACCGATTGTGAAATGTGTATCTTCACACCATTATAAGTGATTGTTTTCGGTTTCTCATTTTCGATTGATTCTAATATTTTAACGACTAAACTTTCTGGTTTCATTTTTAAAGATGGAATTTTCATTCAATTATATTCATCTTTTTATCCATTATATTTATGACGTGACGAGATTCCTCTAACAATAGACAATACCTTACCATATCTCCTGCTGTTTTTTCAATGTATACAGACAACTGTACGTCTGTTTTGAACAAATCTTCTTTATGAAAGATCAAAACAAAATATAGGATAATTTAAAACAAAATCGAGATAATTAAACTGTGGTACATTTCCAAATAATTCGCTCATAAGCTTATAGTTTCTATAAAACTCATTAAAGTCCTTGGTATCAGGATCAATTTTTAACGGCAGGTTGGGATACGAATCAGAGTTTAATCTGACTTGAACCCTTTTTATTTTAGGATCTCCAAAGTTGTCACCGGTTATTTTAAAAAGGTTGTTCGTTTGTGAATCTGGGAAATTTTTGAAACCAAGTATTAAATATCTCGCTGGTTTTGTGGTATTTGTCACTTGCCACGGGAAATTCTCCCCTGTGATGGTTATCGATCCAATCGTATTTCTTCTAAAAAATGCTATATCGATATCTTTTTTCAAACTACTAAGAAGTCTCGTTTCTACTTAGATTGTTGGGGTTATTACTGGCACGTATAATTGGATGTCGATTATTTCTAATTTAGCATTTGAATTGTTTTCTCCAAAAAATATTCTATCGTTATTTATTAATCTTTGAAGATGAAATTTGAAGGGCAGACAAATGTAAACTTTCCTGTGCTCAAGTAATCCAAAACAACGGGTAGAGGGGCCAGTTTATGTATCCCCCATGACTATTTCTGTCAATAGGTTTATTGTAAAATACGACCCTCTGTTTATAACCTTCATTGAATGTATATTCTATTGGTTCGTTAAGTTGAAAGATCGGATCGAGTTTTGCCATTTTTAATAACAGGATTTAGACCTTTTCCCAGCACTTTAAATCCTTGACCTTCTTGTTTTTGTCTGTCTTTTTGTCTCAGTTCTCTAATTTTGCGCAACTCGTCTAACTCGTTTTTTTGTTTGGCAGTTTTGGATATGGCACTCGCGGCCTGCCCGACTCACGAGATCGCATTAGCCCCCGAGGATATAAGGGTTTGTTTCTAGTTACGAATGATGTAACCTTGGGTATGAGGGACATCAATCCAGATCAGAACCCATCGCCCGTGTACTTTTCCTTTTCGTGCTTTAAAATCAACCCCATATTTTTAATAGTAAAAAAATTGATAATTTTAATTACAGGGAAATAACTCTGTTTGGAAGCTTCAGACCACACTGGATATTTTACAACCAAATGCGTCGGAAGGTCATACATGTTTTGCAGAGGAGGGGGGTAAAGGAAGCTATTTTGATGCTTGTGGAATGTTTTTTTCATTAATTGATCTGTCCGTAGAAGAAATCATGGGAAACTGAAAGAGAATTTTTCAACAGTTCAAAGATATCAAACTTTGGAACATGTCACTTCGAAATGGGTTTCATACCTACTTCAACCTCTCCACCCACTTTTTCCTTCTGTCAATCTGATCCTGGATAAATGGAGACAGAGAGATAGAAATACAAAGAGAAAGTTACTCTTACAAGAGAAGGAATTCATGATACACCACAATTAATTCTTAGATATTTCTTCATTCAACATTAGTGAAGATAAATCCTTAATGTATTAAGTTTTGTTGGTATAAATCTTTGATAATATCATATTATGGAAATCATCCTAATTTTAATCTCAGGGTAGAAATCCAACAATTGTATATATTATGGAGATCATCCAAATTTTTATCTCAGGCTAGAACTCCAACAATATCAATTTTTTCCCATCTTGTTAATCCTACAGAGTGAAATAATTTCGAAAATCTCGTAGAATTAACTAGGGATTCTTTGATATATATAGACCAAACATTGTAACCAATTCTGTGAGAAGAGAAGACATTCAAGATATAATCCATGTTGTAAATTCAAGTCTATTCGAGACAAGATCTTCCTTAAACAACATGGCGATTATAATTTTGATTTTCGGGACACGAATAAAGAGGGATAAATGTCAACTGGGGGTTTGAAGCAGCTCAACTTTCAGGACAGCTTCCAAGGTAGGATAACCTTAAGGGAGGTGTTTGTAGCTTTCAGGATCAAGTCCTGGGTAGCAGAACCCATTGCTAACCAGCAATATATGATTTTGCTTACTTCATAGATCAAGGCCAGGTGGTCTTATCGACCATCCTAGTTATCAAGACCCGGAGCTAGTTGACTTAGCTCCTATGCCTCTTTGGGCTGTATTTGTTATTATGATCCTCATAGACTGCCCTAGATATCGTAGACTAAGACCAAGTCCAAACACCTGACTGGTTTAATCTCTACCAGAATCTACTTTCTTCAATTCACATACAGATGAATACAGTGAATGATTTATACCACAAAATTAATATATTAAGGATTTATATTCAGTAATGTAATATGTTAGAAATCAAAGAAAAAACTCTTGTATACCACAAATTTCTTCTCATGTACATTGTAATTTCACCCCTCTTCATCTTCCTTCTTAAATCTTATCTCCAACATCCTTTGGACAGAAAGATAGAATTTAGAATCTTAAAGTTTGAGTATAACGACAAAGAAACACAACTTGAAGAACAGTTTCCTCACCCCGACATCATGAACTATCAAAATATATCAATCAGAATCCGATAATCCCTTCATTAGATAGATTAATTAACGAAAACACAGACCACTTATAAAACCCTGTTATATGTTTCAAAGTAGCTTTCTTTATTGCGAAATACCTGAATGCTTTACTATACTATACTATAAATAGCACGTGACTTGTGTGAGTATAATACAGTCATTGTGTTCAATCTATTACATTGACTAGTCAAACCAGTGTTGGCCTAATTATTAATTATGTTTCTCGCCTTTATATTTAGTCCAGGGGAAACCGGGAAGTTTAGTTAGAGATTTTTGAATGTCTCCCGACCCGAAATGACTCGTCGACTGCACGTTTATCAAAGACATCTTTTTTTAGATTTTTATGAATTTACGCCAGTCAATCCCAAAAATGTAATTGCTCACATTGAAGGTGCTGTATAATAAACACACCCTGCTGCCAATCTACACCATGGGCATTGACTGAACGTTTATTCATAGTACATTCAGATTTAGCGCAACCCCAATGACAAGGAAATAGAGATGTTAAAGGGACATTAACTACTTATACACCTAGAGATGTTGTTAATTTAATTAAGGAATATACCCTGCTGTAAATCTGGCGCATGCGCATTGGGGTTGCGCTAAATCTGAATGTACTATAACTACTCATGAAGATTCTTCATCACTGACTGGCCAGTCACAAGTCTGGCATGAAAATACCATTATATGGGAATTTTTGGGATATTCCCAGGTCTGAAGGCACTATTTAGTTGGGAATCTGCCGATTCTATCAAAAAATATACCCCACCACCATCAGCGTGGACTGATAAAAAATTGGTCATTTTTCACAAATTGGCCATGAAGAGTCTTCATCACTGACTGGCCGGTCACAAGTTTGGCATGAAAATACAATAATATGGTAATTTTTGGGATATTCCCAGGTCTGAAGGCGCCATTTGGTTGGGAATCTACCAATTCCATCAAAAAATATGCCCCACCACCATCGGCGTGGACTGTTAAAAAATTGGTCATTTTTCAAAAATTGGCCATGAAGGGTATTCATCATTGACTGGCCAGTCACAAGTTTGGCATGAAAATACAATTATATGGGAATTTTTGGCATATTCCCAGGTCTGAAGGCACCATGTGGTTAGGAATCTACCAATTCCATCAAAAAATATGCCCCACCACCATCAGCGTGGACAGATAAAAAATTGGCCATGAAGAGTCTTCATCACTGACTGGCCAGTCACAAGTTTGGCATGAAAATACTATTGTTTTGGAATTTTCGATACATTCACAGGTCTGAAGAAACCATGTGGTTGGGATTTTGCCAATTCCATCAAAATGTCTGTCCCACCACCATCACTGTGGACTGCACAAAATTTGCCATTTTTCAAAACATTTCCTGGTTTAGGCACCATATTATTTATCTCAAAATCTCACAATCCAGTGAATAAAGAGTATCAATAGTTTTATTAAAAACGTCGCTTTTTATCAAAAAATTGTAATTCATAATAAGAATTCTTTACTTTGTACACAGCCACTGGCCGGCCATAAAAATTGGTTATTGGCCACAAAAATTGGCCAAAAATAGGGACGAAATAACTCCTATTTTTAGATACGCTCTAACTTAGACTTAGTTAAAACAGGTCATTTAAAATAGAAACAATATGACTATCTTTCTGCCAAACCTGATTGCCGCGAGAGACACTTATACACTTTACCGAAAATTCATAAGAATCCTACCAAGGATTGGTTCATGCCTAATAGAATCCCTAAAGGCCGCCCGATTATCTCTGACTGTGGTAGTGAGTCTTATGCAGTGTCAGAATACATCGATCACTTCTTACTACCACTAGCATGTCAACATCGAGCCTACCTTAAGGACACAACTGACTTTGTCAATAAAATAAAAAACCTCAAAGTCCCTTCAAATGCTATTCTAATTTCAATAGACGTAACTTCTATGTACACCAATATCGACAACACTACTGACCTAATGGCAGTTCGCAAAGCTTTTGATAGAAACCCAGATCCAGACAGACCCGACGATGCAATTCTACAGCTTTTAGAGATTTGTCTTAGTCGCAATGATTTCACATTTAATGGTAAAACATATCTACAAACCTCAGGTACAGCCATGGGCAAACGATTCGCCCCTTCATACGCAAACCTTTTCATGGCAGAGTGGGAACTTGAGGTATTACCCCTTTGTCCATTTGACCCACTTTTCTATGGACGCTTCTTAGATGACATTTTCATGGTTTGGACTTACTCCATAGAACAATTTTGGCAATTTTTTGAAATCCTCAACAACCACAACCCTTCCATCAAAATAACAGCCAACGTCAGTCACAAAAGCATAGATTTTCTCGATACTACTGTTTTTAAAGGAGATTCCACAGCAGAGACTAATAAATTAGATATTAAAGTATATTTCAAAGAAACCGACACTCATCAACATTTGCATAAGAGCTCATTTCATCCAAAACATACATTTTCTGGAATAATTAAGTCACAAGTTTTACGATTTCACCGAATTTGCACAAGGTCTTCTGATTTCAACCAAGCCTGTACTATTATTTTCTCAAAACTGAAAGAGCGTGGATACTCTAAACGATTTTTACGAAACATAAAAAATTCCACATTAGCACAGTTAGCAGCTAAAAATAGACTTTATGCCGAAGTGCCTCCAGGTTTAAGGAGTGCCCCATGTATGTCAACCAGATGCAAAACATGTCCCTTTATATCAGAAACGCATTATTTTCTAAGTAACTCTACGAATAAAAGATACCCGATTCAAGAGCACCTAACATGTGAAAACTCGAATGTAATATACTTAATTTCATGTAAAAAATGTCCCAAACAATATATCGGGGAAACAAAGAACAAATTACGCACTCGTTTTAATGCTCACAGATCAGATATTAAATTAAAAAAAAGACAAACCTGTTTCTTACCATTTCAATCTTGACGACCATTCACTTGACGATCTCACCCTAACCCCAATTGAGCGCATAGAAATCGACTTGCCCGAAGATGAAACTACCAAATTCCGTCAATCTAGAGAAGCCCATTGGATTGAGACATTGAATACAGCAAGACCCATAGGACTTAATATTCACCACAGTGTAGGCATAGCACCCTTTGTAGTTCCATTTAATACAACCAGTAATAAAGCAAGTAAGATAGTTCAAACCCATTATAAGAGTCTTCAAGAGAAATTTCCTCATGTCTATAAACAGAAAATGATAGTGGCATATTCAAAAAATCAGAACTTAAATGACAACCTTGTTCATAGCAAACTAAAAATAAACTGTACTTAACAGGTACTATACTCCTCGCCCATCGGGAGAGTTATTTTATTTTTTCTAATTTCAGATCAGAAGAGAAGAAAATCAGATCCAGATCCCAATTTCTCAATAAGATGTTTGTTCCACCCTAGGCCTGTACATTTGGGAGATTCAATCCCTCCCTTCCCCGAAATCCAATCATACTATACCCATCCATTCCAACTAGCATACCACCCATCATACCATACCCACCCATCCCAACTAGAAAACCCCCCATTATACCATACCCATCCATTCCAACTAGCATACCTCCCATCATACCATACCAGATTGTATGATAGGCCAGTTGGAATGGGTGGGTATGGTATGATGGGAGGTATGCTAGTTGGAATTGGTAGATTGTATGATTTGCCAGTTGTAATGGGTGGGTATGGTATGATAGGAGGTATGCTAGTTGAAATGGGTGGGTATGGTATGATGGGAGGCATGCTTAGTGGAATAGGTAGATTGTATGATAGGCCAGTTGGAATGGGTGCGTATGGTAGGTATGCTAGTTGGAATTTGTGGGTATAGTATTATACTAACTTGAAAATTCAAGTTACTAACTTGAAAATTCAAGATACTAACTTGAAAATTCAAGATACTAACTTAAAAATTCAACATACTAACTTGAAAATTCAAGTTACTAACTTGAAAATTCAATTTACTAACTTGAAAACTGAAGTAACTAACTTGAAAATTTAAAAAAAAAAATTGAATGGCCATAATACGCTTCCGTACTATACCTATTTGATGAAAGTTATTTTTAATTGCCTGCATTAAATTTTTCAGTCAAATTACTAAATCACCCACGCACTGAAAACCCATAGCGATTCCAAGAATTTCTTACTCCCGAATCCAATCCCGACACTGTTCCGATACCCTTTTATGTAGAATGTCTATCTTTCATGACATGTTGAAATTATCGCTAGGCCTATACTAGCGAGGTATCTAGATTTTAAGAAGAGTTAAAAACACTGTTGCCTTCTAATTCTTACATTATACTATTCGGAAGTTTTGTTGTTTTAATCAATGGGCGCAGCCATTTTTTATTTCTCGATTTATCTCGCGGTATTTACGAATGGTAGTCTCTGACATCACGACTTCCAAAATGAAATGAAATGAAATGTATTAAAGTGCATCAGCACCATAACGGGCTATATAGCAATTGAATGCGATTTAAAATAAAATAAAAATTAAAACTAGAAAATCAATACATTTAAATAAAAATTATCACAGAAAACCCCAAAAGGGCAAAAAAACAATGCTAAAAACAATATCACAGAATGGTTGTAACCTAAAATGGGCTAAAAACAAAATAACAAAAACAAAACTATAACACAAAATATATTTTAAAATTTAGAATACAGATTAGTCTGTTTTAAAAACGCGACAAACTTCTCGTAAAGAGAAGGTTGCGCAAACAGATGGAACAAGGATCTAGCACGGTAGTGCTGAGATCTTACAGGTTTGAGATGCGTGCACTCAATCAGAATGTGTTTCACTGTCAGACGAACCTGGCAGTGCTCACAGACTGGTTGAGGCTCTCGCTTGAGCAGGTAACAGTTGGTAAGGTGAGTATGTGCGAGACGAGAGCGACACAAAACAACCTCATTTCTCCTATTGACACAATAGGAGGATGGCCAATCCCCCAAGAGAGGTTTGATGGCATGAAGTTTGTTTGTATCTGCAGCATCCAATTTTTGCTGCCATCGTTGCAAAATAAAAGTCCTTATCACCGACTTAAAGTCGGTGTAAGGCAAGGAATCGGGGGAGACCGGCAGTTACAAAGCAGCCTTAGCCGCCGCATCTGCCCTGTCATTCCCCCGTATATCCTTGTGACTGGGGAGCCAACAAAGGACAATGCCCCTTTTCGGTCCCGAGAGCTTGTAAATATCTCCGATTATTGGGTGCACAAGCTGGATGTTATGAATAGCTTGTAATGCGGACAAAGAATCAGAATAGATTATACATTTTTGTAATGATGATGACTGAAAGAACTCGAGTGCCAGTAAAATGGCAATGAGTTCTGTAGTAAAAATAGAGGCTGCTGGTGGAAGAGATACAGACAGGACTTCGGATGGCGTCACGGTAGCGGCTGCTACCTTATCACCATCCTTGGACCCATCTGTATAGAAAGGAGAATAATCCCCACATTTAGTCCTTAATTCAAGAAATTTAGACTTGAAGACAATAGAGCTTGTCTGTGATTTCTTATTGCTTGATAGACTAAAGTCTATCTGAAATGGAGCAATAGACCACGGTGGAGTTGTGGTCATTATGAAGTCCGCAATACTGTCGTGACTGATACCAGCCGCTTACATAAGAGGTTGAATGCGGACTCCAAAAGAAGAAATTGCACGAGGCTTTGCCTCGTACAGATGCTCAAAATAAGGACTAAATACGGGGCGGTGAGCCGGATGGTATGGCAAAGATGCTATTTTAATAGCATACTGCAGTGAAAGTCTGACACGTCTGTCGTACAATGAGGGTTCGTTAGCCTCGACGTACAGACTTTCGGCTGCAGTTGTGCGAAAAGCGCCTAAACTGATCCTAACTCCTTGGTTGTGTATGGTGTCAAGCTCTTTGAGGTAGGATGGTCGAGCTGAACCTGGCACCCATAATCGAGCTTGGATCGAACCAAAGCTCGATATAATCGGAGGAGGACCTTACGGTCAGCTCCCCAGTCGGTGTTGGATAAGACTCTCAGTATATTGAGAGCTTTCAGACAATTATTTCTTTAGGATTTTAATTTGTGGACGAAAAGAAAGCTTGCTGTCAAATGTAAGACCAAGAAATTTGTATTCCTGTACTACAGGAACGACAGCATTGTCCAAACGAAGCACTGTGTCAAGGTGCAAACCTCTTCTTTTACAGAATTGCATCCAGACGGTCTTGGATTTCGAAAATTTAAATCCATTGTCAGTTGCCCATTGCTGTAGATTGTTTAAGCAAAGCTGCAACTGACGCTCGATCGTCTGCATGTTAGTAGAAATGTAACACATCTGAAAGTCATCAACATACAGAGAGCCACCCCCCCCCCCCCCCCGTCTAAGGCAAGGCGTGATGGAATTTATATTGATGGAAAAAAGGGTAACGGATAATATGCTACCCTGAGGAACTCCATTATCCTGAGGAAAAGGATGGGAAAAAATGGAGCCTAGTCGTACCTCAAACGTAAATAATGGCAATTTTCCTCGAAGACCGAAGCCAAAGAGATCACGAAGAATGTCATATCTCTAAGTAGTGTCATATGCCTTCTCCAAATAGAAAAATATGGCTACTAAATGGTGATTTTGGATGAAGGCGTCCCTGACGAACGATTCAAATCTAACGAGATGATCAAGAGTGCTCCTTTGGTACCGAAATCCACATTGGAGGTAAGTAAGTAGATTGTTTGACTCGAGGTGCCAAACGAGCCTTCTATTGATCATCCGTTCCATGGTTTTACAAATGCAGCTGGTCAATGCAATAGGGCGATAATTAGTAGGATTCGTAGGATCCTTACCATGATTAGGGATGGGAACAATGGTAGCAATCCTCCACGAAGGCGGAAAGACGCCGTCATCCCAAATCTGGTTGAATATAAGTAACAGTTTTTTTAATGTTGGGTAAGGAAGATGTTTGAGGATCTGATAATGAATATCGTCAGGCCCAGTAGCTGTATCATGAGCTTGTTTAAAAGAATACTTTAATTCAGATATAGTAACTTTTTCGTTATAATATTCCTCATTTTTAGATTTAAAATTTAACCTTTTCCCCTCTTCCCGGAGACGGACTCTTTGGAAAGCATCAGAGGAAAAGTTTGAGGATGAATTGAAAGAAAAATTACTTCCCAACGAATTAGCAATATCTGGTAGTGTGGCGAGCGTTGAACCATCTACTTCTAGATGTTTTTGTTCTTGAACAGAAATATGTAGGCGATTCGTCATTAAAGATACAAAGATCGTTGTCTTAAATGAAGTCAGCTATTAATTTTCCTCTGCTATTATCATCAGGACTACCCCAAAAAGAATGATGACCATTGAAATCTCCGAGCAAAATGCAAGGAGAAGGAAGCTGGGCAACAAGGTCATCCAATTCTCTAGGGATTAGAGTTGAGTTAAGTGACAAATAGATGGAACAGAGGCACGTGGAGTGTTACTCGCATGGCAATTAATTGCAGAGGAGAATTGAGTGTGACTTCGGACTGGGCAACGTTTCTATTGACAATAATAGAAACACCACCCGAGACCTTGTCATCACCAGTGCCATAATGGTGGTAGGAAACAAAGTGTTTGAATGGCACTATACGCAAATCCGTTGACTTGAGGAATGTCTCTTGGAGACAAAAAGCCAACGGATTGTATTGTTGAATTAATAGCTGAAATTCATTAAGATTATGGCTTAAAACTCGACAATTCCATTGCATTATATTATTTTTTGGATGCATCGTCAGGGTGGTTTAATTGGACTACGAGGTTTGCGGTAAGGGGGGTTGAAGACTTCCGCATCAACCTCTGAAGTCTCCATATCTATACTGTCAGATATGGCAGACTTCAATAGATCCCTTCCTCCCTTTTTGGAGGAAAAGGATCCATGCTTCTTTGCAGGCTTGTCATAAGAAAGACTTTCGCTACGTTTTGCCTTGGACTGTTTACAAGTCCCCTCTGGCTGAACGTCCTTGGAAGGCTGACTAAAACTACTATCATCAGTACTTGACTTTTCGGTCTGAGTAGCTGATGATGTAGATGCAGTTGCGTCAGGATCAGATGATAATAAGGCTGAAGACGGGGTTGGCACTCGCTTCAGCCAAGTAATGTCGGTCTGGCATTCTATAGATCTAGTAGAAGCCTTAACGACACTAGCGAAAGTCTTTCCAGAAGGTGTAGATGGGGTTTCCCCTTCTACAACCTTCCGCGCTTCGGGATAGGAAACCTTGGTTTCCACCTTTACTTTTTGGATATGCTTCTCCAATTTCCACTTAGGACAGTCCTTGGAGAAAGCGACATGGTTTCCATTACAGTTGCAACAGCAAGGAGTATCACTACAATCCTTGCTGTCGTGCCCGGATTTGCCACAACGCGCACATCGCAACGAACTCTTGCAAGTCCGAGTTCCGTGCCCGAAGCGCTGACAATTATAACACCTGAGAGGGTTAGGAATAAATGGCGATACCTTGATATTTTAATATCCTACTTTTATTTCTGATATTAAATTTGGTCTGTCAAAGAGTAGAATGAATGTATTTGTTGGAATTAATTGGCCGTCACGACGGATAGATATGCGATCGACGTTCGTGACTCCGATATCTTTTAATTCTTCTTTCGTTTCTTCTGAAGAACAACCACTAAGGACAGGGTGCCGTACAACACTCTTAGAGGAGTTCAAAGAAAAATGAGGTGAGACAGTAATAGGAATATTTACTAAAGATGTTGATTTTAAAATGAGTTCAGAATGGATCTTACGGTGACATTCAAGTAATAAAGAGCCATTACGAAGTTTTTTGATGGATTTGGGCTCACTAGCCAAACCAGCTATTCCTTTGGCGATAGTAAATGGTGACAATGATGCCAAAGACCTCTCAGGGTCACTACTATTGATGACAAGAAACCGAGGCCAGGAATCACTCGACGAGCTAGATGATTCAGTAAATTCTGCCTCGGTTAGCCTACGTTTATTGTTTTTTTAGTTGGGGTTAAATGCAGCCATGAAGAATAATATGAGGATTCATCTCCCGAGACCCCCGACCACCACGGACCACGACCTCCGCGCAGGCTCGGCGCGGGACTCCAGTGCCAGCGCCCTAGGGGTAATCGGGAAATATACTCCGATAAAAAAAAAGAATAAAAGCTCTGAATGGAGCAAATAAATTCAGAACTTTTATTTCTTTTTCTACCCAATTGACCAAAGCCGATGCTTCTGAGTCGGTGAAATGAACTGAAGGATAAGAATATATTCTGTGATTAGAATAAAGTTTTATCTGTTCTGACCACCGACTCATTGGCTCAACACGACAAGCCGATTGACCAGCGTGGGCCACACTGGCCCCCTGGCCCAAAGTGATGTATTGGGAAGTATGTTACCCTCAACCACCAGGAGTCCATTCAAAACCGACACGGGTTGCACCTCACGGCAAACGAGGAGCCCCAATTCAGTCGCCTTTTACGACACGCAATGGGGGACGGTGAACCTATTCTTAACCCCGGTCCACTGGGGGGCCGGTCCACTGGGTGACACGACTTCCAAACGATTGGCGTGGACAAAACGAGACTGGGTAATAAGGACAAAATGATGCCAGCTTTTTCGAATTTTGATCAATCTTTTTTCCTCCCGCTAATTATTTTAGCGGATTTATAAGATTGAATAAAAATAAAATCTTAGGCCAGAAAAATAGCGGAATTCTGCTAATTAGCTGAAGGCCCGCTACTGGAAGGTGTGGGTCAGTGAGGTGACTCTCGAATCTTGTGAGTCATCGTCAGTGTCTGTGGGTCACATCATAAAAAAACCTTATTTTTTGGATCATCATTTCCGGTAGCGGTAGTATACTGATGTAGGGGCTATATGGCTAATATAGAAGATATTTAGGCTTACTTAAAGGCCCGCTACTGGACAGTGTCGGTCAGTGAGGTGACTCTGGGGCCATGTGAGTCATCGTCAGTGTCTGTGGGTCACATCATAAAAAAATCTAATTTTTTGGATCATCATTTCCGGCAGCGGTAGTATACAAAAGTAGAGACTATATGGCTAATATAGACGATATGTAGGCTTACTTAAAGGCCCTGTACTGGACAGTGTGGGTCAATGAGGTGACTCTCGAGCCATGTGAGTCATCGTCAGTGTCTGTGGGACACATCATAAAAAAATCTAATTTTTTGGATCATCATTTCCGGTAGCGGTAGTATACTGAAGTAGGGGCTGTATGGCTTATATAGACGATATGTAAGCTTACCTGAAGTCCCGCTACTGGACAGTGTGGGTCAGTGAGGTGACTCTGGAGCCACTTGAGTCATCTTCAGTGTCTGTGGGTCACATCATAAAAAAATCTAATTTTTTGGATCATCATTTCCGGTAGCGGTAGTATACTGAAGTAGAGACTATATGGCTAATATAGACGATATGTAGGCTTACTTAAAGGCCCGCTTCTGGACAGTGTAGGTCAGTGAGGTGACTCTCAAGCCATGTGAGTCATCATCAGTGTCTGTGGGTCACATCATAAAAAAATCAATACTTTTTGTTCATCGTTTCCGGTAGCGGTATAATACTGAAGTAGAGATAATATGGCTAATATAAACGATATATAGGCTTACTTAAAGGCCCGCTACTGGACAGTGTGTGTGGCATTTTGGTGACTCTCAAGCCACGTGAGTCATTGTCTGTGTCTGTGGGTCACATCATAAAAAAAATCAATACTTTTTGTTCATCATTTCCGGTAGCGGTATAATACTGAAGTAGAGACTATATGGCTAATATAGACGACATGTAGGCTTACTTAAAGGCCCGCTACTGGACAGTGTGGGTCAGTGAGGTGACTCTTAAGCCATGCGAGTCATTGTCATTGAGGTGATTCATGAGACATGTGAGTAATCGATTACTTCTTCTGATTACATCATCAAAACATGAATTATCATATCATCCCTCATTTCACCTACCTGTATTGGAAAACAGTATGGACCTGACACATCGTTTACTTTTTTCGAATTTGGAGATGTGAAACGAATATATTGTCTATAAAACAAATAATTTGAAGTATAGACATTGTTATTTACTTGGTACGAAAAGACACAAAAATTGTCTCGAGTTTGTGTGTATTAGTATTTACTCTTTACCTTTGTTATTCATGTAGAAATTGAAGTTATCCTTTTTTCGACATTCGAACATTATTTATGAAAAGAGCGACATTTGTACGAACAAAAAAAAAATCGATTTAGGGTAGTAAAAATGGTCCGATTGCGATAAAATTTGGTGTGAACATTCAAAATAATGTCCTGAACATGACCCTGGTGTCTTTTAGTTGATAAACTATTAAAATCATCGAGAGGTACATAAGAAGAAGTAGCGCCGAAATATTCATGGTCATTATATGAGAGCGCAGTTCTCTCGACGTCGAAGCCGACGGGAGCGAAGCTCTCTCTTATGGTAACATGTATACAGGTTTATGCATCAGAAGAATTTTGCACCACTGGTAGTCAAAAAAAAGGTGAGAAAAAAGATGGCCGCTATGTAAGGCATACCCTAAAACCTGATACGAGATATCAGATATTAAAAGATAGCTTGCCAGGCAAGGTAACATACGCCCACTTCAGCAAACAGAATATTCCATGTTTTTTTTATTTAATCAAGGGCAATAACTCATTAACAGACATCTTGAATCGTGCCATTTACGAACTTGTCCGAGATATTATCAAGATGAATACACATACCAAGTTTCATTCATATCGGATGAAAACTACAGCTTCTATTGCGTACACAAGTAATTTTTAACGTTTTTCCATTTAATCAGAGGGCATAACTCATAAACCGACATCTGGAATAGTGCCATTTTCGAACTTGTACGAGATATTATCAAGATGAATACACATACCAAGTTTCATTCAAATCGGATGAAAACTACAGCTTCTATTGCGTACACAAGTAATTTTTAACGTTTTTCCCTTTAATCAAAGGCCATAACTCATAAACCGACATCTGGAATAGTGCCATTTTTCGAACTTGTCCGAGATATTATCAAGATGAATTCACATACCAAGTTTCATTCAAATCGGATAAAAACTACAGCTTTTATTGCGAACAAGTAAATTTTAACGTTTTTTCATTTAATTAAGGGCCATAACTCATAAACCCACATCTGGAATCGTGCCATTTTCGAACTTGTCCGAGATATTATCAAGATGAATACACATACGAAGTTCCATTCAAATCGGATAAAAACTCTGGCCTGTATCGCGTACACAAGTAATTGTTGACGGACGGACGGACGGACCGACGGACGGACAGGGGTGATGGCAATATACGTCCACATTTTCATGTATAAGAGGTTATAAATATTGCTTAACAGTTATAGATTTATATACGAGGTACGCTTGGGTTATTCCTTTCAAAAACAAAACAGGTCTAACTGTTAAAAAAGCATTTGAAACAATGAAACATAAAAAAACCCAAAAAGTTATGAGTAGATCAAGGAACAGAGTTTTATAATAAAAATATGAAATCTCTAGGGTTTGAAATTTACAGTACATATAACGAAGGTAAAGCTGTAGTAATTGAGCGATTTAACAGAACTCTAAAAAACAAATTATTCAAAAAGTTCACAGAATTAAATTCTCAAAAATCGCTTTAAAATATTACCTATTTTTGTCGATGAACATAATTATAAAATTCATTCATCTATAAGTTACTCCTACAGAAGCTTAAAAAAATCCATATATTATCAAATCATTTAACACACAAAACAATTTTGAAAATGAGGATTTAAATATAAAACTCAAATTTAAAGTTGGAAATGAAATGAAATGAAATGTATTAAAGTGCATCAGCACCAAAACGGGCTATATAGCACCTGCATACGAATTAAAAATCCAAAATTTAAACTAAAAAGGCATTAAAACATTAAACTAAAAATTATCACAGTAACCCTAAAAAGGGGAACAAAACAATGCTAAAAACAAAATGGTTGTAACCCCAAATTGGATAAAAACTATAACACAAAAAATATTTTGAAATTTAAAATACAGATACAGTCTGTTTTAAAAATGCAACAACCTTTTCTTAAAGAGACGGTTCCGCAAACACCTGAGACAAAGATCTAGCACGGTAGTGCTGGGATCTTATAGGTTTGAGATGCGTGCACTCAATCAGAATGTGTTTCACTGTCAGGCGAACCTGGAAAATAACAGTTGGTAAGGTGAGTGTGTTCAAGACGAGAGGGACACAAAACAACTTCATTTCCCCTGTTGGCACAATAAGAGGATGGCCAGTCCCCAAGACGGGTTTTTGCTGCCATCGTTGCAAAATAAAAGTCCTTATCGCCGACTTAAAGTTGATGTAAGGCAAGGAAAAGGGGGAGACAGGCAGTGACAAAGCAGCCTTAGCCGCCGCATCTGCCTGATCATTCCCCGTATGTCCATGTGACTGGGGAGCCAACAAAGGACAATGTCCCTTTTCGGTCACGAGAGCTTGTAAATATCTCCGATTATTGGGTGCACAAGCTTGATGTTATGATTAGCTTGTAATGCGGACAAAGAATCAGAATAGATTATACATTTTTGTAATGATGATGAGGACTGAAAGAACTCGAGTGCCTGAAAATGGCAACGAGTTCGGCTGTGAAAATAGAGGCTTCTGATGGAAGAGATACAGACAGGACTGCTGCTACATTATCACCATCCTTGGACCCATCCGTATAGAAAGGAGCATAATTCCCATATTTAGCCCTTAATTCGAGAAATTCAGACTTGAAGACGATAGAGTTGTCTGTGACTTTCTTATTGCTCGATAAACTAAAGTCTATCTGAATAGGAGCAATTGACCAAGGTGGAGTTGTGGTCATTATGAAGTTCGCAATACTGTCGTGGCTGATACCAGCCGCTGACATAAGGGGTTGAATACGGACTCCAAAAGAAGAAATTGCACGGGGCTTGGCCTCGTACAAATGCTCAAAATAAGGACTAAATACGGGGCGGTTAGCCGGATGATATGGCAAAGATGCTATTTTTTATAGCGTACTGTAGTGAAAGTCTGTCACGTCTGTCGTACAATGAGGGTTCGTTAGCCTCGACGTACAGACTTTCAACTGGAGTTGTGCGAAAAGCGCCTAAACTGATTCTAAGTCCTTGGTTGTGTATGGTATCAAGCTCTTTGAGAAAGGATGGACGAGCTGAACCATACACCTGGCACCCATAATCGAGCTTGGATCGGACCAAAGCTCGATATAATCGGAGGAGGACCTTACGGTCAGCTCCCCAGTCAGTGTTGGATAAGACTCTCAGTATGTTGAGAGCTTTCAGACATTTGTTCTTGAGGATTTTAAAGTGTGGACGAAAAGATAGCTTGCTGTCAAAGGTAAGACCAAGTAATTTAAATTCCTGAACAACAGGAACGACAGCATTGTCCAAACGTAGCACTGGGTCAAGGTGCAAACCTCTTCTTTTACAGAAATGCATGCAGACGGTCTTGGATTTTGAAAATCGAAATCCATTGTCAGTTGCCCATTGCTGTAGATTATTTAAGCAAAGCTGCAACTGACGCCCAATCGTCTGCATGTTAGTAGAACTGAAACACATCTGAAAGTCATCAACATACAGAGAGCCACCAACACCAGTCTAAGGCACGACGTGATGGAATTTATCTTGATGGAAAAAAGGTTAACGGATAATATACTACCCTGAGAAACTCCATTATCCTGAGGAAAGGGATCAGAAAAAATGGAGCCAAGTCGTACCTTAAACGTCCTATCATGAAGGAAATTGGGGATAAATAATGGCAATCTTTCTCTAAGACCAAAGTCAAAGAGATCACGAAGAATGCCATATCTCCAAGTAGTATCATATGCCTTCTCCAAATAAAAAAATATGGCTACTAAATGGTGATTTCGGATGAAGGCGTCCCTGACAAACGATTCAAATCTAACGAGATGGCCAAGAGTGCTTCTTTGGGACCGAAATCCACATTGGAGGTAAGTAAGAAGATTGTTTGACTCGATGTGCCAAACAAGCCTTCTATTGATCATCCGTTCCATGGTTTTACAAATGCAGCTGGTCAATGCAATAGGGCGGTATTTGGTAGGATTCGTAGGATCTTTACCAGGTTTAGGGATGGGAATTATGGTAGCAATTCTCCAAGAAGTAGGAAAGACGCCGTCATCCCAAATCTGGTTAAATATAAGTAAAAGTTTTTTTAATGTTGGGTAAGGAAGATGTTTGAGGATCTGATAATGGATATCACTAGGTCCAGTAGCTGTATCATGGGCTTGTTTAAAAGAATACTTTAATTCAGATATAGTAAATTTTTCGTTGTTATATTCCTCATTTTTAGATGTAAAATTTAACCTTTTCCTCTCTTCCCGGAGACGCACTCTCTGGAAAGCATCAGAGGAAAAGTTTGAGGATGAATTGTATGAAAAATTACTTCCTAAGGAGTTAGGAATATCTGGAAGTGTGATGAGCGTTGAGCCATCTACTTCTAGATGGTTCACAGATATTGTATCTGCTTTACCCTTGATCCTACGAATCCTATCCCAGACTGATTTGGAAGACGTACGACTGTTGATCTTTGACACGTACTCCTGCCATGACGATCTCTTTGCCTGGCGGATAGTCCGCCTGGCTTTGGCTCGTACAATGCGAAAAGAGGCCATGTTGTCATCGGAAGGAGCACGTTCAAGCTGTCGCAAAGCACGATTACGTTATTTCAGTGCTTTCTTGGTTTATTGAATCGTTTTGAAGTTGCCGAGGTTTTACGAATCGCCTGACCCGATACATCTTGGAGGATGGTGGTAAATAGTTCCATCGGGTCTTCTGCTTCATCTAGATCATCTCGAGGAAAAGAAGAAATGCAAAGCGCCTCAAAAAGGGGCCAATTAGCTTTAGATAGTTTCCATCTTTGTGGCCTGTCTACTGGTGAAGGACCATTATTCCATAAAATCACAGGATAATGATCACTGTGGCTCGGATCAACATGGACACTCTAAGAAAAATCTTGGAACAAAGATGGTGAGCTAATTGTCAGATCTAGATGAGAAAACGTTTTGGTTCTTGAGCAGAAATACGTGGGCGGACAATAATAGAAACAACACCCGAGACCCGAGTGCCATAATGGTGGTAGGAAACAAGTGTTTGAATGGCACTATACGCAAATCCGTTGACTTGAGGAATGTCTCTTGGAGACAAATAGCCAACGGATTGTATTGTTGAATTAATAGCTGAACTTCATTAAGATTATGGCTTAAACCTCGATAATTCCATTGCATTATATTATTTTTTGGATGCATCGTCAGGGTGGTTTAATTGGACTACGAGGTTTGCGGCAAGGGGGGTTGAAGACTTCCGCATCAACCTCTGAAGTCTCCAAATCTATACTGTCAGATATGGCAGACTTCAAAAGATCCCTTCCTCCTTTTTGGAGGAAGAGGTTCCATGCTTTTTTGTAGGCTTGTCATAAGAAAGACTTTCGCTACGTTTTGCCTTGGACTGTTTACCAGTCCCCTTTGGCTGAATGTCCTTGGAAGGCTGACTAAAACTACTATCATCAGTACTTGACTTTTCGGTCTGAGTAGCTGATGATGTAGATGCAGTTGCGTCAGGATCAGATGATAATAAGGCTGAAGACGGGATTGGCACTCGCTTCAGCCAAGTAATGTCGGTCTGGCATTCTATAGATCTAGTAGAAGCCTTGGGGTTTCCCCTTCTACAACCTTCCGCGCTTCTGAATAGGAAACCTTGGTTTCCACCTTTACGTTTTGGATATGCTTCTCCAATTTCCACTTAGGGCAGTCCTTGGAGAAAGGCGACACAAACAAAGTTTCCATTACAGTTGCAACAGCAAGGAGTATCACTACAATCCTTGCTGTCGTGCCCGGATTTGCCACAACGCCCACATCGCAACGAACTCTTGCAAGTCCGAGTTCGGTGCCCGAAGCGCTGACAATTATAAAACCTGAGAGGGTTTGGAATAAATGGTGATACCTTGATATTTAAATATCCTACTTTTATTTCTGATGGTAAATTTGGTCTGTCAAAGAGAAGAATGAATGTATTTGTCGGAATTAATTGGCCGTCACGACGGATAGATATGCGATCGACGTTCGTGACTCCGATATCTTTTAATTCTTCTTTCGTTTCTTCTGAAGAACAACCACTAAGGACAGGGTGCCGTACAACACTCTTAGAGGAGTTCAAAGAAAAATGAGGTGAGACAGTAATAGGAATATTTACTAAAGATGTTGATTTTAAAATGAGTTCAGAATGGATCTTACGGTGACATTCAAGTAATAAAGAGCCATTACGAAGTTTTTTGATGGATTTGGGCTCACTAGCCAAACCAGCTATTCCTTTGGCGATAGTAAATGGTGACAATGATGCCAAAGACCTCTCAGGGTCACTACTATTGATGACAAGAAACCGAGGCCAGGAATCACTAGACGAGCTAGATGATTCAGTAAATTCTGCCTCGGTTAGCCTACGTTTATTGTTTTTTTAGTTGGGGTTAAATGTAGCCATGAAGAATAATATGAGGATTCATCTCCCGAGACCCCCGACCACCACGGACCACGACCTCCGCGCAGACTCGGCGCGGGACTCCAGCGCCAGCGCCCTAGGGGTAATCGGGAGATATACTCAGATAAAAAAAAGAATAAAAGTTCTGGATGGAGCAAATAAATTCCGAACTTTTATTTTATTTTTACCCAATTGACCCAAGCCGCATGTTTAACCGGAAGTACATCTTCGGTAAATGTTATCTTAACTTCGTAAAAAATATTAAATGCGATGTATGACAGTATGTTCAGAAAATTGAAGTCTCAATTATGATGAATACAACTAAATATTTACGGCATTGAAATATATTTTACAGTTGGATACTATTTGGAAAAAAAATCAACAGCCCTGCTTCCTCCACCTGTATTCAACAGTCACATTAAGCACCACATCCAGCCACTTCCCTTGACTGCTTGCTTAATACGGGTTTGACTGTATAAAAGTAAATTCGAAAAAGGTTATGTTGGATATTGGAAGAATGAAATCTTAATTATTGATAAAGTTAAAAAAACTTCACCACCAACTTACAGTTTAGTAGTTTTACACGGTGAAGAAATCTTGGGTAGATTTTATCAAAACGAACTTCAAAAAACTGATTTTTTAAAAATGATTTCTTTCGAAGAATTCTTACAAAAATACGGAACTGAAACAACCACAAATTTTCAATTAATCAGATGGGCAGAAGAATTAAACATAAAACCTTTTTACTATTGTATGCGTGATGAAATATCATCTCTTAAAAATAAAACAAAGTTTTATGCTATAACTAATATCCATACTTCAAATCAAAGAAAGCTTGCCAGACAAGGTAACATACGCCCACTGGCAGCATTGAATTTGAAAAATAAATAGAGCAATGACTCAAAAACATTCACTAAATGGATATTGAAGTCAAGGGCAAAAACTCAAAAACACCAAGTTTCATCAAAATCCATTGAAAATTGTAGCTTCTATTGAACCCACAATAAAATTTTGACACAATCTTACTAAGTCAAGGGCAATAACTAAAAAACTGTTTATCGCAAACTTGACCGTTGTCTTAATAATTCCAATGCTCACACCAAGTTTCATTTAAATCCATTGAAAGTTGTAGCTTCTATAGTGTCTACAGAAAATGAATTTTTACGCAATTTTACTTAGTCAAGGGCAATTACTCATAAACTATTCATCAAAAAAACGTCAAATTTGAATTTCTGATAAAAAAAACTGTAGCCTATATCGTGGATATAACCCAAATTTGACGCGTTTTTACTAAGTCAAGGGAAATAACTCAAAATCTGTTCATTCGATAATTTCCATTTTTGAACTTGACAGAGATATCATCAATATATACATGTATACCAAGTTTCATTCAGATCAGATAAAAACTGTAGCCTCTATTGTGGATACAACCCAAATTTGACGCGTTTTTACTAAGTCAAGTGCAATAATAGACTAATTAGGGTGGTGAATGGCTCAGTGGTTGGCGAGTTGGACTGTCGTCTGCTAGGCGACTAGGTGTCGTGGGTTCGAATCCCGATCGGTGCGAGGAAATAAAAATTAGGTCTGATTCCTAGGCCCGTGCATTTCCGAAACTACGAGATAGTAGTTCCCCCCCCCCTCTATCAAAAAACGTGCATGCGATAATTTCCATTTTCGAACTTGACCGAGATATTATCAATATATACATGTATACCAAGTTTCATTAAGATCGGATAAAAACTGTAGCCTCTATTGTGGATTCAACCCAAATTTGACGCGTTTTTACTAAGTCAAGGGCAATAACTCAAAAACCGTTCATGCGAAAATAGCCATTTTCGAACTTGACTGAGATATCATGAATATATACATGTATACCAAGTTTCATTAAGATCGGATAAAAACTGTAGCCTCTATTGTGGATACAACCCAAATTTGACGCGTTTTTACTAGGTCAAGTGCAATAACTCAAAAACCGTTCATGCGATAATTTCCATTTTCGAACTTGACCGAGATATCATCAATATATGCATGTATACTAAGTTTCATTAAGATCGGATAAAAACTGTAGCCTCTATCGTGGATACAACAAATGTGGACGGACCGACGGACGGACGGACGGACAGGGGCGACGGCAATATACGTCCACATTTCCATGTGGGCGTATAAAAAGGCGTTCATCATTCTGCTTTATTCAAAGGGAATTCAATGTATTTTTATACGCCCACATATAATGTGGACGTATATTGCGGTTGACCCTGACCCCGTCCGTCCGTCCGTCCGTCAACAATTACTTGTGTATGCGATACAGGCCAGAGTTTTTATCCGATTTGAATGAAACTTGGTATGTGTATTCATCTTGATAATATCTCGGACAAGTTCGAAAATGGCACAATTCCAGATGTCGGTTTATGAGTTTGGGCCCTTGATTAAATGAAAAAAACGTTGATTTTTAGGGGTCGTTTTGGGCCTTTGTTACATTTAAACAGTCCTCAGAAATACTCAAGCTCTAAGAAAATCGCAAAATACCTAGAAATATACCTAAAAAATTTCACTTTTATTTTTTTTTCCGTGCTGTACGCGGCTGGTCTTCAGTCAGTCTGAAAATTGTGTGTCCTGTTAACAAAATCTACAATTGTTATTACATGTACTTTCTTTTTGTTTTATCAGCGTGGGCCTGCGCAGTAGTCTATTTATAACTCTTTGATTTTCCAATATGGCGGGAGGTTCGTAATATCTTAAGACATTATGATTTTCAAACACGGATAAATATGTATACCCATGGATTTGAAGGCTCAAATTTCAAAGATAAGCTCTGTAGACTATGTCTGATTAGCTAAACAAAAGATTTCATGTGTTTGAGGCTGTCGGATGATTGTCCGAAACAAATCAAGCCTGTGCCCCTTTAAGCAATTAGTAAAAACATATGAAGTATCCTACCAGGTGCACCCCCAGCATAGACGTAGGAGACTGCCCCCACCAACCAACCCCCCCCCACTCCCACCCCCTTAAATTGTAGGTATGTTTTATGTTTTCGGGGAAAAGCGGACGACAAGCCAAAAAACACTACTGGGCAAACATCACTAAAATTCGGGCATGTCGGTCTGCATACACACACCGCCAACCCGTTAGGTCGTGGATTTTTTAGGGAGAGGTTGCCCAGAAAGATATCATGCTCTGAGTGCATAAGAAAAATACCAGCTGAGAGAAAGAGCGAGGGAAATACGAGAAACACGGTTTAAAGGCTTAGATAGGAAACACATTGAATACCATCTGAAGGTTATTGCAAATGCTGTAAGTATTGTTTACATAGGTTATACTTCGTCCTATTTTATTCACAAATATATATGAATAGGATTGGGGAACAGGCTTTCGTCTATATAAGCTCTTTCCCGTATACAAAGATACAATAACATTTCCGTATCTACTAAATAAAAAAATAAATCGATATTATCGAACATGAAACATGAATCATATTATATACATTCCGTCCGTTTGTCCACAATGACAATGACTTAACACTTTTAACTTTTCTGGACGAATTTTGCTGAAACTTTTGTGCATGATGGTTTGCAATATTACCAAATGTCCTAATTTTTACCCGGCTGGCTTTTTTTTTTTTAATTTGCATTCTTATTTTACTAATATTGGTCAGATAACAACATTAAACTACATTAACAAAAAAATACAGAAAAAGTTTCAGCTACTATGGAGTAAGTTACTTAAAATAATTTATTCTTCTGAATTGATTTACGTAACTTATATATATCATGCCCATTCCCCTATTGCTATTGCATGTTCAAGCAAACGATTGGTGAACATCTGTTAAGAAGCTTTCAGGGGGAGGCAATATTTTGTACATCAGTTATAGCAGTAAAACTTACCTATCCTTACTAGCTGCAATATATTTCAGATTCTATTACCAAACAGAACTCAACAATCCCATATACTGATATAAAGAATAGAAAGATCAATCTGCAAGTTATGGGCCTACCTACTATTACAGAATACTAATACCAGTTCTAAACACTTTTTTGACATCTGACATTCATTTTGAACTGTGGTGAGTCAATTTGGAAGAAATTTCTGTGTTAAAAAAAAAGTTTCGATGAAACACAGTGTTAGTCAGGCATACTGGGGATGTTATATTTACGCCATTTGCTGGTTCATCAAACAAAATGTATTCGTGGGTTCTAATCAGTCAGGACAGTGTGAAGTTTATTTCTTTCCTTTCTTGGATCAGAATTATCACGTGTCCAACTCTTACAAACATATTTATTTTTGAAGATATAAAGATTATCAAGTTTTCACATTTTGCCTTCATTCAATAATTGAGTTGTAGTTTGTATGTTCGCAATTATTTTACTATAGTGATGGACATGAATTTATCGAAACTCTATCTGCTAAGAACAATGAAAACCAAGATTATAATGATGGTACATTAAATATAGATATTGCCAAATCCAACCTTCACTCCTTTATCATCAGAGACACATAATCAACTATATCAAGATGATAACCTTCAAATTCATCAGGATCTCGTAGTTGTTGAGGAAACTGGAGGTTTGTACATCGCATATTACTATCTTCTAAAAGCGGAAAAGAATATATTCCTAGAGATATTCAGAATTTGATTGGTTTTTGACTATCTATCCCTTTTTTACACGCCGACTGAATATGTGGCTATGTCCACTGAAAATAAGTTATTTTCGTTATTACCGGTTTTTCGGTATAAGCAAGTTCGTTATAAGTGAGGACCACTGTACACCTTATTAATGTTCATGTTTTAAAAATTAAATTATCATTCTAAGAGTTGTATTTTTTTAAACATTCAGAAGTTCCAATTATTGATAAATTTTCACGAAACTTGGTGTTATTATTTGTTTTACGCAAAGATTCCCCTAACAAAAATATACTAGATCCCCAGGCTTCGCGAGGTTCTGACGCAGTGCGTAGCAGTTTTGATATACGCTTTAAAACTGCCCCTTAAAGTATCCGTAGAACAATTACGTTAATTTTACAGAGTATAAGTCGTTTTATTTCAAATCATAATTGGTTCGCTGAAACTAGTGTAATGTAGATCGCCCAAACGCATAATTCAACAACCAGTTTTTAACGATGAAATTCGCAATTTTCAAATGGTAATAAAACGAAAAGTATGCATCGTACATCAAAATATAATATATCAATGGATAGCTCTTTTCGAGAGCTATCACATTTGTGCAGCTCACAAGGTCACAAAAGGTCAAGGTTACAATATACGACCATTCGAAGTTTTTATTTATTACTTTCGGTCAAAATATCAAAATCAAAATCAAAATTCATAAATCGGTTTCCAAATATAATTCAGGAATCGATATAACATTCTATAGACATCAAAATTACGAGAATCGTAGCATCTCCAGAGGCCCAATTTCGATTTAAAGTAAATTACGCACAGTAAGTGGAGAAGAAAATGTAAAATTTCCAAATATTAAAAAGCGCATTTTTGGTGGAAATATGTGGTTTAATATATCATTACAAAGAACAGATGAACCCTAATAATATTCAATATGAATATTTGATATTTATGTATTAATTCACGTGCCAGAGCTCGTTAAAAATAAAAATCACAAATTTCAATCGGCTATAAAACCGGAAGTAGACATCGGACAACAGAAATGAATATATCAGGGGGTAGATATCATCTAGGGCAATAAATCGTGTTCAGGTCACAAGGTCACCAAAGGTCAAGGTCACAAAGTATGGGCCTTTAAAGTTTTTGTCATTACCAATAAAATTAAAATGGAAATAAAAGAAAATCAAAATCAAAATTCAAAAATCGGCTCCCAAATAAAGTTGCGTAATCGACTCTAGTCATTAGATATGAAAAAATAACGAAAATCGCTTTATCCCCTGAATTTGAATTTGAAATTTTACAAAAGTTTCACATTTCAATATGGCGACTTATCGTTTGCTTCCGGTCTGGATTTTTTTATCTTCGTTTTTTTTGTATGACTATTTCAAGCATATCACAAAAAGAATTTTTGAAATATCTTGAAAATTCCGGAAGTTGATTTTTAAATTTCAAAAGCGAATAACGTCAAAACCGGAAGTGATGTCGAAAATTTAAAAAATAATTCTTGATCGCATTAATAGTGTCTATCTATCTGTAAGTTTTCGGATGCATCGGAATAAAATTGTAGAAGTTGAAAAAAATGCAAAAATTGAAATGAAAAAAGTCAGCTACAAAAGTAATGAAATTAGCAGTTTGAAACTGCAGTTATGTAGCTAGCAGTTAACAGAAGCTAGCAAAAGAAGTTCTGTCAAAATCAGTCGAAAAATAGAGGTAATAAACAACAAAAACCAAAAAAACGCCATTGCCCACAGCTCGTTTCCGGTCACTCTGAATGACGTCATTTTACATTTAACAAATAGAAGTCTCGCAGTTTGAATGGCAGACAGCAACAGGTAGTTTGTAGCATGTTGCCTTCTAAGAGAAAAATCGAATGTGAAATTCAATAAAAAAAAAAAAAAAACATTTCGAAAACAAAGCTGTGCGTTCGATGAACGCACTGCAATGAAAAAGTAATTGACATTCATAGAATACTTTTGTGAGCTATGTCCCTTATTTTCCAAATGCATTCTAACAGTGGGTAAGATACAAAGCCAGGCAAGCTATTTCTTTAATATTTTCACTTTTTCTATGTTATAGGTATAGAAGTCGGATTGGATGTATATAGAGCTGAAAAGTTATTGAAACAAAGAAAACGAAAGGGTAAACAACATTTTTTAGTCAAATGGGAAGGGTATGAAAAACCAACTTGGGAGCCCCAGGAGAACATTATAGATAACAACCTGTTTATAAAATTTTTCAGATCAAAATAACTATAAATTCAGTATTATATCAAAGACATTTTGAATGTTTTCAGTATTATTACAGACATTGTGAATGTTTTCAGTATTATTATAGACATTGTGAATGTTTTCAGTATTATTGTAGACATTTTGAATGTTTTCAGTATTATTATAGACATTTTGAATGTTTTTAGTATTATTATAGACAATGTTTTCAGTATCATTATAAACATGTTGAATGTTTTCAGTATTATTGTAGACATTTTGAAAGTATTATTTTAGACATTGTGAATGTTTTCAGTATTATTATAGACATTGTGAATGTTTTCGGTACTATTGTAGACATTTTGAATGTTTTCAGTATTATTGTAGACATTTTGAATGTTTTCAGTATTATTATAGACATTTTGAATGTTTTCAGTATTATTATAGACAATGTTTTCAGTATCATAATAAACATTTTGACTGTTTTCAGTATTATTATAGACAATGGTTTCAGTATCATTATAGACATTTCGATTCTTTTCAGTATCATTATAGACATTTTGAATGTTTTCAGTATCATTATAGACATTTTGAATGTTTTCAGTATTATTATAGACATTTTGAATGTTTTATTATAGACATTTTGAATGTATTATTGTAGACATTATGAAAGTATTATTGTAGACATTTTGAATGTTTTCAGTATTATTATAGACATTTTGAATGTTTTCAGTATTATTGTAGACATTTTGAATGTATTCAGTATTATTATAGACATTTTGAATGTTTTCAAGTATTATTGTAGACATTTTGAATGTATTCACTATTATTATAGACATTTTGAAAGAATTATTGTAGACATTATGAAAGAATTATTGTAGACATTATGAAAGAATTATTGTAGACATTATGAAAGAATTATTGTAGACATTTTGAATGTTTTCAGTATTATTGTAGACATTTTGAATGTTTTCAGTATTATTGTAGACATTTTGAATGTTTTATTATATTGTAGACATTATGAAAGTATTATTGTAGACATTTTGAATGTTTTCAGTATTATTGTAGACATTTTGAATGTTTTATTATATTGTAGACATTATGAAAGTATTATTGTAGACATTTTGAATGTTTTCAGTATTATTGTAGACATTATGAAAGTATTATTATAGACATTTCAAATGTTTTATTATAGACAATTTGAATGTATTTTTGTAGATATTATGAAACTATTATTATAGACATTTTGAATGTATTCAGTATTATTATAGACATTTTGAATGTTTTCAGTATTATTGTAGACATTTTGAATGTTTTCAGTATTATTGTAGATATTTTGAATGTATTGTAGACATTTTGAATGTTGTCAGTATTATTGTAGACATTTTGAATGTTTTATTATAGACATTTTGAAATGTATAATTGTAATCATTATGAAAGTATTATTGTAGACATTTTGAATGTTTTCAGTATTATTGTAGACATTTTGAATGTATTCACTATTATTATAGACATTTTGAATGTTTTCAGTATTATTGTAGACATTTTGAATGTTTTCAGTATTATTGTAGACATTTTGAATGTTTCAGTATTATTATAGACATTTTGAATGTTTTCAGTATTATTGTAGACATTTTGAATGTATTATTGTAGACATTTTGAATGTTTTCAGTATTATTGTAGACATTTTGAATGTTTTCAGTATTATTGTAGACATTTTGAATGTTTTTAGTATTATTGTAGACATTTTGAATGTTTTCAGTATTATTATAGATATTTTGAATGTTTTCAGTATTATTATAGACATTTGAATGTTTTCAGTATTATTATAGACATTGTGAAAATTCAGTATTATTGTAAACATTGTGAATGTATTCAGTATTATCATAGACATTGTGAATGTTGTCAGTATTATTATAGACATTTTGAAAGTATTATTATAGACATTTTGAATGTTTTCAATATCATTATAGACATTTTGAATCTTTTCAGTATTATTAAAGACATTTTGAAAGTATTATTGTATACATTGTGAATGTATTCAGTATTATTGTAAACATTGTGAATGTATTCAGTATTATCATAGACATTGTGAATGTTTTCAGTATTATTATAGACATTTTGAAAGTATTGTTATAGATTGTGAATGTATTCAGTATTATTGTAAACATTGTGAATGTATTCAGTATTATCATAGACATTGTGAATGATTTCAATATCATTATAGACATTTTGAATTTTTTCAGTATTATTGTAGACATTTTGAAGGTATTATTATAGACATTTTGAATGTTTTCAATATCATTCTAGACATTTTGAATGTTTTCAGTATTATTGTAGACATTTTGAATGTTTTCAGTATTATTGTAGACATTTTGAATGTTTTCAATATCATTCTAGACATTTTGAATGTTTTCAGTATTATTGGAGACGTTTTGAATGTTTTATTGTAGACATTTTGAATGTGTTATTGTAGACATTATGTGTAGTCGCTTATAGTATAGCTGATTACGGGTAGACCAGAAAATAGAAATCACTTAAGTTACACAAAGTTTAATATAAATATCACAATCTTCATCACTTTACACAGGTGATGCTTAAAGTTAAACTTAATAACAGTTCCAATTATTCAACAAAATACATATAGGTTATAACTTGTTCAAATGGTTTCTCGTTCAATGTTCAAATTATTCGTAAGTGACTAAAAAGATAAAAAAAAGTTACAAATATTTTACTAAAAGAACATAAATAATGTAAATAAAGTATTCGTTGTGGTCTGAGGTTCAAAGCTACAGTAATACGAATCTTAAAATTGGTTACTTCCCTTAGTTCATTTTTATATATCAAGGTACAATATATCTGTTGTGGAAATGGGTATTTTGTACTTGTTGACACGGCTGCTTCCAGTCCGATTCTGGGATGTGTTCTTGTCGCCAATGGTTGTATTCGATTGATAGTGCTGTACATATAAGTGAATGGTCTTTCCACGTGCAAAACGTGAGATGATATAGGAGAAGCTATAAAAACTAGTTGGCAGTGTATCATTTGTCGCAATATTGT
>CM060203.1:18604584-18764348 GCA_030562195.1 Nipponacmea schrenckii
TTCACTTTATCAGCCTCTCACAATTGTTATGAACACGATAGAGACCACATTCCTTGATGAATTCTAATGAAACTTGGAATAAGTCTTTGTAATCATTTTCCTGATAGATTTGGATGAAATTTATTGTGAGAGTATTTAAAATTCAAGAAAAATCTTTCATTTACCGATATTTCTTGTCAACCTCCCGGACAAATTGGCTGCCATTATAAATGTGGGCGTATTACGATGGCCATCGCTATATTTTTTATACCTGAAGAAGTTTTAAATATTCGATCAAATTATTGTATTCCCCAAGGACAATGTCTCCGCCGTTCATCAAATCTATTAATCCGTTTGTTAATTAATATATAAAGGGTTTTGTATCTTGTCTCCTTCCTACCTTTCAAGCCTCTTTAACTATAAACAGACGCCTTATTCTAAATTTGCTGAAAATTTGAGTTCGATCGGTGTATGCATCCATGTCTGACGTTTCCGCACAAAAAATATTTTAAACATAGATAAGGTCGGATCACAAGTAAAGTCGACCTTGTGAGCATATCCACATTCATCAAACTTCCAAATTATAAACTTTATGGGGTAAGGTGAAATGTTAAAGGGTTTTAGGGGTTCGGGAGGGGTTCAACATCCCTTTCCTAGCTCATTTAACACTAAAAAATGAACACAATGACTGAATGATTTAAAAAAAAACATTTTCGGGTCCCATGGGAGCTAGAGCGTTGACACTTTTATGGTATTAGTCAGATATCGTATGCAACTTTTCTGAAAATTTGGGCTCGATCGGTGTATGCATCCATGTCTGACATCACACAAAAAATATTTTGTACATAGATAAGGTCGGATCATAAGTAAAGTCGACCTTGTCTTTTCCCCTTTTTCATCAAACTTTCAAATTATAAACTTTATGGGGTAAGGTGAAATGTTAAAGGGTTTTGGGGGTTCGGGAGGGGTTCAACACCCCTTTCCTAGCTCATTTAACCCTAAATGATAGTGATAGTCATGTAGATATCCTCTGCAATATTCCTGGAAATTGAGTTCCTATCGATGTAATGGTTCCAATTGACATTCGTTTACCCACGAAGGAAATACAGCCAGATCAAATCAGTATACAAGATGGGTCGAAATTCCACACCCCGTGGATGAGGTTTATAGAAAATCATAACCAGAAAGTGCATTAAACTAATTTTATTTATATTATTTTAAATTACAATTTGTATTTCATTTTTCAAAAAAGTAAATAATAACAATAGAGATCTTTGAAGGTATACGTACATAATAAAGTAAAATTAAAATAAGCCTATACATTATCAAACTTACAAGCTTCTCTGTTTATATAGATAAATAGATAGTTTATCATATTTGAAACATATTTACAACAAAACAAGAGACAGAGAGTAATATGTTACAATTAATACATATTAATGCAAGTAAATATATTTATATACAAACAATAGTATCAGAAGAAAAGTCGGTTAAATTCATTTTAATTAGATTGACTCTACCTCATCTTAATTGCACAACTCCGATGCATTTTCAATTTCAGTCAAAGATAGTTCATATGATATTTCTTTTGATATATTTGATATGTCGGTGTCGTTCAGCAGGTGGATATATATCTTTGCCCGATTATTAATCTTTTTTAACTGTCTGCTCAAACGAAAAGCGACAGCCTGTCCACCTAAAAAATACAATATAGCTTTCTTCAAGGTTTTGACAATGCATAATGATGTCAAAATAACAATACAAAGTAAAAAAGTTAAAAAAGTATAAGCTTGGCAATGGCTATTTAACACTGCGTGGAAATAACATTATTATTAGATAGCGATGGGGGATTATCAACTTTGAACATTACTTTCACAGTTATTGCATGGACTTTTATTGCTAACTCACTTTGAAACAACATGTAGACAGTTGTGACAGTATTGTTGTAGACAGTTGTGACAGTATTGTTGTAGACAGTTGTGACAGTATTATGTCTTACTGTATCATAAAATCTTTATGTAAGAATCTGGTGTTTATCTTTCATACAAATTGAAAAATATCTATCCCCAAGACAGCATTTAACATCTAAATGGGGACACTTACAAAGACTAAGATATGTCCAAAAAATACCCCTTGTGGGCTCATCCAGATACTCCATCCTTTACCCATTTTCATCAAACTTCCAAATTATAAATGTTTGGGGGTTGGGGAGGGGTTCAACATCCCTTTCCTAGATCATTTAGCCATACCCCCCCGCCCTCATATAATATGCACACAATGACTAAATGATTTCCAAAAAATTACCCATTTTCGGGTCCCGAGCGATAAAACGTTTTTGGTAAGTAGTCAGTTATCGTATGCAAATTTGCTGAAAATTTGAGTTCGATCGGTGTATGCATCCATGTCTGACGTTTCCGCACAAAAAATATTTTATACATAGATAAGGTCGGATCACAAGTAAAGTCGACCTTGTGAGCATATCCACATTCATCAAACTTCCAAATTATAAACTTTATGGGGTAAGGTGAAATGTTAAAGGGTTTTAGGGGTTCGGGAGGGGTTCAACATCCCTTTCCTAGCTCATTTAACACTAAAAAATGAACACAATGACTGAATGATTTAAAAAAAAAACATTTTCGGGTCCCATGGGAGCTAGAGCGTTGACACTTTTATGGTAGTAGTCAGATATCGTATGCAACTTTTCTGAAAACTTGGGCTCGATCGGTGTATGCATCCATGTCTGACATCACACAATAAATATTTTGTACATAGATAAGGTCGGATCATAAGTAAAGTCGACCTTGTGAGCATATCCACATACCCCATCTTTTTCCCTTTTTCATCAAACTTTCAAATTATAAACTTTATGGGGCAAGGTGAAATGTTAAAGGGTTTTAGGGGTTCGGGAGGGGTTCAACATCCCTTTCCTAGCTCATTTAACACTAAAAAATCTAAACCTTACGTAAACAGATTAAAAAAGTTAAAACGTGAGCTGTTGAATTGTTGGATAATAATATTGATGAACAACCTATTGGGTGGAAAGCTGTAATTTGTTATAAGTTTTGTTATATCACAATGGAGAAGGAAAAATATCAGGGGGGGGGGGGATAATTGAAATTGTGAATTCATTTTAATTAGATTGACTCTACCTCATCTTCATTGCACAACTCCGATGCATTTTCAATTTCAGTCAAAGATAGTTCATATGATATTTCTCCTGATATATTTGATATGTCGGTGTCGTTCAGCAAAGGTGAGGTGACCGGTGATTGTGTCTTTAAAGACTTAATAGGTAGAGAGCCAATATCGATACTCAATTCCCAGTCCTTCAGATATTATAACAGACCTTTCTACCTCACTGGTCACATCCATTTCAGTATAAACAAGGCCAAGTTGAGCATTGTGATTTCTATAATACAGCAACGTACTTTTCGTTTCGGTTGTATTCATGTCTATTTCCTCCGTGCATCTCATTTGGGTTTCGACTAGATCAATCAATTGATTTCACTTTGTTTCAATTTGTTTCACTACTCATATCAGAATTTACATTAATACTTTGGTCTTTTATGTCCTCAAAGATATTTGATTTGGATATGGCGGATGTTTGTTTTCTGAGCAGGAATTGTATTCTTTAATATATATCTTTGCCCGATTATTAATCTTTTTTTAACTGGGTGCCCAAACGAAAAGCGACAGCCTGTCCACCTAAAAAATACAATATAGCTTTCTTCAAGGTTTTGACAATGCATAATGATGTCAAAATAACAATACAAAGTAAAAAAGTTAAAAAAGTATAAGCTTGCGTGGAAATAACATTATTATTAGATAGCGATGGGGGATTATCAACTTTGAACATTACTTTCACAGTTATTGCATGGACTTTTATTGCTAACTCACTTTGAAACAACATATGGACACTTTTATAGCTTATTAAAAACAATACATACGTGCATATTTCTTCATCATTTGTAGAAAGAAAGTTCTATCATCAAGATTTTAATCTTTTCGTATATCATCTGGTACGTTTTCTTATTTGAAGACTCGATGCAAGTTTTGTAATTATCTGATGATACCAACTGTCTTGAACAGTTCACCTGCCTTTCAAACTTAACCATTTCTTATTCAATTCTGCAATATGATTATGTATCGTAATAAGTATACTTCATTGCCTCTGTTTATTATATCTGTCCATTGATTCAGATATATCTGTTTCTGAATACATGTATGTCGAATGAACTTTCTTTCGTATTCTATTAGTTTTGTGCCATATTTTTATTCCATTTGTACGGAACCACTACAGCGGGAGTGGTTACCAACCAGTTGTTGTTTCGTTGGAGCGCTCCACGCTCCATCGATTACTATAGTATTGTATAAATGTTGTATCAAAGTGCAGGACTTTTGTTGAAATACCAAAATATATGGATAGGTATGTGGATTCTAATTGAGTGGCATTGTGGATTTAATCATCAATGATCTTTGCGTAAGTACTCTTATTCATAATTGTGTCCCAATCGTCCCGACATGGGTAAAGGAAAAACGAAAAAGCCCAGTGGCAGCGAATCAATCAACAAACGTCCTCGAAGCGACGTGAGTTAGACAAATACTAGTTCAAGTCACTTATTCTAAATCATCTTCAACCCAAAATTTTGAATACCGTCAATGACCGTATCGCCGTGCGCGGTGATCGATTTGACGACTTAGAACAATATTCTCGTCGCACCAAGTTTACTGGTATACCAGAATCCGCTTTTGGGGAAAGGGAGAACAGAGAATAGTTCTTAAAATTATTAATTGGGAACTATTAGCTAAAGAAAACTTCAGGCTTTCTCTGGACGATATAGGTCGCAGCCACCGTGTTGGTCGTTATCGTGACGGTGTATGTCGAGACATTATCGTTCGATTCTTGAGCTATAGGTGCAGGACATTAGTGTTAAGTAGGAAAAGGGAGCTGAAGGCGTTCAATCAAAACAGACGGTTTAATGTGTTTATCAATGAGGCACTAACCAAAAAAGAGGACAGATATGTTTCGCAAGGTGCGTGAATTATATAAAGAGAAGCTCATTAATAGTTGTTGGAGAATTAAAGTGAAATGTTTTAATGATGTGATCACCACTGTTGTATCTGAGACGGACCAGTTTGTAAACACACTTAATGGTACTCATGGTGGGTTGGAATTCGTGATGACTTGTTAACATCTACGCCACTGGGTCACCGCTTGATCGCGATTCGATTGGTTGACCGTCTACGTAATAGTCAACGTTCTAGAGTACGACCTTTTGTGTCAGCCCGCCGTCATAGTGTTTTTGATATCACCTACGCTAATCCCAGGGTTAATGTGAATAATAAGCTATCGGTACTCTGCTGGAACATCCATGGTCTCAAGTCGGTTGTAAATGACTCTACCTTTATTGACTACCTTGCAGCAAATGATTGTGTATTACTTTCTGAAACGTGGCTAAAAGGGCAGGATCTGGTTGACTCTGTACTTTTTCGATGGGATTTTTTATAAATGAAATTTGTGGAGGCCTAGCCGTAGACTTTAAACCATATCTCAAAGACTATATTGATATTGTGTTAACTCGCCAATGGGATTTGTGTGTATTGAATCTGAGCAGGCTGATGTTTGATAACAACAATGATTTGTATATTATATTCATTTATATCCCTCCCGAACACAGTTCATTTCACAACCTTTGTGACTTTGATATTTTTATGGAACTCGAGCAAGTATATTATAAGTTCTCTCATTTAGGTACCACATTGATTTGTGGCGATCTGAATAGCCGAACTAGATCTAACCCCGACTACATAGCTAACGACAACTCAAACATATTTCATTTTGATATCTGTAGGGAATATATTCAAGCTAGAACTTCTGAAGATAAAATTCTAAGCAATTTCGGTAATAAACTTTTGAATCTGTGTAAGTCTATAGATTGTCTAATTGCAAATGGACGTATTGGTCAAGGTACGACCACCTTCTTATCCCAAGATCAACTTTCACCTGTTTCAATGATTTCAATGATGTTTTATATAAATAGTGTTCCAAGATTCTGTTGATGATGATGATAATGATAAACTAGTTAAAAACTTTAGTAATTCACTTCATGATAACAATATCTGTATTTGGTAAACTTAATTTACCCGTCCCTAGCAAGAAACACTGTAAACTAGCTAGGAAGAGTTTTACAATAAGTCGCAACCATTTTTACAAGCATAAAAGTGTTACGAATAGATCATTATTCACGAGGCATAAAACTGAATTTGTAAGGTAAAGCGAAGGGCAAAATACAAATTTAAAAAGTCTTGGGGTCTTCATTTGTTTACTTTATCTAAAACTAGTCCTTAGGAATTTTGGCATCAATTAAGAGATAAAAGCAATGCAAAATCAAAATCAAATTTTTAAAATCATTTCAAGACCATATACAGTAATCCCCCAAATTATCATATGTTCAGTTATGATTCGTTCCCTTAAGTAACAATTGAAAGCCTAGACCGTGTAATAACACCTATCAGTAAGAAGATATCTGTAACGCAGTTAAAAAGCTTAAATGTAATAAGAGTGGAGATATTGAGCAAATTTGCAGCGAATTCTTTATCGAATGTCTTGATATTCTTATGCCATTTCTGTGTCAAATTTATAACAGGATTTATGACAGCGGTTGTTACCCGATTGATTGGCATGACAGTTTGTTGGTTCTAGTACCTAAGAAGGGGGACCTGAATGTTCCGGACAATTATAGGGGTATCTCAATCATGTCTATATTTTCCGAAATATTTTCTATTATTATTAACCAGAGACTATACTCTTAGTGTGAATTCAATGAAGAAAAGAAAAAACAAGAATTATCTGATCTAGAAACCAAACTAAATGATAACAGAAAACTAACAGAAATTAAAACCTATATCGAACAGTAAGCTAATGTAGTAGACAAAGCACTGCTAGAGAGATTATAATCATTAATATCTCAATAAGATCGAAAAATTGAGTCAAAATGAAAAAATGTTTCAAGAAATTAATAAAAAATTTCTACCTAAAGAAACTTATTTTACTTTACCTTTTAATGATGGTATTTTTGAAAAGTATGGATTTGTTGCAAAATATGTAGGAAGATTAATTGAGCCATCTAAATTTAAAGCTGTTTTTGAGAAAAGTAACGTTGCAAGATTTGAATTGAATTCGGCAGGTAATTTTGGTACGGGAGGAAAAACAGAAATGATTACTAGGTTTAGGTAGTAATAATAGTAAACCTATCGAAATCGAACTTGATACAGATTTTGTCGATGGATCGGAATATGTAATAACATTTAACATGATATTTGATGCTGGTATGCTTAATAGAGAAAAAATTCCACTTCTCATCGTTGAATACCATTTATATATCCTGGATTTGATATTAAGGGGGTTGACAACATTATCGTTCGAAGTGTATTTCAATCAAGAAACGTATTAAGTTTATATCCATTCTATTTGGCATTTGTATATACCAATCTCAATCATTTTATGGAATGGATGATTTCAACCGATTCTTTTCCACCTATCTGAAATATTTAAATATCAATGGAAAGAGGGGACTTTCAGCTATCCAAAAATATAAAATTTATTTCTTTATGACATTTCAACTTTAAGAAATAGGGTATGAAAGATGAACGAAAAAAACGTCAATTATTCCCTTAAAATTAGCATATCTACTAGGCTATTTAATATAGAAGGTTTAAATTCTGCACAACACTACTATACGCCTGTTTTGAACAAATCTTCTTTATGAGATATAGGATAATTTAAAATAAAATAGAAATAATTAAATTGTGGTATATTTCCAAATAATTCCCCCATAAGATTTTTGTGTCAGGTTCTAAGGTCAAAGGTTGATTGGGATCGTTTTCATTGTTTAATTTGACTTGAACGCTTTTTATTTTCGGATTTCCTAAGTTGTTAACGGCTATTTTAAAAAGGTTGTTGTTGATCGTTTGTGAATCTGGAAGATTTTTGAAACCAAGTATTTAATATCTTGCTTGTTTTGTGGTATTCGTCACTTGCCATGTGAAATTCTCCCCTGTGATGGTAATCGATCCAATCGTATTTCTTTTTAAAAATGCTATATCGATATCTTTTTTCAAACTACTAAGAAGTCTCGTTTCTACCTCAATTGTTGGGGTTATTAGTGACACGTATATTTGAATGTCGGTTTTTCTAATTTAGCATTTGAAATGTTTTCTCCAAAAAATATTCTATCGTTATTTATTAATCTTTGAAGATGAATTTTGAAGGGTAGACCAATGTAAAGTTTTCTGTGCTCAAGTAATCCAAAGAGGGGTCATGAATTCCAGTTTTTGTACGAACCCCAGCTATTTCTATCAATAGGTTTATTGTAAAAAACAAACCTCTGTTTATAACCTTCATTATTTGAAATTTTGTGATATTGATCAAATTGTTAACAGTAGTTCTAACTGACGCTAGGTTGTCGTCCGCTTGTAAATTTGCTTTTTGAGATTTGTATTGTATATCTCTGTCTGGTATCCAACCTGATGCTGTAGAATATTTTTTGGGAAAAAGAAGAGTTTTCAGCATAGTGTCAAACTCACCTTATTGTTTCAATTATATTTGAACCGGCTTCTAAAACCATTTCACTGAATAAAGAGGGGAAGAAATTGTTTTCTAATGTTACTTTCTGTTGTAGAAATCTATTTTGGTTTATAAGCGTCGGAAAAAAAAGAACCAATTGGACAACCAATTGATTTCAATTACCCCCGTCATTAATCTGAGATTTGGACCAAACCGTTGGAGATATAATAATGTCTTCTTTTTTCCTATTAAGGGGGTTGTCAACCCTAAACCTATGTACAAAAAATAGACGATTTCAAACACTTCTTTTCCACCTATCTGAAATATTTAAATATCAATGGAAAGAGGGGACTTTCAGCTATCCAAAAATATAAAATTTATTTCTTTATGACATTTCAACTTTAAGAAAAAGGGTATGAAAGATGAACGAAAAAAACGTCAATTATTCCCTTAAAATTAGCATATCTACTAGGCTATTTAATATAGAAGGTTGAAATTTTGCACAACGCAAGTCTACATGTATCTCTACAAAATTACGTTGGCTTTTTGGAAAATTTTGTTTTGTTTTAAAGATATTGATAGAAATCAAAATTTTGCGAGTGCATTTACGAAAAATTGAATTTTTAAAAAACTATTCATTTAATAAAAAAAAGCCAACGTAAAGTTATAGAGGACATCGTAAGCTTTAGCTGAAGCCAAAGTTTGTAAAAATCGGATAAATTGTAAGCGAGATATGCTTTTGGAAAAATGGCATTTTTTTTCAACATTTTGCAAACACATGTAAACCTTACTAAATTAACGACCATGTTGTTAAAAGATTGTCTTTCATGCTGTAGAAATCTTTAAGCACCTTTTAGGCATCGATATGCACCGATATCCACACAATTGGAGTGCTAAAACAATGGATTAGCACATGTCAAAACACCCCTACCCACAATCATAAAATTTTCTATGTTTTCCTGTGACGTAAAGATTTATGGGACATCACGTGACTTCTGGAGTCCCCCGATACACAAACTCTTACTTCGCGGGCCGATATTAACAATAACTGACCGGCAAACGTAGAGAATGTTTATTTAGCCGATGACGTTGTAATCACAAATGTCAACTGACAACGTAATTTGTACGGCTACATAGAGGAGTACCCCGTTTTGTTCTATAAATAGATTATCTTCACGGACGGATATCAGACGAACTACTGAAGCGATTGAGCTAAAATTTTTACTAGATGAGTTTCTTTTAATGCCAAATAGAATGGATATAAACTTAATACGTTTCTTGATTGAAATACACTTCGAACGATAAGGTTGTCAACCCCCTTAAATGTATATTCTATTGGTTCATATAGTTGAAAGATCGGGTAAAGGTTTGCCATTTTTACATAACAGGATTTAGGCCTCATCCCAACACCTTAAATCCTTTTACGTGTTACGCATTTATGCCTGGGTTCTCTTATTTTGCGCAATCCATCTAATTCATTTTTTTTTTTGGGCAGATTTAGATATGGCGCTCGCAGCCTGCCTGACTGACGAGATTGCTTTGGCCCCCGAGGATATAAGGTCTTTGTTTTTAGTTACAAAAGATGTAACCTTTGGTAAAAGGGACATCAATGCAGAGAAGAAGCCATCGCCAGTGTAATTCTTTTTCATGCTTTAAAATCAATCCCATATTTTTAACATAGTAGATTTGATAAAAGAAATACAACAAAATAATTTTATTACAAGTATAAATAAATTCAAAGGTTCATAATCAATGTATTGATTATCATAATCAATATCACATTATCATAAATTATTATTAAAAGTCCAACTCATAGTTGATGTTGAGATTAGGTTGTTGTTCAAATGCGCAGTCTCAGAGGAATGGTATTCCTCTTTTATGTTAATAAGCTACTCTGATGTGCAGTCTCAAAACCAATACTCCAATGCGCAGTCTCGGAGGAATGATATTCCTCTTTTATGTTAATAAGATCACATGATATATTACACATATTTCTGAGTCAATACTCTATTATTGATTATTCATAAGATCTGGTGGAATACTTGCCACGTAACCTGAAACATAAAATGGAGAATTTATTATTAAATATTTTACACACTAACGTTTCTAAACAGAATCTTAAACTGTTTTATTAGATAAGATTCAGAAATATTCTCAAATCACATTAGTTTCCACAACGTTACTTCTTCAGAATTATTTTGAAACATTGTCCGATTTCTGAAACCATTCGCTATCGTTTGTCCAACTTACAAAATTTTGATATAATTAAACTGTTAATATTAGATATAGATATTACATACCTGGATTGGATAATAATCAAATATAATTCTGTTAATCTCTTGTCCAAAGAATATTACAACGAGAGTAAACAGAAACTAAACTGTATATAACGTCGGCAGACTTGAAATGAGTTGACAAGTAACATGTGTGAACTATTACGACGCAGTAAATAAAGTTCGAGAAAATTCTAGAATGTTTATTGTTAAAGAGAATATTGATTAAACAATTTAATAATGTGGCAGAAGAATTTGTCATGAAGTTTATTTAAAGGGGCCCAGGCTTGATTTTTAGGGGTCTTTTTTGGCCTTTGTTACATTTAAACAGTCCTCAGAAATACCCAAGCTCTAAGAAAATCGCAAAATACCTTGAAATATACCTCAAACAAAAAATTTCACTTTTCATTTTTTTTCCGTGCTGTACGTGGCTGGTCTCCAGCCAGTCTGAAAATTGTGTGTCCTGTTGACAAAGTCTACAATTGAAAATGCGTTGTAGTCTATTTATATAAATTACCGCTATTGCACAACTGGAAGGATAACTCTTTGATTATCAAGACGAACCGTTTTCCAATATGGCGGGATATCTTAAGTCAAAGATTTTTCAAACAAACGGAGGTCTATGAAGAAAATTTCAAAACACCACCAGGGAAATTTAGTTGGTAATGATTGTATGAAATTATTGGGTAATTCGTTACACAGTAAAACTGTTCACAAAGATATAAATACAGAATTTCATTTATGATCTGAAGAAACTCTGAAAGCAAATTTCGATTCAAATGTAAAAAGTTACGAACCAGTAAATGAACATCAATTTATCGTGCAAAAACAAAAGAAACAATCCGAAATTATCTCACCAACAAAAACAAAGAGATCAACTCCTAGTCATATGGGTTCCTTAGCACATAGCAAACTGATAATGAATAAAATTCATGCATTTTATTGACGGTTTTAGAAAACCAGAAATATATTACACCGACACCGATAGCTTATACATATCAGATAAGAATTGAGATATTTTAAAACAAGCTGTATTACGTTCTGGAACGGAATACGGAAAAGGGAAGAATGATTACGGAGATGGTGGTATAATATTCGGTTTATATTTGGCACCAAAAGTCAAATACAACATCATCCTCACTTCTAACGGAGAATTAGTGGAAAAGAAAACTTTTAAAGGATATACGAAAACAAAGTTGAGTGTGGAAGATAATTTAAAGTTAGCCAATGGAGAAGATATTGAAAACGAGTTCGATAAACCTTGGAAAAAAGTTTTACAGACGGTGTGGTCATTCCGAAAGATAAACAAAAGAAAGTATTCAAACATAATTTGAATTCGATTATAAGAAAAATACCAAACAGAAATGGAATTATGTATCCCTATAATAACAAAGATGAAGTGAATATGGTTGAAAACTATGAATTCGATGATTACGATTATGGATGAAGACGAGGAAACGTGTAATTGAATTCATATTTCTACCCCGCCAAAATCTAAATATCTTCCATGTCCATCTTTTATATCTAAATTTATTAAAAAATCCACCATCCACCAAATGGAAATGAATATTGATGATATCGATGTCGTTTTCAATATTTGCTTTGTAGGGAATAAGACAGTGTAGATTGGGTATTTCTTTTCGAAACCTAATAATTCATTGATTGAATTTTCCACATGAAATCTACTTGATGTTTGGGTCTCAAATTTAGTTTTATTTGTTCAGATTTAAATTGCCTTCGCATTCAATATTTCTAATGACTTTCGACAAATTGAGATATATTCGTTGAAGGAAACAAATTCATAACTTCCTAGTAATGGTGTTATTTAAATGTATTTCAATCGGTCATTCTGTTCACTGACATTTATGGAATTGTAAACTGAAAAATATTTTAGTCCTTACTCGTAGCTTTTATTTGGATCGAGTTCGCATTCATAATCCAGGGTTAATCTTATTTTCGAGGACTTGGATGTTATTATGAAAAACTCTTCATCCATTTTCTAAAACATGAATATAATCATCTTTTTCTATCATTCCTTTTTCTAATAATCTTTTTAAGACATCGTTGGAATCAGATTGATGTCCATGTTTCATGGCTTCTATGATTACGATGAGTCTGTTAAGTAATTGTTCGGGATCATCGGGTAAAAACGCTATACCTACTCCAGATACCAAATTATTCAATTCCTTTTATGATTGCATTATCTTCACCATATTCATTCGATTCGTCTACACGATAGGGAGCCTGGTTCTTGATGGAATTTGATGAAAACTGATGTGAGTGTTTGTTATTACCTAAGGATAAACCCTATTAAAAATCAGACCAATCAAAAATATTGAATGAGTTATTGCCCTTGTTCTTAAAAACGTGTTCACTTTATCAGCCTCTCACGATTGTTATGAACACGATAGAGACACATGGATGAGTTTTTGACTGGAATAGTCAACCCAAGGATGAAAGCCTATTGAAAATAAATCCAATAGAAAAATATTTACTTTGAGCTATTGCCCTTGTCCTGAAATTTCTTGTGAACACTAAAGGGAGCCGGCACATTCCTTAATGGATTTTGACGAAACTTTGTGTGAGTCTTTGAAATCACCCAATGATGAAGCCTATTAAAAATCAGACCAATCGAAATATTTTTCTATGAGTTATTGCCCTTGTCCTAGACTGGACCAGTCTCTTCTATTTATGATTTAAAAAAAAAAAAAAAAAAAAATGGAGTAAACTTGTATCCTACGAGAGAGACTGGACAAATTGCGAAGTTAACAATAAAATGGGCGTGTTTACCATGTTTTTCGTCCTACGTTATTTGGAATGATTGACAGTTGTCGATCACGCTTTGGGGTCATGTGACATGAATTTTGTAAATAAAATCTCGATTATCGCGGATTCAATTCCACACACACGCCGTTGGAATCATGTCCGAATTAGCGGATATTGACGAGGCGATTGGACATGTTTTACCGGCTTTTGGTTATAAAGATCCAAAGGAATATCAGAGGTCAATAATCACCGCTTATCTACAGAAGAAAGATGTTTTTTTGTGCGCGCCGTGTGGTTCGGGAAAGTCGCTGACGTTTGAGGCCTACCTACCTACCGATAATATAATTATTGTTGTACAACCCTTCATGAATCATGTCTCGACTGGAGCAGCATGCCGAGACCGTCTGTGAGGGGGGGGGGGTTGATTGATGTCACGTTGGTTTTTTCCATTCGGCAATCGGTTGATATTCCGATAAAAAAGCTCATCCCATACGTTCCGTATCCGTTCATTAAACTGATGCTGTGCGTCAACAAAATTCTTAGATCGTAAAAATATCACTAAATAACAAGAACTTTAGGTATGTCACCAGCTTGCCATTTTAGACAACCATTTTGTTTATATCACGTGATGTATGACGTCACACGATCTGTATAATGCGGATTGACCTACAAGATGAGAAATTAGCTCTAATAAATGTCCCAGTCTCTAGAAATAAGTTTTTTTTAGTGAGTTTTTTTTTTTTTTTTTTTAAGAAGACTGACCAATTTATGGAGAAGACTGGACACCTGTCTACCCTTGTCCTTGAATTGTTTGTGGACATGATAGAGAGCTGGTTTCTTTATGGATTTGGACTAAACTTGGTGTGAATGTTTGTTTTAACCCAAGGATGAACCCTATTGAAAATCAGATTAATCGAAAAAATTAATATGAGTTATTGCCTTTTGAAATCACCCAATGATTAGGCCAATTAAAAATAAGACCAATCGAAAAATATTTTCTATGAGTTATTGCCCTTGATCTTTGATTCTTTGTGGACCCGATAGAAAGCTGATTTTCCTGATAGATTTGGATGAAATTTATTGTGAGAGTATTTAAAATTCAAGAAAAATCTTTCATCTTTCATATTTCTTGTCAACCTCCCGGACAAATTGGCTGCCATTATAAATGTGGGCGTATTACGATGGCCATCGCTATATTTTTAATACCGTGAAGAAGTTTTACATATTCGATCAAATTATTGTATTCCCCAAGGACAATGTCTCCGCCGTTCATCAAATCTATTAATCCGTATGTTAATTAATATATAAAGGGTTTTGTATCTTGTCTCCTTCCTACCTTTCAAGCCTCTTTAACTATAATATTCTATCGTTATTTATTAAACTTTGAAGATGAATTTTGAGAAATTTTGTAAACTTTCCTGTGCTCAAGTAATCCAAACAACGGGTAGAGGAGCCAGATGTATCCCCAATGACTGAAAAATACTCGTAGCTTTTATTTGGATCGAGTTAGCATTCATAATCCAGGGTTAATCTTATTTTCGAGGACTTGGATGTTATTATGAAAAACTCTTCATCCATTTTTTAAAACATGAATGTAATCATCTTTTTCTATCATTCCTTTTTCTAATAATCTTTTTAAGACAGCGTGGATTTCGTTGGAATTGATGTCCATGTTTCATGGCTTCTATGATTACGATGAGTCTGGGATTGTTCGGGATCATCGGGAAAAAAACGCTATACCTACTCCAGATACCAAATTATTGAATTCGTCAATTTCTTTTATGATTGCATTATCTTCACCATATTCATTCGATTCGTCCACATCGAAAATAAAACCAATCGAACACGTTGGTTCTTGATGGAATTTGATGAAACTTGATGTGAGTGTTTGTTATTACTCAAGGATAAACCCTATTAAAAATCAGACCAATCAAAAATATTGATGAGTTATTGCCCTTGTTCTTAAAAACGTGTTCACTTTATCAGCCTCTCACAATTGTTATGAACACGATAGAGACCACATTCCTTGATGAATTCTAATGAAACTTGGAATAAGTCTTTGTAATCATTTTCCTGATAGATTTAAAATTCAAGAAAAATCTTTCATTTACCGATATTTCTTGTCAACCTCCCGGACAAATTGGCTGCCATTATAAATGTGGGCGTATTACGATGGCCATCGCTATATTTTTTATACCTGAAGAAGTTTTAAATATTCGATCAAATTATTGTATTCCCCAAGGACAATGTCTCCGCCGTTCATCAAATCTATTAATCCGTTTGTTAATTAATATATAAAGGGTTTTGTATCTTGTCTCCTTCCTACCTTTCAAGCCTCTTTAACTATAAACAGACGCCTTATTCTAGCATAAATTCAAAACTTGTGGTGCAAAAACCACGAATCAATTTGATAAAACAAAGTATTAATTTTATGGAATGGTCTAGACGAAAATTTTAAATCAACATCAGATTTCAAGACTTTTCGAAGGATGATTCTTGGTAATCATTCTTTTCACCAACTATAGGCTTACTTACTAATAACTATCTTATCAATTGTGTTTCTCCATGATTTAATGATTCAAGTAATAATTTTTTTTCCCTTTCTCACAGGTATATCACCAACAACGATTCTATTTTGGCCTATCTTGAACCATTTTGAAAATCTAAATTATTACTGTCGGGGGATGAGTAAACATCCTTAAAGCAGGTCTTGAGCATGGACAAATCATGGACATAAAATGGAGTAGGGTTGGATAGCCCGCTCGCAGCACATGCACTGACGCTTTGGCAATCTTTTTTTTTTTTTTTTGAAGATGTATGAATGTTTTGATGTCTGATCGTCTCATGCACATGTGCTTGTCTATTCCTTGGTTTTTGAGGTCATGATCGCAGAAAGACCAATCTGTCCATTTTATACACATGTACTTGTGTATTTTAAAATGAATTGATATATTGTTTTTTCTGTCATGTAATTGATCGCCGGAAGATAAATCTGTCCATTTTTTACACATAAACACATGTACTTGTGTATTTTAAAATGAATTGATATATTGTTTTTTCTGTCATGTAATTGATCGCCGGAAGATAAATCTGTCCATTTTTTACACATAAACAAATTGTACGTAATGTGGTTTTTGTGGTCGTGTGCTTGGTCGCCGGGGGTAGGTTTGTCCGTTTTAAGCACGTGTGCTTGTTTGTTTTGGATGGGTTGCGCATTGGAGCGTTGAGTGTTTTTTTGTGTGTTTTTTTCTTTCGGCTGTTTGTTGCATGGCTGCGAGAACTATTGTACGTTGAAAATCTGTCCATTTTTTACACATGTACTTGTGTATTTTAAAACAAATTGTACGTAATGTGGTTTTTGTGGTCGTGTGCTTGGTCGCCGGGGGTAGGTTTGTCCGTTTTAAGCACGTGTGCTTGTTTGTTTTGGATGGGTTGCGCATTGGAGCGTTGAGTGTTTTTTTGTGTGTTTTTTTCTTTCGGCTGTTTGTTGCATGGCTGCGAGAACTATACATTATATCCATTTTATAAAAAAAATTGTACGTTGAAAATCTATCCATTTTAAGCACATGTACTTGTTTATTTTTAAACAAATTGTACGTGGTGTATTGTATATTTATTTTGTGGTCATGTGCTTGATCGCCGGAGCATAGATCTGTCCATTTGATGCATATTGTACTTGTGCATATTCCAATCAGTCATTTTTTAACCACAAATATTTGTCATAACTTTATGTCCTGCTTGATTTTTGGTATTAACAAAGACATGTCCATGATCGTCGGAAATTGTACGCTTGCCGTCTAAAAAGTGTTTTAAATTCGTCTTTTTCCATACCATGAATAATGGATTGGAGTATTTGTGATTAATCTTTATCGTTTAATTCAAACAAAATGAAACAATTAGCGTTCTTTCTAATAAGCATTCCGTCCATTCTATAAAAGGATTGAGCTTGATATGTACAATGACAATTGGAATGTCTGCCTTTAGTAAAGAATTCTTGTTGAACCAATTGGTTGGATTGGGCTACGCAGTCATCGAAACAGGTGAGTTTTTCCTGATCCCGATTGACCAACGATACACATTAACATTGGATTTGTGGAAACCTATCCGAATGTTTGAATTTTGTAGCCATTTTTTTTTTTAATGAGGATTTAATAGAATACCGTCTCCTTTGTATTTCGAAATACCACCACCACTGCGAATGTGTTTAAGTATAAATCTCTCTCCTTCTTTTTTAATCTCAGTTTCACCCGTATCGATTTGATCAATTAACTTAGACAAACCTTCTTTTACCGTTTTCTTTGTTGCGTGATTGAATTGTTTGACGCTGGCTAAGATTTCCTCGATACTAGACCCTTGGCTAGTTTTTCCATTTCTACGTTTTTCTCTGGCTTCAGTATCTTTTGCTTTTTTTCTTATTTACCACCGAAGCTATACCACTCGCTCCACCGAAAATTAATAGGAGAAGAAACAGAAACCATTTAGCTTGCTTGTCTATTTCGTTATAATTGATATTGGCCAATACTTTATGATTTTTTAGTTTTTTAATCACTGATTGTGAAATGTGTATCTTCACACCATTATAAGTGATTGTTTTCGGGTTCTCATTTTCGATTGATTCTAATATTTTAGCGACTAAACTTTCTGGTTTCATTTTTAAAGATGGAATTTTTATTCAATTCTATTCATCTTTCTATCCATTGTATTTATGACCTGACGAGATTCCTCTAACAAGAGACAATACCCTAACACATCTCCAGCTGTTTTTTTCAATGTATACAGTCAACTGTACGCCTGTTTTGAACAAATCTTCTTTATGAGCAGAGAGATCAAAACAAAATATAGGGAAATTTAAAACAAAATCGAGATAATTAAACTGTGGTACATTTCCAAATAATTCGCCCATAAGCCTATAGTTTCTATAAAACTCATTAAAGATTTTTTTTTTTTTTTTGTAAACAATATTTTATTCATAAGAAAGGGATTGGAGAACAGGCTTACGCCTATGAGACCTCCTCTCCCAAAGATTTTTGTGTCAGGGTCTAAGGTGAAATGTTGATTGGGATAGTTTTCATTGTTTAATCTGACTTGAACCCTTTTTATTTTAAGATCTCCAAAGTTGTCAACGGTTATTTTAAAAAGGTTGTTCGTTTGTGAATCTGGAAGATTTTTGAAACCAAGTATTAAATATCTCGCTGGTTTTGTGGTATTCGTCACTTGCCATGTGGAATTCTCCCCTGTGATGGTTGACGATCCAATCGTATTTCTTCTTAAAAATGCTATATCGATCTTTTTTCAAACTACTAAGAAGTCTCGTTTCTACTTCGATTGTTGGGGTTATTACCGGCACGTATATGTCGGTTTTTTCTAATTTAGCATTTGAAAATTGTTTTCTCCAAAAAATATTCTATCGTTATTTATTAATCTTTGAAGATGAATTTTGAAGGGTAGACCAATGTGAACTTTCCTGTGCTCAAGTAATCCAAACAACGGGTAGAGGAGCCAGATGTATCCCCAATGACTATTTGCTTGAGATTGTATTTCCCCATCTCCTGTGTCTGGTATCCAACCCGATGCCGTTGTATAGTATTTTTGGAAAAAGGAGATTTTTCAACGTCGTGTCAAACTCACCTGGGTTTTTGATTGTTTCAATTATATTTGAACCGGCTTCTAAAACCATTTCACTGAATAAAGAGGGGAAGAAATTGTTCTCTAATGTTACGTTTTGCTGGGGAATTCTATTTTGATTTGGAGTTCTGTCTTTAATTTTGCAACCATAGCGGAAGTAAGCGTCGGAAAGAAGTTGGACAACGAATTGATTTCAAATGTTACCCTACCGCCGTCATTAATCTGAGATTTGGACCCAATCGTTGGAGATATAATGATGTAATGTTCTTTTTTCTTATTGAATGTATATTCTATTGGTTCATAAAGTCGAAAGAGTTGATCAAGTTTTGCCATTTTTAATAACAGGATTAAGGCCTTATCTCAGCACTTTAAATCCTTGGCCTTCTTGTTTTTGTCTTGCTTTTTGTCTCAGTTCTCATTTTTTTGTTGGACAGATTTGAGGATCACACTCGCAGCTTTGCTCATTGAGGAAATAGCTTTGGCCCCGAAGGGTTTAAGGTCTTGTTATTAGTTACAAATGATGTAACCTTGGGTATAAGGGACATCAATCCAGATAAGAACCCATCGCCAGTGTACTTTTCCGTTTCGTGCTTTAAAATCAACCCGATATTTTTATTACAGAAGATTTGAATAAAAAAAAGTATTTTATTATAAAATCAATACTAATAGTGTAACCAAGTATAAATACATTCATAATCAATACAACATGGTGTAAACACGTTAATTATTAATAATAGCTTCTCAACTGTGCATGATCCTATAAGACCGGTCGCTAGTAACCAACTGTTGATTCGGTTGCTATGATACGTCACTTAAAGGATGTTGTTGTTCTCTTCAACTGCGCATGATCGAAATCGGTCCTTTAAGATCGGTCGCTAGTTACCAACTGTTTGTCATGTAATTTTATTGATCGATCACCTGAGCCATTATGATTCATCTAGGAAATGTTTGCCACGTAACCTGAAAAATAAAAATGAAATACCAGTAATCTATATGATATATATGCCATAATGTTTATGTTAAATATAGTGTAAGGTGAACTAACCTGATTATTTCCAAAAATTTCTTTGTTGAGGATTAGTTTATCCTTGATTATCCTTGATCCTTGAGTTAAGCCTTGATTAATTTAGCAGTGCGAATAACGAATAACGAATAACGAAAAACGAATAACGAATAACGAATTACGAATAATGAAAAACTGATAACGAATAACGAATAGCGAATATCCCCCTCTTGCTTACTTAAGAACGAATATCAAATATCATAGCATCTGTTTCTTCTTATAAATCCCAATTTTCAAAGTCAAAGTCGTTTAAACATCTAGAAGTGCTTCAATAACGAAAAACGAAAAGCGAAAAACGAATAGCAAAAAACGAATAACGAATAACGAAAACGATATAGCGAATATCTCTTTTTGGTGCTTAACAAAAGGACGAATAACGAAAAACGAATAACGTAAAACGAATAACGAAAAGCGAAAAACGATTACGAATAGAGAATATCCCTCTCTTTGTGGGTGCTTACAAAAGATCGATTAACAAATATCATTGCCTCTGTTTCTTCTTATGATTAACAAATATCATTGCCTCTTCTTATGAATTATTTAAATAAATAAGGTAGAAGATGATATATGTCCTGTGTGCAAAGATGAGCCGGAATCAATTTTATATGTTTTTGAATGTTTAGATTTATGTCATTTTATCCGTTTAATTGAGGCAGTTTTATGTTTTATGTGATATTTTACCTTTTACATGTACACACAATGATTTAAAATGTTCTATACTATTCGGTATGCAAACTGTTCATAAACATATTCCTAACGAGCTTTTAAACGTAATTTTAACTTGCGCAAGACAAGCCATATTTATAAATAGATATGCTCACCTGGATAGTGCAATATAGATTTAATTTACACTATATAAAAATATTTTATCTCAGGCCCTTCTTTATATTAGGAAATTATATAGCAGGAAAGATTTTATAGAAAAATTTATCTTAAATTTACCCTCCTGCTTTATTAATATACAATTAGATGACAAAATAAATTTTTTTAGATTTTAGATAAGCAGTAACTGTATAAACAATAATTATAGCAGACGACTCCTTTTTTAACTAGAGTATATTTACTTGTTTTCAACATGTTTTTAGGGATATTTTCATGATCCTAACATTTTTGATTTCGTTCATAAGGATCATTTTAATAGAATATCTCTGTATATCAACCCTATTTTAGAAAATGCACATGATTTCACCTGCCGTAGTGTCAAAACGAGAATAACGATGCTGTCGTAAAACTTTTTGTTCCTTTTTATCCAGCCCTTTTCATAAATATGTCTTTTTAATAATTTTTTAACCTTGATTGCCCAGCATTTTAACAATTTAACGAGTATTTTATTTATCTAGTAATTCTGCTTTATTGTTTATACAACATTTTCTAAATTAAAATATATTTATTAGTTTATCTAATACATATCCAAGATTTACATCTTAATATTTACATTTTTAAATCCATTAGGAGACTTATCTGTGATAACAACTTATATTTCATTTTATATTTATATTAACTGTGATATTATATTATAATTATTGTAGTACTTAATATTGTATTGTATATATATTTTGTTGAATAAATTTTTTACAAGATAAAAAAAAAAATGATTGTAAAATTAACTTAAATTTCTGCGCAAATAAAATTAAAAAAAAGTTAAAAAAAAGTTATCTTTAATTCCATATGAAACTATACTTATACTTTAAATGAAAATGAACCATTATTAAGCAGTATTGACAATTTATTATTTTAACCTTGGTTCAATCAAACCCCAAAATATTTACCAAAATATCCTCAGCTCACAAAATTATAAACTTCCTTGTATATACAAATGGGAAAATGACCTTGATATTGAAATCAGCGAGAATGATGTAAAACAGCTTTTCAAAAATATTAATTCAAGTTGTACAAAACATAAAATCTTCCAGTTCAAATATATTCACAGAATAATTTTCACCAATACCAATCGCCGAGTCCAGTTTATGTCATTTTTTAACAGTGCTTTAGAAACAAGAAACCATCTCCTTATTATTTGTCCTGAAGCTCAATACTTTAGAATGAAATCAACAAAATATATATATTCATTAATTTCAATTTACCACTTTCCTCAAAAATAAAGCATTTAGGAATTTTAAATAAAGAGAAGGGTCAAACAATGGAATTATTTATCTTTTCAACTCTTAATTGTACTGACACAATTCTACATCTTTAAAGTAAAAAATTTGAATTACAACATACATAAGTTCAGATCATTTTTAAAGGAGACAGTCGAAACTGAAACAGAAGTATAGATCCAAATTTACAAAACAAATGGTTCTTTTTTCAGAATTATTACTCAACTTTAATGTGATGCCTATAATGCTTATCATAATCCTTGTATAGATATGTGTTAAACTTTTCATGTCTCTTTATTGTATATATTGTATAATATTTATCATGTGTTGAAAATTTTTCTCATTGTCAACTTCATTTTTATATTATTATGCATTTTTATATATGCGTAAAACATTTCTCATCTCAATATTGTATAATATTTAGTATTCTATAATTATTTAGTGAACTTGTAACTATTCACTATGCATTCATAAGATTCCTACCAAGGATTGGTTTATACCTAGTAGAATCCCTAAAGGCCACCCGATTATCTCTGACTGTGGTAGTGAGCCGTATGTAGTGTCTACATGAAGGACACAACTGATTTTGTCAATAAAATAAAAAAATCGCCAAGTCCCTTCAAATGCTATTCTAATTTCTACTGACGTAACTTCTATGTACACCAATATCGACAACACTACTGGCCTAATAGAAACCCAGATCCAGACAGGCCCGACGATTCAATTCTACAGCTTTTAGAGATTTGTCTGAGCCGCAATGATCTCACATTTAATGGTAAAACATATCTACAAACCTCAGGTACAGCCATGGACAAACGATTCACCCCTTCATACGCAAACCTTTTCATGACAGAGTAGAAACCCCTTCGTCCATTTGACCCACTTTTTATGGACGCTTTTACTCTACGGAACAATTTTGGCAATTTATTTGAAATCCTCAACAATCACCACCCGTCCATCAAACTAACAGCCAACGTCAGCCACAAAAGCATAGATTTTCTCGATACCACTGTCTTATATTTAAAAAAAACCGACACTCATCAACTTTTGAATAAGAGCTCATTTCACCCAAAACATACTTTTTCTGGAATAATTAAGTCACAAGTTTTACGATTTCACCGAATAGAAATCGATTTGTCCGAAGATGAAGCTACCAAATTCCGTCAATCTAGAGAAGCCCATTGGATTGAGACATTAAAGGGATAATAGGCGTTAGAAAGAACATAAAAATTTAAGTTCTCTCAAATTTGGACAATAACAGTCCATCAGTGGATTTACCTGGTGTCATACCTATACATCAAAATCCCTCTAAAATCCGATAAATCCCCAAAATAAAGTAGTTAATCATAAAACGCCTGAGCCATCCATCAAGCGATTTTCAAATCGTGTAAATATAAAGGGAAGTAACTCTAACATGTGGGTTTTCACGCGTCCTAGACGGACTCAGACCAGTAAAACATTTTATGCTAATGATTGTATACGAATTTCGTTCTACTTTTTCCCTTCCTTTGGGGGTTTTTGCATGCCCATTTTTGACTAATTTTGAAATTAGATTTGAAATTTGATGTCTGAAAATGCATTTTCTTTCAGAATTTCTGAGTTAATGAGAAATTTAATTGGCGGAAGGTTATTTCTAAAAATAGTGGTTTTGTGTGTTGTGACAGTTAAGCGGATGTTGAAAAATGTAGTGGTTTAATTTCATTTTGTTTAGTTCAAAATTTTCATGGTCATGCTATATTGAAATTTTGTACAGAAACCAAGTATTGGCCAGGCTTTCATGTGACATACAGGAAAGCTTTCAACGAGATTTCTGGCAAAGAGTATGGAAGGTTGAATTTCGTGATTTAACATTGAAACAGATGGCAAATGAATTGGCGGACTGAGTCCTAAGATCCTTACTGTTGAATTGCACAATGATGTTTTAGCGTTGATTTACCAGACGCTTTTATTCTCAAACTGAATGGAATCGTCGCTGGCTCACTTTTTTTTTAAAAATTCCGAATATATTTTTTTTGTGGCTTTTTAGAATTTGGTAAAGTGTGGGATGCATACTTATTTAACTAATAGTCAATATTAAACACAAATATAAGCCGTAAGACGAGTGTATTCTAACGCCTATTATCCCTTTAAATACAGCAAGACCCATAGGACTTAACATTCACCACAGTGTAGGCATAGCACCCTTCGTAGTCCACTTCAATATAACCAGTAATAAAGCAACCAAGATAGTTCAAGCCAATTATAAGAGAAATTTCCTCATGTCTATATACAAAAAATGATAGTTGCATATTCCAAAAATCAGAACTTAAATGACTACCTTGTTCATAGCAAACTAAAAACAGTCTGTACTTAACAGGTACTATACTTCTCGCCCATTGGGCGGGTTATTTTTTCTAATTTCAGCTCAGAAGAGAAGAAAATCTTCCAATAGATCAAGATCGCCATTTCTCAATAAAATATTTGTTCCACCCTAGGCCTGTACATCTGGGAGTTTCAGTCCCTCCCTTCCCCGAAATCTAAATAGTTCTGTATAATCATGCAAATAAAGGCTATAAAACACGTTTCTATTCTTTCATTTCATTGCTTTATGTAAGAGATAAAACACGACTACGAGGATTATGCTTGGATTTGTAAAACCGAGAAGGAAGAAAGTTGACCGATTGTGAAACCTGAGGGCGTTAGCCCGAAGGTTTTACAAGAAGTCCAAACTTTCTGACCTCGAGGTTTTACAAACCCAAGCATAACCGAGTAGGTGTGTTTTATCAGACTTATAAACCGTCAATTGTAAAACCGGTTACGGGGTTTTGATTTGATTGTAAAACCACCATTTAACAATTGTAAAACCGGCTACGGGGTTTTGATTCCATTGTAAAACCTCCTAGTAGCAATCCGAGGTAATTACACGATTTAATGCAACCCCCAACATCAAAGAGATTTGCCGTCATAGGTTTATAACTCAACATATATGTCTGTTCCCATGTCAATCGGAAATTCTCGGCAGTTTCCGTAAAGCTCGGTGTTGCAGGGGGCTTTCAGAACGTTTTCAATAGCTAGACTTAATTGTTTAAGAAGGGGGGGGGGTAATTTATCCGGAGGAGCAAGTAGTTGTGCAGTAATTTAATGTATCAGATGTCAAGTTTTTTCCAAGAGTCATTGTCATTTCGGGTGATAATGATTATGCTTGTCTCGGGGTTTTACCTGGTTAACAGCGCCTATTGATATGTTTTATGTCCTTTTGACAAGCGCTTAGTGACTAGATATTTGTCATGTGATTGCTACTCAGGACTGCATTCTTACAAGTTGATAGCTTCATATTATTCATTTTACCTTCTCTGCTTTATATTGCTTTAAGCGTCTATAATCCAAGAAATTCCAAGATATTTTTTTTGCAATTTTGCAAGTTTTTTTCTGTTTTTTGGAGTGTTTTCATATGGTGTCAATAGTTTGTAAGTCAAAGCTGTTTATTACATTATGAGTACATTTTAAATACTGATCATGAAAAGTTTAATTACATATGTAAATACTACATTTTTGAAAATGATGAATATAGGGTTAAATTATATAAATTTATATTGCAGGGAACGAGCTGTTTTTAATAAAATCAGATGATATCAGATGAGGCATTTGTAATTTGTTCATCGCCCCGTCACTTCCTTGAAGGAGACCAGTACTAGGGGATCACAATCAAGAAATATAATCCCGAAGTAATGTGACGTCTGATGTTTCTATTAACAAATAATAGTACAAAAATAGACCAGTACTAGGGGACCACAATCAAGAAATATAATCCAGAAGTAATGTGACGTCTGATGTTTCTATTAAAAGACAGCAGTACAGCAATAGACCAGTTCTAGGCGGTCACAATCAAGAAATATAATCCAGAAGTAATGTGATGTCTGATGTCAGTATTAACACAAATAGTACAGCAATAGACCAGTACTAGCAGATCACAATCGAGAAATATAATCCAGAAGTAATGTGATGTCTGATGTTTCTATTAACAGACAATAGTACAGCAATAGACCAGCACTAGGGGATCACAATCGAGAAATATAACCAGAAGTAATGTGATGTCTGATGTTTCTATTAACAGACAATAGTAAGCAATAGACCAGACTAGGGTCACAATCAAGAATATATAATCCAGAAGAAATGTGACGTCTGATGTTCTATTAAAAGCAATAGTAAGCAATAGACCAGTACTAGCAATCACAATCAAGAAATATAATCCAGAAGTAATGTGATGTCTGATGTTAATTGACATTAATGTTCTATTAACAGACAATAGTACAGCAATAGACTAGCGCTAGGGGATCACAATCAAGAAATATAATCCAGAAGTAATGTGACATCTAATGTTTCTATTAACAGGCAATAGTACAGCAATAGACCAATACTAGGGGATCACAATCGAGAAATATAATCCAGAAGTAATGTGACGTCGGATGTTTCTATTAACAGACAATAGTACAGCAATAGACCAGCACTACGGGATCACAATCGAGAAATATAATCCAGAAGTAATGTGATGTCTGATGTTTCTATTAACAGACAATAGTACAGCAATAGACCAGCACTACGGGATCACAATCAAGAAATATCATCCAGAAGTAATGTGACGTCTGATATTTCTATTAACAGACAATAGTACAGCAATAGACCAGTACTAGGGGATCACAATCAAGAAGTATCATCCAGAAGTAATGTGATGTCTGATGTTTCTATTAAACAGACATTAGTACAGCAATAGACCGGTTCTAGGGGATCACAATCAAGAAATATAATCCAGAAGTAATGTGACATCTGATGTTTCTATTAACAAATAATAGTACAAAAATAGACCAGTACTAGGGGACAAATCGAGAAATATAATCCAGAAGTAATGTGATGTCTGATGTTTCTATTAACAGACAATAGTACAGCAATAGACCAGCACTAGGGGATCACAATCGAGAAATATAATCCAGAAGAAATGTGACGTCTGATGTTTCTATTAACAGACAATAGTATAGCAATAGACCAGTACTAGGGGGTCACAATCAAAATATATAATCCAGAAGTAATGTGATGTCTGATGTCAGTATTAACACAACTAGTACAGCAATAGACCAGTACTAGCAGATCACAATCGAGAAATATAACCCAGAAGTAATATGATGTCTGATGTGTAATGTGACATCTAATGTTTCTATTAACAGGCAATAGTACAGCAATAGACCAATACTAGGGGATCACAATCGAGAAATATAATCCAGAAGTAATGTGACGTCGGATGTTTCTATTAACAGACAATAGTACAGCAATAGACCAGCACTACGGGATCACAATCGAGAAATATAATCCAGAAGTAATGTGATGTCTGATGTTTCTATTAACAGACAATAGTACAGCAATAGACCAGCACTACGGGATCACAATCAAGAAATATAATCCAGAAGAAATGTGACGTCTGATATTTCTATTAACAGACAATAGTACAGCAATAGACCAGCACTAGGGGATCACAATCAAGAAATATCATCCAGAAGTAATGTGACGTCTGATATTTCTATTAACAGACAATAGTACAGCAATAGACCAGCACTAGGGGATCACAATCAAGAAGTATCATCCAGAAGTAATGTGATGTCTGATGTTTCTATTAACAGACATTAGTACAGCAATAGACCGGTTCTAGGGGATCACAATCAAGAAATATAATCCGGAAGTAATGTGACATCTGATGTTTCTATTAACAAATAATAGTACAAAAATAGACCAGTACTAGGGGACCATAATCAAGAAATATAATCCAGAAGTAATGTGACATCTGATGTTTCTATTAAAAGACAGCAGTACACTAATAGACTAGTTCTAGGCGGTCACAATCAAGAAATATAATCCAGAAGTAATGTGACGTCTGATGTTTCTATTACCAGACAATAGTACAGCAATAGACCAGTACTAGCAGATCACAATCGAAAAATATAATCCAGAAGTAATGTGATGTCTGATGTCAGTATTAACACAAATAGTACAGCAATAGACCAGTACTAGCAGATCACAATCGAGAAATAATAGTCCAGAAGAAATGTGATGTCTGATGTTTCTATTAACAGACAATAGTACAGCAATAGACCAGCACTAGGGGATCACAATCGAGAAATATAATCCGGAAGTAATGTGATGTCTGATGTTTCTATTAACAGACAATAGTACATCAATAGACCAGCACTAGGGGATCACAATCGAGAAATATAATCCAGAAGTAATGTGAGTCTGATGTTTCTATTAACAGACAATAGTACAGCAATAGACCAGTACTACGGGATCACAATCAAGAAATTTAATCCAGAAGTAATGTGATGTCTGATGTTTCTATTAAAAGACAATAGTATAGCAATAGACCAATACTGGGGGATCACAATCAAGAAATAATAGTCCAGAAGAAATTCGATTTCTGATGTTTCTATTAACAGACGATAGTACAGCAATAGACCAGTACTAGGGGATCACAATCAAGATATATAATCCAGAAGTAATGTGATGTCTGATGTTTCTATTAACAGACAATAGTACAGCAATCGACCAGTACTCGGGAATCACAATCAAGAAATATAATCTAAAAGTAATGTGGCATCTGATATTTCTACTAACAAACAATAGTACAGCAATAGACCAGTACTAGGGGATCACAATCGAGAAATATAATCCAGAAGTAATGTGACGTCTGATGTTTCTATTAACAGACAATAGTACAGCATTAGACCAGTACTAGGGAATCACAATCAAGAAATATAATCCAGAAGTAATGTGATGTCTGATGTTTCTATTAACAGACAATAGTACAGCAATAGACCAGTACTAGGGGATCACAATAAAGATATATAATCCAGAAGTAATGTGATGTCTGGTGTTTCTATTAACAGACAATAGTACAGTAATAGACCAGTACTGGGAGATCACAATCAAGAAATATACATGTAATCCAGAAGAAATGTGATGTCTGATGTTTCTATTAACAGGCAATAGTACAGCAATAGACCAGTACTCAAAATTAAGAAATATAATTAAGAAGTAATGTGATGTCTGATGTTTCTATTAACAGACAATAGTACAGCAATAGACCAGTACCAGGGGATCACAATCAAGATATATAATCCAGAAGTAATGTGACGTCTGATGTCTCTATTAACAGACAATAATACAGCGAAAGACCAGTACTAGGTGATCACAATCAAAAAATAATATCCAGAAGTAATATTACGTATTATGTCTCTAGTAACAGACAATAGTACAGCAAAAAAAAAAAAAAAAAAACCAGTACTGGGGGATCACAATCAAGAAATATAATCCAGATGTAATGTGACGTCTGATGTTACTATTAACAGACAATTGTACAGCATTTCTTCTTATTCACCCGGTTTGTATGGATTAAAATCTGTTTCTTTCATGGAAGCTAGTGTATGATTCACAGTTCTATGGTGGGCCTCATCAGCCCGGATTGCCAGGATCACATCTTTCATAGTCGCATCATCCTGTAATTTCAGAAAATACAAAAGTCTTATATTAAAATTTGAAACTTGCCACAACCTTCTAAAAAACTATATACCTCTCTAAGCTTGGTTTTGTCAAAATCGGCAACCTATTTCGAGAGTTCACATATCTAAGAAGGTTTATTCGGTTTTATTTTTAAAAAAACTTCACTCAATCCACATTATTCATCGGGTAAACATCAAGTGAAATCATAGATTTAGAAAAATTTGAATTATACTCATTGTACATTGAAATATTTGTGTATTTATTTGTTGGTTACTTTTATCGTTTTTTATCATTCATTGTTGTTGTATATTGACCTCATGTGAAATATAGAGTCTGCGTTTGTCCCAATGGACTGAATGTTGGACAGTGCCATTTACATGTTTTAATTGACCCATGTAAATTGAAGAGTTGGACTTTGTTTAAAATATATATCAAAATGATGTTTACTGAAATTCATACCATAGGACCACAGGCCTTGTGACCAAGGCAAGTGCTGCCCTAAACCCTAAACCAGTTTATATATAAATTAGATTCTACATTAAATATCTGGCGATGTGAACTAACAACTCTAATTTAATAATTCATATAAACGAGATTGGTGGTACGCCGATTACTTACAGCTAATTTCCAATATCTAACAGCTAATTCTGGGGCTCTTTGTTTTTTCCAATGCTGCATAGAACCACTCTCAATATCCTACAGGAAATGAAAACTAAATATTATACAAATTGATAATGAAATGAAATGGATTTTAATTCTATACCAGTTTCCCCGCCTACATTAGTCCATTGCGACCGGGAAATCTACAGCCCTGGAAAACGAATATGTCATGCAGTGTGTATTACTGAGGGCAGAAACTGGCTTGAAACTCATTGAGTTTACAAACCAAATCACATAGTATTAATGATTTTGCAGGCTCCTATAGAACATTAACCAGCTGCACCCAGATTTGACATAAGTTCTTGAGATAGTTTCCACGTGTAGATATTGTGAAAGTTCCTCTTAACGACTCTCACCTCTAAACACTTGGTGTATGTTTTAACAGCTTCTTCTTCTAAATACCCCACAAACCGATGACAGAATTTAGGACTCACAATATACGCCCCAGCAAACATTGTCACAAATACACCTAGATAAATAGCAATAAACAATAGACAGAGGGATGTAGCTAAATTACTTCGAGTGCCTTGATTCCTGTGATGTAATTAGACCTTTTAAATCTTGAAAAATAACAATAAACAGTTTACCGAGAAGGGGAGGGGTTGTAGATAATTCAATTAGAGTGTTTGTTTCCTGTGGTGTCATTGACAGAGTTCTTAATAAAGCCCTATCAATACATCTAGAGAATAAGTAAGAATGTAGTGGTTGGTGTAGCTCATTTAGTCATAGTTTTTGCGACTTGTGAAATATAATATATGTACAGTATATAATAATGATGTATTTTTTTGTGTACCTTGAGCTCCTATCACAGACAGTCGAAATAAAGTAGAGGGTTGTTTTAATTCCATAGCTGTTAATAAATGCATTCTTTCATTCTCTGCTTCTTCTACAAATATACAATGAATTTTTTACAATGTTTTAATCTAATGTCCAAGCACAACGTACAGAGAATCGAAATAGAATGTAATAGCATCTTCAAATTCAACACCGAATTATGGCCATAGTTTCTATTACAATTCTCTCACAGACCAAAATAAATTCAAATATGTTCTCCCTGTGTAACTTTTATAAATCTTTACTATTGCCCCCTTCCTACATAAATCTTTTTTCAAGTAATAATCAATACACAAAATTGGATCAATTATTTGAAACTGACTAAATTACCGAGTAGTGTGTGAATCCAACCATAATCTCTCTGTAACCTCCGTAATGATTTCATATGACGAGTCATGGCTGCTACCATTCCTGGAACACCAGCAACTGTTTCCAGGAAACAGATACGACTGAAATACAGACAGATTTTAAATCAGTTTTCTTCCAAGAGAGGAAGTGGATTGGAAGGGGTGGGGTGGGTAGGAGAGAGTGGAGAAGAGGAGCGGAGGTCTTTAGATTTAAATAAATACAAATGAAATAAAGCGCTACTTTAAACTCCTGATATCAGATACAAAAACATTATATATATCTTTACAATTCCCTCCTTCATTTATAAATCTTTACTATAACCTCCTTCCTCTATAACTCTTTACTAATACCTCATTCCTCTATAAATATTTACTATAACTTCATTTCACTATAAATCTTTATTATTACCCCCCTCCTCCTATAACTCTTTACTATTACCCCCTTCCTCTATATATCTTTACTATTACTCCCTTCCTCCTATAAATCTTTACTATAACCTCCTTCCTAATTAAATCATTACAATTACCCCCTTCCCTATATAAATCTTTACTACTACACCCTTCCTCTATAAATCTTTACTATTACCCCCTTCCCTATATAAATCTTTATTATTACCCCCTTCCTCTATAACTATTTACTATTACTCCCTTCCCTCTATATATCTTTTCTATTACTCCCTTTCACTATAAATCTTTACTATTACCCCCTTTCACTATAAATCTTTACAATAACCCCCCTTCTATATAAATCTTTACTATAACCCCATTTCTCTATAATTTTTGTTACTATTACCCCTTCCTCTATAAGTCTTTACTAATACCCCTTCCTCTATAAATATTTACTATTACTCCCTCCCCTCTATAAATCTTTTCTATTACCCCATTTCTCTATAAATCTTTACTATTACCCCATTTCTCTATAAATCTTCACTATTGCCTTCTTTCACTATAAATCTTTACTATTACCCCCTTTCACTATAAATCTTTACAATAACCCCCCCCCCCTTCTATTTAAATCTTTACTATAACACCATTTCTCTATAATTTTTGTTACTATTACCCCTTCCTCTATAACTCTTAACTAGTACCTCCTTCCTCTATAAATCTTAACAATAACCTCATTCCTCTATAAATAGTTACTATTACCTCTTTCCTCTATAAATATTTACTATTACTCCCTTCCCTCTATAAATCTTTTTTATTACCCCATTTCTCTATAACTCTGTAATATTAGCCCTTTCTCTATAAATCTTTACCATTACCCCCTTGCTCTATATATCTTTACTATAACCCAATTCCTCTATATATCTTTACTATAACCCCTTCCTCTATAAATCATTACTATTATCTTTTTTTTTCTATAAATCTTTACTATTACCCCCTTCCTTTATAAATCATTACTATTGCCCCTTCTTCTATAAATCTTTTCTATTACCCTATTTCTCTTTAACTCTTTACTATTACCCACTTCCTCTATATATCTTTACTATTACCCACTTCCTCTATATCCCTTCCCTCTAAAAAATCTTTACTATTACCCTCTTCCATTACTATAAATCTTTACTATTACCCCATTCCTCTATAAATCTTTACTATTACCCTTTCCTCTATAAATCTTTACTATTGCCCCTTATTCTAAAAATCTTTACTATAACCCTCTTCCTCTATAAATCTTTACTTTTACCCCCTTCCTCAATAAATCTTTACTATAACTCCCTTCCTCTCATAAATCTTTACTATTACCCCCTTCCTCTATAAATCATTACTATAACCCCTTTCACTATAAATCTTTACTATAACATCTTTCACTATAACTCTTTACTATTACCCCCTTCCTCTATAAATCATTACTATAACCCCTTTCACTATAAATCATTACTATAAACCCTTTCACTATAACTCTTTACTATTACCCCCTGTCTCTATAAATCTTTATTATTACCCCTTCCTATATAAATATTTACTATTACTTTCTTCCTCTATACATCTTTACCATTACCCCTTCCTCTATAAATCATAACTATTATCGCTTCCTCTATAAATGTTTACTATAACCCCTTTCTCTATAAATCTTTACTATAATCTCCTTTCTCTATAACTTTTTTACCAATAACCTCTTTCCTTATAAATCTCTTCAATTACCCCCTTCCTATATATATCTTTACTATTTTCCCAACCTCTATATATCTTTACTATTACCCCCTTCTTCTATGTATCTTAACTATTACCCACTTTCTCTATATATCTTTTCTATTACCCCCTTTCCTCTATATATCTTTACTATTACCCTCTTCCTTTAAATATCTTTACTAATACCCTCTTCCTCTATATATCTTTACTATTACCCCCTTCTTCTATATATCTTTACTATTACCCCCTTCCTCCTATAACTCTTTACTATAGCCCCCTTCCTCTATATATCTTAACTTTTACCCCTTCTTCTATATATCTTTACTATAACCCCTTCCTCTATAAATATTTTCTATTACCATATTTCTCTATAACTCTTTTCTATTACCCCCATCCTATATAAATCTTTACTATTAACCACTTTCACTAAAAAATCTTTACTATTACCCCCTTCCTCTATATATCTTTACTATTACCCCCTTCTTCTATATATCTTTACTATTACTCCCTTCCCTCTAAAAAATCTTTACTATTACCCCTTTCACTATAAATTTTTTTTTTTACCCCCTTCCTCTATAAATCTTTACTAAAAACCCTTTCACTATAAAGCATTACTATTACCCCTTCCTCTATAAATCTTTACTATTATCCCTTCCTCTATAAAAAATTACTAATACCCCTTCCTATATAAATCTTAACTATTACCTCCCTTCATCTATAAATCTTTACTATTACCCCTTCCTCGATAAATCATTACTATTACTCCCTTCCCTATATAAATCATTACTATTACCCCTTATACTATAAATCATTTCTATTACCCCTTCCTCGATAAATCATTACTATTACTCCCTTCCCTATATAAATCATTACTATTACCCCTTTCACTATAAATCATTACCATTACCCCTTCCTCTATAAATCATTACTATTACTCCCTTCCCTATAGAAATCATTAGTATTACCACTTTCACTATAAATTATTACTATTACCCCTTTCACTATAAATCATTACTATTACCCCTTTCACTATAGATCGTTATTATTACCCCTTCCTCTATAAATCATTTCTTATTACCCCTTCCTCCTATAACTCTTTACTATTTCCCCCTTCCTCTATATATCTTTACTATTACCCTTTCCTCTATAATCTTTACTATTGCCCCTTCCTCTAAAAATCTTTACTATAACCCTCTTCCTCTATAAATCTTTACTTTTACCCCCTTCCTCTATAAATCTTTACTATAACTCCCTCTCATAAATCTTTACTATTACCCCCTTCCTCTATAAATCATTACTATAACCCCTTTCACTATAAATCTTTACTATAACCCCTTTCACTATAACTCTTTACTATTACCCCCTTCCTCTATAAATCATTACTATAACCCCTTTCACTATAAATCATTACTATAACCCCTTTCACTATAACTCTTTACTATTACCCCCTGTTTCTATAAATATTTACTATTACTTTCTTCCTCTATACATCTTTACCATTACCCCTTCCTCTATAAATCATAACTATTATCGCTTCCTCTATAAATGTTTACTATAACCCCTTTCTCTATAAATCTTTACTATAATCTCCTTTCCCTATAAATCTTTACTATAACCCCATTTCTCATAAAAATCTTTACTATTATCCCCTTTCTCATAAAAATCTTTACTATTATCCCCTTTCTCTATAACTTTTTTACCAATAACCTCTTTCCTTATAAATCTCTTCAATTACCCCCTTCCTATATATATCTTTACTATTACCCCCAACCTCTATATATCTTTACTATTACCCCCTTCTTCTATGTATCTTAACTATTACCCACTTTCTCTATATATCTTTTCTATTACCCCCTTTCCTCTATATATCTTTACTATTACCCTCTTCCTTTATATATCTTTACTATTACCCTCTTCCTCTATATATCTTTACTATTACCCCCTTCTTCTATATATCTTTACTATTACCCCCTTCCTCCTATAACTCTTTACTATAGCCCCCTTCCTCTATATATCTTAACTTTTACCCCTTCTTCTATATATCTTTACTATAACCCCTTCCTCTATAAATATTTTCTATTACCCTATTTCTCTATAACTCTTTTCTATTACCCCCATCCTATTTTTTTGAAATCCTCAACAACCACCACCCGTCGATCAAACTTTCACTAAAAAATCTTTACTATTACCCCTTCCTCTATATATCTTTACTATTACCCCCTTCTTCTATATATCTTTACTATTACCCCCTTCCCTCTAAAAAATCTTTACTATTACCCCTTTCACTATAAATCTTTACAATAACCCCCTTCCTCCTATGACTCTTTACTATTACCCCCTTCCTCAATAAATCATTACTATTACTCCCTTCCTCCTATAAATCTTTACTATTACCTCCTTCCTTTATAAATCTTTACTATTACCCCTTTCCCCTTTCCCTGTATAAATCTTCATACGCAAACCTTTTCATGGCATAGTGGGAACGTGAGGTATTACCCCTTTGTCCATTTGACCAACTTTTCTATGGACGCTTCTTAGATGACATTTTCATGGTTTGGACTTACTCCATAGAACAATTTTGGCAATTTTTTTGAAATCCTCAACAATCACCACCCGTCGATCAAACTTTCACTAAAAAATCTTTACTATTACCCCTTCCTCTATATATCTTTACTATTACCCCCTTCTTCTATATATCTTTACTATTACCCCCTTCCCTCTAAAAAATCTTTACTATTACCCCTTTCACTATAAATCTTTACTATAACCCCCTTCCTCCTATAAATCTTTACTATTACCCGTTCCTCCTATGACTCTTTACTATTACCCCCTTCCTCAATAAATCATTACTATTACTCCCTTCCTCCTATAAATCTTTACTATTACCTCCTTCCTTTATAAATCTTTACTATTACCCCTTTCCCCTTTCCCTTTATAAATCTTTATTATTATCTACAAACCTCAGGTACAGCCATGGGCAAACGATTCGCCCCTTCATACGCAAACCTTTTCATGGCATAGTGGGAACGTGAGGTATTACCCCTTTGTCCATTTGACCAACTTTTCTATGGACGCTTCTTAGATGACATTTTCATGGTTTGGACTTACTCCATAGAACAATTTTGGCAATTTTTTTGAAATCCTCAACAACCACCACCCGTCGATCAAACTAACGGCCAACGTCAGCCACAAAAGCATATATTTTCTCGATACTACTGTTTTTAAAGGAGATTCCATAGCAGAGACTAATAAATTAGATATTAAAGTATATTTCAAAGAAACCGACACTCATCAACTTTTGAATAAGAGCTCATTTCATCCAAAACATACATTCTCTGGAATAATTAAGTCACAAGTTTTTTTTTTTTTTTTTTTTTTTTTTTTTTTTTTTTTTTTTTTTTTTTTTTTTTTTTTTTTTTTTTTTTTTTTTTTTTTTTTTTTTTTTTTTTTTTTTTTTTTTTTTTTTTTTTTTTTTTTTTTTTTTTTTTTTTTTTTTTTTTTTTTTTTTTTTTTTTTTTTTTTTTTTTTTTTTTTTTTTTTTTTTTTTTTTTTTTTTTTTTTTTTTTTTTTTTTTTTTTTTTTTTTTTTTTTTTTTTTTTTTTTTTTTTTTTTTTTTTTTTTTTTTTTTTTTTTTTTTTTTTTTTTTTTTTTTTTTTTTTTTTTTTTTTTTTTTTTTTTTTTTTTTTTTTTTTTTTTTTTTTTTTTTTTTTTTTTTTTTTTTTTTTTTTTTTTTTTTTTTTTTTTTTTTTTTTTTTTTTTTTTTTTTTTTTTTTTTTTTTTTTTTTTTTTTTTTTTTTTTTTTTTTTTTTTTTTTTTTTTTTTTTTTTTTTTTTTTTTTTTTTTTTTTTTTTTTTTTTTTTTTTTTTTTTTTTTTTTTTTTTTTTTTTTTTTTTTTTTTTTTTTTTTTTTTTTTTTTTTTTTTTTTTTTTTTTTTTTTTTTTTTTTTTTTTTTTTTTTTTTTTTTTTTTTTTTTTTTTTTTTTTTTTTTTTTTTTTTTTTTTTTTTTTTTTTTTTTTTTTTTTTTTTTTTTTTTTTTTTTTTTTTTTTTTTTTTTTTTTTTTTTTTTTTTTTTTTTTTTTTTTTTTTTTTTTTTTTTTTTTTTTTTTTTTTTTTTTTTTTTTTTTTTTTTTTTTTTTTTTTTTTTTTTTTTTTTTTTTTTTTTTTTTTTTTTTTTTTTTTTTTTTTTTTTTTTTTTTTTTTTTTTTTTTTTTTTTTTTTTTTTTTTTTTTTTTTTTTTTTTTTTTTTTTTTTTTTTTTTTTTTTTTTTTTTTTTTTTTTTTTTTTTTTTTTTTTTTTTTTTTTTTTTTTTTTTTTTTTTTTTTTTTTTTTTTTTTTTTTTTTTTTTTTTTTTTTTTTTTTTTTTTTTTTTTTTACGATTTCACCGAATTTGCACAATGTCTTCTGATTTCAACCAAGCCTGAACGATTGTTTTCTCAAAACTGAAAGAGCGTGGATACTCTAAACGATTTTTACGAAACATTAAAAATTCCACATAAGCATAGTTAGCAGCTAAAAATAGATTTACAATAACCCCCTTCCTCCTATGACTCTTTACTATTACCCCCTTCCTCAATAAATCATTACTATTACTCCCTTCCTCCTATAAATCTTTACTATTACCTCCTTCCTTTATAAATCTTTACTATTACCCCTTTCCCCTTTCCCTGTATAAATCTTCATACGCAAACCTTTTCATGGCATAGTGGGAACGTGAGGTATTACCCCTTTGTCCATTTGACCAACTTTTCTATGGACGCTTCTTAGATGACATTTTCATGGTTTGGACTTACTCCATAGAACAATTTTGGCAATTTTTTTGAAATCCTCAACAATCACCACCCGTCGATCAAACTTTCACTAAAAAATCTTTACTATTACCCCTTCCTCTATATATCTTTACTATTACCCCCTTCTTCTATATATCTTTACTATTACCCCCTTCCCTCTAAAAAATCTTTACTATTACCCCTTTCACTATAAATCTTTACTATAACCCCCTTCCTCCTATAAATCTTTACTATTACCCGGTTCCTCCTATGACTCTTTACTATTACCCCCTTCCTCAATAAATCATTACTATTACTCCCTTCCTCCTATAAATCTTTACTATTACCTCCTTCCTTTATAAATCTTTACTATTACCCCTTTCCCCTTTCCCTTTATAAATCTTTATTATTATCTACAAACCTCAGGTACAGCCATGGGCAAACGATTCGCCCCTTCATACGCAAACCTTTTCATGGCATAGTGGGAACGTGAGGTATTACCCCTTTGTCCATTTGACCAACTTTTCTATGGACGCTTCTTAGATGACATTTTCATGGTTTGGACTTACTCCATAGAACAATTTTGGCAATTTTTTTGAAATCCTCAACAACCACCACCCGTCGATCAAACTAACGGCCAACGTCAGCCACAAAAGCATAGATTTTCTCGATACTACTGTTTTTAAAGGAGATTCCATAGCAGAGACTAATAAATTAGATATTAAAGTATATTTCAAAGAAACCGACACTCATCAACTTTTGAATAAGAGCTCATTTCATCCAAAACATACATTCTCTGGAATAATTAAGTCACAAGTTTTACGATTTCACCGAATTTGCACAATGTCTTCTGATTTCAACCAAGCCTGAACGATTGTTTTCTCAAAACTGAAAGAGCGTGGATACTCTAAACGATTTTTACGAAACATTAAAAATTCCACATAAGCATAGTTAGCAGCTAAAAATAGAGTTTATGCCGAAGTGCCTCCAGGTTTAAGGAGTGCCCCATGTATGTCAACCAGATGCAAAACATGTCCCTTTATATCAGAAACGCATTATTTTCTAAGTAACTCTACGAATAAAAGATACCCGATCCAAGAGCACCTAACATGTGAAAATTCGAATGTAATATACTTAATTTCATGTAAAAAATGTCCAAACAATATATCGGGGAAACAAAGAACAAATTACGCACTCGTTTTAATGCTCACAGATCAGATATTAAATTAAAAAAAGGCAAGCCTGTTTCTAATCTTTTCAATCTTGACGACCATTCACTTGACGATCTCACCCTAACCCCAATTGAGCGCATAGAAATCGACTTGCCCGAAGATGAAACTACCAAATTCCGTCAATCTAGAGAAGCCCATTGGATTGAGACATTGAATACAGCAAGACCCATAGGACTTAATATTCACCACAGTGTAGGCATAGCACCCTTTGTAGTTCCTTTTAATACAACCAGTAATAAAGGAAGTAAGATAGTTCAAACCCATTATAAAAGTCTTCAAGAGAAATTTCCTCATGTCTATAAACAGAAAATGATAGTGGCATATTCAAAAAATCAGAACTTATATGACAACCTTGTTCATAGCAAACTAAAAACAATCTGTACTTAACAGGTACTATACTTCTCGCCCTTAGGGCGAGTTATTTTATTTTTTTAAAATTTCAGATCAGAAGAGAAGAAAATCATCCAACAGATCCAGATCCCAATTTCTCAATAAAATATTTGTTCCACCCTGTACATTTGGGAGATTCAACCCCTCCCTTCCCCGAAATCTAAACTATAACCTCCTTTCACTATAAATCTTTACTATTACCCCCTTCCTCCTATAACTCTTTACTATGACTCCCTTCCTCTATATATCTTTACTATTACCCTCTTCCTATATAAATCTTTACTATTACTCCCTTCCTCCTATAACTCTTTACTATTACCCCCTTTCACTATAAATCTTTACTATTACTCCCTTCCTCCTATAACTCTTTACTATTACCCCCTTTCACTATAACTCTTTACAATAACCTCCTTTCACTATAAATCTTTACTAATGCCCCCTTCCTCCTATAACTCTTTACTATGACTCCCTTCCTCTATATCTCTTTACTATAAACCCCTTCCCTCTAAAAAATCTTTACTATTACCCTCTTCCTCTACAAATCTTTACTATTACCTCTTTCACTATAAATCTTTACTATTACCCCCTTCCTCCTATAACTCCTTACTATTACCCCCTTCCTCCTATAACTCTTTACTATTACCCCTTCATCTATAAATCTTTACTTTTACCCCCTTTCTCTATAAATATTTACTATTACCCCCTCCCTCTATAAACCTCTACTATTTTCCCCTTCCTCCTATAAATCTTTATTATTACGCCCTGCTCTTATAAATCTTTACTGTTAACCTCTTCCTCTATAAATCTTTACTATTACCTTCTTTCACTATATATCTTTACTATTACCCCCTTCCCTATATAAATCTTTATAATTACCCCCTGCTCTCTATAAATCTTTACTGTTAACCTCTTCCTCTATAAATCTTTACTGTTACCTTCTTTCACTATAAATCTTTACTATTACCTCTTCCTCTAAAAAATCTTTACTATTACCCCCTTCCGTATATAAATCGTTATCATTTCTCCCTTCTTTCACTATAAATCGTTTCTATTTACCCCTTTCACTATAAATCTTTACTATAAACCCCTTCCTCCTATAACTCTTTACTATTACCTCCTTCCTCTATAAATCTTTACTATAACTCCCTTCCTCCTATAGCTTTTACTATTAACCCTTCCTCTATATATCTTTACTATTACTCACTTCCTTTAGTAAATATTTACTATTACCTCTTTCACTATAAATCTTTACTATTACCCCTTTCCTCTAAATCTTTACTATTACCCCCTTCCTCCTATAACTCTTTACTAGTACCCCCTCCCTCCTATAACTCTTTACTATTACCCCCTTCCTCTATAAATCATTACTATTACTCCCTTCCTCCTATAAATCTTTACTATTACCTCCTTCCTCTATAAATCATTACTATTACCCCCTTCCCTATATAAATCTTTACTATTACCCCTTTCCTTATATAAATCTTTACTATTACCCCTTTCCTTATATAAATCTTTATTATTACCCCCTTCTCTCTATAAATCTTTACTATTACTCCCATCCTCCTATAACTCTTTACTATTACCCCCTTCCTCCCATAACTCTTTACTATTACCTTCTTTCTCTATAAATGTTTACTATTAACCCTTCCTCCTATTATTCTTTACTATTACTCCCCTTCTCTATAAATATTTACTATTATCCCCTTCCCTATATAAATCTTTACTATTACTCCCTTCCTCCTATAACTCTTTACTATTATCCCCTTTCACTATAAATCTTTACTATTACCCCCTATCTCATATAACTCTTTACTATTACTCCCTTCCTCTATATATCTTTACTATTTCCCTCTTCCTCTATAAAATCTTTACTATTACCCCCTTCCTCTATAAATCTTTACTATTACCTTCTTTCACTATGAATCTTTACTATTACCCCCTTCCTCTATATATCTTTACTATTAACCCCTTCCCTATATAAATCTTTATTATTACCCCCTGCACTCTATAAATCTTTACTGTTAACCTCTTCCTATAACTCTTTACTATTACCCCATTCCTCCTATAACTCTTTACTATCACCCCCTTCCTCTATAAATCTTTACTTTTACCCCCATTCTCTATAAATATTTACTATTACCCCCTTCCTCTATAAATCTTTACTATTACCCCCTTCCTCTATATATCTTTACTATTACCCCCTTCCTCTATAAATCTTTACTATTACCCACTTCCTCTATAAATATTTACTATTACCTTCTTTCACTATAAATACTTATTATTACTTTCTTTCACTATAAATCTTTACTATTACCCCTTCCTCTATAAATATTACTATGACCTTCTTTCACTATAACTCTATACTATTACCCCCTTCCTCCTATAACTCTTTACTATTACCCCCTTCCTATATAACTCTTGACTATAACCCCTTTCCCTATATAAATCTTTACTGTTACTTCCTTTCACTATAACTCTTCACTATTACCCCCTTTCTCTATAAATCTTTACTATTACCCCCTTCCCTATATAAATCTTTACTATAACCTCCTTTCACTATAACTCTTTACTATTACCCCCTTCCTATATAACTCTTGACTATAACCCCTTTCCCTATATAAATCTTTACTGTTACCTCCTTTCAATATAACTCTTCACTATTACCCCCTTCCTTTATAAATCTTTACTATTACTCCCTTCCTTTATAAATCTTTACTATTACCCCCTTCCTTTATAAATCTTTACTATTACCCCCTTCCTTTATAAATCTTTACTATAACCTCCTTCCCTATATAAATCTTTACTATTACCTCCTTTCAATATAACTCTTCACTATTACCCCCTTCCTTTATATATCTTTACTATTACCCCCTTCCTTTATAAATCTTTACTATAACCTCCTTCCCTATATTAATCTTTACTGTTACCTCCTTTCAATATAACTCTTCACTATTATCCCCTTCCTTTATATATCTTTACTATTACCCCCTTCCTTTATAAATCTTTACTATTACCCCTTTCCCTATATAAATCTTTACTTTAACCTCCTTTCACTATAACTCTTTACTATTACCCCCTTCCTCTATATATCTTTACTATTACCCTTTTCCCTATATAAATCTTTACTATTACCCCCTTTCACTGTAACTCTTTACTATTACCCCCTTCCCTAAATATCTTTACTATAACTCCCTTCCCTCTATATATCTTTACTATTACCCCTATCATTATAACTCTTTACTATTACCCCCTTCCTCTATAAATCTTTAGTATTTGCCCCTTTCCCATATAATTCCTTGCTATTAACATATTTCTAACAAAAAAAAAATGGCATCACCACAAGCGGGATCATTACCTCCCAAAGAATTCCGTCCTGTTGAAAACCGCTGGTTTAAGATGTTAAGATGAAATGTTACACGTTACCATTAAACTTTCTGCTTGTTATAACATTATTCTCTAATGTTAGAATCAATAATAGTATTATTTCAAAAAATAACTTACTTTAACCATTTCTTCTCTGTCCGCTGACCAAATATAAATCCAGACAAAATATCAAATCCTTTTCTGAAAGTTTTCACCGTAAAATATGCTATCTATAATAATAATATATAATATCAAATGGTGTTGGTTACTGTTACCATATGAAGTTAGACTTATAATGAATTGATTCAGCAAAGTTTTGTATTTTAGTTCAGTTATTAAAACCAGAGAAGGATAGTCCTTACCTTATCCACTTTACCTTCAGGCTCTTTAAATGTAATTTTAACGTTGTGGAGCTGCTCTTCAGTCCTAAAAATATCGAAAGTTAAATTAGTCAGAGACTAGTTTCACAAATTCTCAAAAACTTCAGGTGCCTTATTCTCGAAAAACTTAAATTTTTATGTAGTGCCAAAGCACGGGCCTGGTCAATACTAAAAATTTTTTTTTGCATAGAGGGATTCGGGAAACTACGCACCTAGTCGCCGCAGAAAGCCAAAGGGCCCAAATCAGCCAATTTTTTTTTCCTCGCATAAAAAGGGATTTTGAACCTTTTAAAGGAATACTGTCGCCTACAGATTCACAGTCCAATGCTTTAACCACGGGAGACAAAAAAAAAAAAAAAAAACCATATATCCTGGCACTGGCAGATTTAGATAGAGGGGTGGAAACTACTATCTCGTAGTTCCGGGAAAGCACGGGCCTAGGAATCAGACCTAATTTTTATTTCCTCGCACCGATCGGGATTCGAATATTTACCATATTAGATGGTAGGTCTAATATTACAAAGTTAATATTTACCATATTGGATGAGGTAGTGTGTGGGTTCCAACTGGTGGACTAGATTGTCTTGATTGTAAACTGCTCTCTCTGGCATTCCTAAAATACATCAACAGAATTTTAGCTTCCGTGTCAGATTACTACTCTACTATTTTAAATGATTATTAGAGTTAATTAATAGAAAAGCTATTTAAATAATGAGAGCCTGAGTCTCATATTTTAATTGGTAAGGTTTAGAAAAGGCAACCTTCAGTGGAAGTTACGCTAGCAGCGGCGCTAATAAAGACGGATTCCGCGGAATCCGTCTTTATTAATGTCGTGACACATTATCCGCGGATTCCGCGGATTATCCGCGGATTTTAAAAAAGCAGGCCTCAATGCCGTGGCTATAATCGGCAGAATCCGTTGATTTTTTTTAAATAGCAGTCCTCTGAATAAAATATGATATCGAGTACTAGATACCTATGTAAATAACAAACTATGCATAAAGAATAGGCAAAAGGCGACGAACCTGGTCCAATGATGTGAACAGACGAAGCATTAGCCTGCTCCCCGACGAGCAACTCGCATAGTACGGCTAAAAGTAGGTCGACAACATTCGCAATCTCTCGGTGGCCAGTGGTACCCGAGGACATAATATATGGCACGCCAAACGTGCAAATTTTCACACAGGCGGGCATAGTTTTAGTTTTGAATGCCGGGGAAAAGGGCGTCCGACTCAGAGTGCCGGCGGTTAGAGACTCTGGACGAGGGTTAAGTGAATTCACTTAATCCGCGGATTCCGCGTATTTTAAAAAAACAGTTATCTAGGGTTACTAAAAGACGGAGTCCACGGAAATCCGCGGATTATGTGTCACGACATAAATAAAAGACGGAATCCGTCTTTTATTAACGCCGGTGTGACAGTTTGAGATGTCCAGCAGTTTGAAAATGTCCAATGGCACATGCACAATAGTCGCTGACATTTCAAACTGTGACCGCGCGTGTTAGGATGTCCATTTTGGAAAGACATGTTATTTAAACAAATAAGCATAAAAAAAAATTAGTAGGCCTAGCCCGAGTTGTCATGATTCCGATTTGATATGGTAACGGTCGAGGTCACAAAATGAAAACAAACCGTTTGTTTGAAGTCAAGAGTCGACATTTGAAAGCTGTTTGCTACTAAAAGGGATTTAGATAAAATTTAGCGAGACTAACACCTACACCAGCGGTGCCAACTTCTATAAATAATTTGTAGAAGCGATTTTGGGTGCAGACAAGACTAGAGTCGTAGAGAACATGAGTCAACACTCAAGTCAGGGACAGCAGTAGGCTAGGCATACACAGGAAACTAGGCCTAATAGTAGTAGACTAGTACACTAGTAGAAGAAAGAAGAAGACACAAATCCTAACAAGGCATGGGTCATGATTCAAAAACTACAGTCAATATATTGTATCTTTTTTGCTGGGTAAATATTTACTCTTTGACCTAACTTTATAATTTGTGTTCAAAAGAACACGAAGCGAAGAACAGAACAAGGAGTGATGCATGTTTCAGTTTCATTTCCTATCTAGCCCCAATAGGCATGGCTTACAAAATAACACACACAAACATAAGCCTAGTTCACAACCATTTTGCATCTCTACCATTTGTGAAAAGGTTTGTAATTTCAAGAAAATCTTTCATTTAGGCCACTTTGAAATCTCAAAGACTTTATATAGGCCTAGGCCTAGCAGATAGCCTCTAATACTCAGTATAGACCTTAACTATACAAAAATTAATAAAATAAATTAAGATACTTTCTATTGTTCCAATCCAATATCTCATGTCCATCTAATTTTAATACATGTATGTGATTTGAATAATAAAATATTACAAATTGATTCATTGTTGTATAAATATAGCTTAAAATATTTATTATTTTACTTCTGTAGGCCAAATGGATCAACATGGAGTATTGGAGACAAGCATATGTGAAGAAGTACAAACTTTGCCATTGGAATGAAGCTGCACAATGACTAGAACCTACATTAGTCAAAGATGTGCCTTAGTTATCAGTGAATGTAATCTGTTTACATTTAAAGACCTTTATTGTGCTTTATTAACAGACTGCCAAGATGCTGTGGTGTTCCAAAGTTTAAAAAATACATATTGTTGTGATTTGATAATTATGTTTTCAATATAATTAAAGAGACATTACATGTTCTGCAAAAATAATTAATAAACATGTATTATAACCAGAGTTTTGTGCTTTAACAAATTTATTTTGCTGAACAGTCAATGTCAAGGCTACAATTATTTGCCAAAAAACATATGACTTGATTTAAACTGGAATCTAGAACAATCTAGCTGGAAAGATATCAACCATAGCTTTTACAGTGTTGTTCTATTAATAATTTTACGAAGCTGGTTACTACTGCTAGGGCTCTCAAAAACTATAAAATGTTAGGCATTCGATCTATTGACCATTTAGGTGGAATATTTCTTGATACATTCTTTATTTTTCTCAACTTGAAAAGAACAATAGCAAGTTACTTTAACCCATGATAAAATATGATAGGTTTCATTCAAGTCGGCCCACTTGCACATACATCTATATCACTATTGTCAAACTTGTAGTTCCCAGAAATTCTGAAGTCAAATTAATCCAAACGCCGAATTTCAATGATGTCAATTCCTGTTTACACAAAAATAGTTAAAAAGTAGGGCTAGACCTAGCCTAAGTTTGATTGCTCGGGATAGTAATTTTTTTCGAAAATCTCAGACATGATTGTTGCCAAAGCAGCTGTTAAAAAGAAATCTTTTATAGAAAATAATGAAAGATTGTTTGGTTGCGATCTTTATCGATTGGGGATGAAACTGATTAAAAATAGAAAAGATAATCGGTCCTTGTTGATCGTCAGTTTCTTTGTGTATTATTGAGTAACTACCTTTCCTCGTACAATTTCAAGGTCCAGCAATTAAACTTTTCGTCGTTTAACTTTGGAAGTTATTGTGCAGAGTTTTTTTTGTCATTTAAAAAGGTTTTGAAAAAATAAAAAAATAAAGCAAGAATTATTTAATATCATGATGAAAAGGAAAGATGATTAAAATGATTCGGAAATTGTATGATCGAAAGTTTCTTAATGTAGCATTTAGCAACTACCTTGAGAGTTGGCTTAGTACAACAAAGTCGTCAAAATACGATGGTCTTATTTTGCCTAAAGTTGTATACTGAGGGTATTTTTTTGCATTGTGAAACGTTTTTATTGAAATAAAATGTAGTATGAAATGATGTCATGTCAGCGTTAAACATTACTTAAACTAAATATTTTGTAAATTATCTATGAAATTGGACATCTGAAGCTGGCGAAATAAAACGTCCACCGTCACCCGCGATGACGTTCGCTCAACGCATGCGTAATACAAATTGGACATCTCAAACTGGTGGACATCTCAAACCGCTACACCGGTCATGACATTAATAAAAGGCGGATTCTGCAGATTAATTAAGGCCGCGCTAGCAGTGGTACGAGGCTATTGAAATTTGTCGAATACTAAATTTATTTTAATATTGAATAATTCATTCAGTCGTGAAATAATCTGAGAACTTACTTAAAATGTTCTAGTTTGGAAGGGTCGGGTATTTTATCAAACTGCCCCTCCTTGTACTCCTTTAAATATTGGTCGACATCTTTCTTGGTTGATAGATTAGCTCTAGATAATGTCTGTAAATATAATCGATTGAAGATTGAACAAGTTCTATAACAAGGTTTATTACTAATAGTTCTATTGATATCACAGGTAACAGTAATATTGACCTACCTGTACAGTATTTTTGGTAGTTAAAGTCCTAGTCAGATTATAGGTATTATTCAACCGTATAGATTTTACAGCTACCAATATTCTATCACCCTGTAATAAAGCTTTAGTCCACATCATTAATTTTCTCTACAGATACCGGTTTATATAAATATTTAAATCTCGTTTTATTTCAGTCTCTTTTTTCCAGCACACACAACAGCCGATAACTATAGGTCTGGATAGTCGAGTAGTCTGGACACACTTTTCTTAAGGTAATAGCGATAGATCAAGTTATAAAACACAATTATTCAACTATCTTTCACTGTCTTCACAGGGTAAGACAATTCACTGTCCTTAGCCAGTGTTTCCGAGATTATGCTACTGTCTTTCGGCTTCTGTAACAATCCTCCAATAAATATAGTCTAATCAAGAGGATACTTCGTACTGATAATTAACCTATATTTTGTCACTACCTATGTATAACAATAGCACGCTATCTCTAAACAGTTCTCTTTGCACCGACTGATTGTAATAGACGGTATAGTAGAAACAAACAATATAAAAGATCACCAATATATAATTTCTATAGAACTCCTGAGTCCACTATATAGAAGTCCCCAATAAAATTCCACGAGAAAAACCGACCTATTTTATACAGTAGATATCGATATCAACAAGATGTGTATAACGCTTAATATACGAGTAGTGTTTGATTATCCAATTTACCAATAACCGGCAATCTATGAATGGTTATATAAACGATATACCGATACATGAAATAGATATACGATATTTCACCATATATTTAAATCCGGTTCATGTTTCATCATACTTGATGTTATTTCTCAGTACTAATGCGGAACAACAGGTCAAGGTCAAGGTCAAATCAGCCACCAATGAATATTATTAAACATTTACTTTGACCGCCTGTACTTGTTAGGTAAATTAGTCGTCTACTTAACGCAACAATGTCCAGGGTTCGAATCCTTTCATTTACTATATTTGACTATCTGTTACCAGTTAGGTAAATTAGTCGTCTACTAAACGTAATATTGTCCAGGGTTCGAATCTTGCCATTTACTGTGTATGACTACCTTGGTCGTTACCAGTTAGGTATATGAGTCGTCTACTAAACTTAAGAGTGTCCAGGGTTCGAATCTTTCGATTTACTATGTAAGACTACGTGTTACTTGTTAGGTAAATGAGTCGTCTTCTAAACGTAAAAGTGTTCAGGGTTCGAATCTTTCCATTTACTATGTATGACTACCTGTTACTAGTTAGGAAATTTTGTCGTCTACTAAACTTAACAGTGTCAAGGGTTGGAATCTTTCGATTTACTATGTATGACTATGTGTTACTAGTTAGGTAAATGAATCGTCTACTGAACTTAATATAGTGTCCAGGGTTCGAATCTTTCCATTTACTGTGTATGACTACCTGCTACTAGTTAGGAGAATTAGTCTTCTACTAAACTTAATAGTGTCCATGGTTCGAATCTTTCCATTTACTGTGTATGACTACCTGCTACTAGTTAGGAGAATTAGTCGTCTACTAAACGAAATAGTGTCCAGGGTTTGAATCCTTTCATTTACTATTTATGACTACCTGTTACTAGTTAGGTAATGTAGTCGTCTACTAAACGTAATAGTGCCCAGGGTTCGAATCTTTCCATTTACTGTGTATGACTACCTGCTACTAGTTAGGAGAATTAGTCGTCTACTAAACGAAATAGTGTCCAGGGTTCGAATCCTTTCATTTACTATTTATGACTACCTGTTACTAGTTAGGTAATGTAGTCGTCTACTAAACGTAATAGTGCACAGAGTTCGAATCCTTCCATTTACTATGTATGACTACCTGCTACTAGTTAGGTGAATTAGTCGTCTACTAAACGTAATAGTGTCCATGGTTCGAATCTTTCCATTTACTGTGTATGACTACCTGCTACTAGCTGGGTAATGTAGTCGTCTACTAAACGTAATAGTGCACAGAGTTCGAATCCTTTCATTTACTATGTATGACTACCTGTTACTAGTTAGGTAAATTAGTCATCTACTAAACGTAATAGTGTCCATGGTTCGAATCTTTCCATTTACTGTGTATGACTACCTGCTACTAGTTAGGTGAATTAATCTTCTACTAAACTTAATAGTGTCCAGGGTTCGAATCCTTTCATTTACTATGTATGACTACCTGTTACTAGTTAGGAGAATTAGTCTTCTACTAAACGTAATAGTATCCAGAGTTCGAATCCTTTCATTTTCTATGTCTGACTACCTGTTACTAGTTAGGTGAATTAGTCGTCTACAAAACTTAATAGTGTCCAGGGTTCGAATATTTCCATTTACTGTGTATGACTACCTGTTACAAGTTAGATAAATTAGCCGTCTACTAAACATAATAGTGTCCAGGGTTCGAATCACACGTTATTGTGATTTATTTGTGATTGATCAGTGATGTAATAATAATAATAATAATCTTTATTAGCATTAAGTAAATTACATACGTATAGCTTGTGCATAATAAATATAATATAACTTGGTGTAAGTGAGTGGTAACAGGACAACTAATTTACAATATATACAATAAAAGATTTATATACATTATTGATTGATTGGGTTTCGCTTTTTTTGAGAGATAAATATACAAAAAAAGCCAGGTTTACAATTACATTTCTATTTTCAGTATTTACGAGGTTTATATATTTTTCAATGCTAGGATGGCTATTAAAACATTTTAGACTATAAGCCTACGCATATAAAGTCTTTCTTTCAAAGAATTCGCTCCGAGTGAGTAATAAATTTATAACTGTCCATAAATCCACTCAGATACTTATGAGAAATTACCAGAAATTATTTATAGATTGAACTCTTAAACGATTGAAAGAAATATAGAAGAATTGTACGTATTATTTAACGTAATGGCATGGTATTTTGAATTACGCGGTGATTTGGTTCAGTAACATCACGTGATTCAATCGGCCAATCGTAAGGCTTAAAGTAGGTCAAAAGGTTGAGAGGTCGCCAGTTCGCCGTGTTTTCTTTGTTTACAACTTCACAGTTTTCAACATGCAGAAGGAAGGCTCTATCCTGATAATCCATTTTGATTCTGTGACCCAGGGTGAAATCAAAGCATTTACAGAAACTCAGTGTTTACGTTCAAGAATTAGACGGAATAGACATTTTAGCAGAAAAGAACATTGAATTTCTACTTCTAGACAAAGCGCTTTCGGAATGTGACAATAAAACTTTTGTAAATCATTCTCATGTTACATTCGTTTCACGGACGAAATACGTATAAAATCTGCTGAAAAAAAGGTGTTCTAAAAAAAGCTGTCTCTCTGGAAAGTTGTCAAGTTCGACTTTTTTCAGACGCTCCGTTATACCACCTGTCTGCATTATTTGTAACAAGGAGACGTCTTTTAGGAAAAGAGTTCGAGATAAGTTGTAAAAGGCACAGACCATAACGGGTGGTAAGTAACATTAGTAGGCCTACCTAAAAACTAACAAGCTAACACAATTTTCCAAAATGGAAGTTATTTTTAGGGACTGGGTTTAATACTTGAACATAAACCAAAAATAATTATATTGCCATTATTTAGAATTAAGAACAATGATAAAATGTAGATCTATTAGTAATAGGCCTATATATTATCATTGTTCTTATGGCAATTTAATGACACTAATTATTATGAAATTTATAAGACTTGCATAATAATTTATGTTCAAGTTTCAATCAGTAGATGAAAGTGGTGGCAAAGACCAGTCCTTAAATTGAAATTTAATAGCCAATATATTGTAAAACAGGAGTTTGATCTTTGAATTTGGCTAAGATAATATCCAGATTATTATTATTATTTTATCTGATTGGTTAATTAGTCTAAGGTTACAATTTTAGTGATTGACAAATTAGATCAGTGGATCACTAAAATCAACCTGAGTTAGAACTTCATGATACTGTCCTTTTCTTTATTCAACTCTTAGAAAAGTGGCTCATATTTTCCATGATTCTCCTTCAAAATTCATTATTAGCTTCAGAAACCTATCATTATTCCTTTTTTTTTTGTTTCAGGTAATTTGTTGGAGGTTGCGAAAATTTAAACGTCTGAACTACTAAAGCCTTAAAGTCAGTGGTACAAATCATGCTATTTAACTTTATTTCCTAGATTATTGGAAAATCAGATGAACCGATATTATTAGATAGATATGTGGACATTCCAGAGGACACTTTTCCTAAAGTTTTATTGTTATGCCAGGATCTTATATACTTATCATCAAATGGTAGAAAATCTACTCCAAAGTCTTTGTGTCCTGGCTTGACAAGAAAGCACCTGACATGAACCTCCCAGCTTTTATCATTGCTATATAGGCTAGGTCATTGCCCATCACTGGACACAATATTGACATTATAAATTCTATGCAGGCCTCAGCACCATTCTCATAAAAAGTCCAGAAACAGATGTTGCTGTTATATCAACTAGTTTTCGGAGACTTATATACTCTCATTTATATTGTGACAGGGGTGGGGAGAAAGCATCGGATTGTAGACTTGTAAAAAAATTAGTGACAAACTTGAACAAAGAGTGTGTGAAGCTCTTATTTGAATTCATGCCATTTTTTAGTCTTAGGTAGTAATTTTGATTTTACAAACTCAGAAAAAACTATTTCATTGTTTGAATATTTTGTTTGTCAGTCGTATGGCATTTCAAGTTGCATAAGTGCGAATAAAGCTTGATAAAAGCTGTTTTGCACAAAATCCCCAAATGAAAAGAGCTTGCCACTCACTAAAGATGCCTTGACACAACATTTGAAGCGTGCGAATTATCGAGCCAAAATACACAAAAGTGCTGTCGAGCCATGGATTCTGGCTCCATGCATGGTTGGATGATTCGAGACAATAAAATAGATATTTGTTGGATGACTCAGGATCCTGCACCCAAAAGCATATTGCATTTTCTTTCTTGCTCTTGTAAATCTGGGTGTGCCACCGTGTTCATGCCACAATTCAAAGTTATCTTGTACTGATATTTGAAAATGTTTTAATTGTAAAAATAATAGGGAAACAGAATTAGAAATTGAATTAGAGAAAGGTGTGGATGAATATGATAGTGATGATAAATGTGAAGAATCTTAGATATTTTTTTATATATTCTGTATTTAAGTTTTACTTGTCCAACTTGAGAGACTGAATATGTTTTAATATTTCTAGTGTGTATATAAGTTAATTGGGAGGGGGTTCTCATGTGTTTGAATGTTTAATTGTTGATTTTATAGTGAAATGTCAAAATAAATGGAAATTTTGTTTTTAACAAGTTCTCTTATATGTTTCTGTACTTGTTCTCCTTTTCGGAAATTCAGAATGCTTAAATCCTAGAAATAATATTCTTTGATATAACGTCGGCAAGGATTTTGGTTTAGAAAAGGAAAGTGTTATGTGAGCTGTACACTCACAACCGTATCACCGCTTGTTGTCCGTTGGAATAGAAATAAAATCGGCCTACATGAACACCATTACACTGAGAAAACGTACGGGTTTAATATTAAAACTTTCCATGTCATCGATTTCTTTTAACTATGAATCCTTAGTTAGATGATTAGATTATTTAAAAAAATTTCTCTAAAATGCACTGGGGTCTTCAGCTCATTATATCTTTATTGATAAGGAAAGCGTTATGTGTTTTATTTGGTTCTAGTTTCGCTTTTCTGTCACGCGACCCTGTGAACTATGACGTGTAAACTTTAGCGGCCGTGTTCTGTAATTGACCCGCTGACCTTACTACGCTTCTTCAGTACTATTCTCTGATTGGCTGGAAAATTGTTAATTCTTAATGCGGGAGAAAATAGAGTTCGTATTTTAATAAGCTCGCTTTCTCAATTGAACAAATTATTTTTCTATAACTGGCTAGTTTTGAAACGGTCTTTTGATCGACAAAATGTTATTGAGGTCATATCAATTTATTACTAACTCGGACCGCGGCTGAACGATTATCGATGTCTCCTGATATCCTATTTGGGTAGTTTTAATTGTCTACATGTAGAGTAAAAATAGCGATGGCCCATCGTAATACGCCCACAATGGGCGGTGGACAAGAGGTATCAGAAAATGCAATATTTTAAGAAACCAGATCTCTATCAAGTCTACAAAGAATCAGAGGCTGATAAAGTGAACACGTTTTTAAGAACAAGGGCAATAACTCAATAAATATTTTTTGATAAGTCTGATTTTCAATAGGGTCTATCCTCGAGTTATAACAAACACTCACACCAAGTTTCATCAAATTCCATCAAGAACCCGGCTCCCTATCGTGTTCACAAGGAATTTTAGGACAAGTGCAATAACTCATAGTAAATATTTTTCGATTGGTTTCATTTTCGATAGGCTTCATCCTTTGGTCATTACAAAGACTCATTCCAAGTTTCATTAAAATCCATCAAGAAATGTGGTCTCTATCGTGTTCACAACAATTGTGGACAGGCAGACAGACAGACGGACAGACAGGCGGGCAGAAGGCTTCATCCTTGGATGATTACAAACACACACACCGAAATTGGTCAAAATCCATCCAGAAACCATCTCTCATGTCCACAACACATTTTTGTACGCAAAATGAATGTTTTTTCAAGAATAAGGGCAATAACTCATCAATTTATTTTTCGATTTGTCTGATTTTCAATAGGCTTTATCCATCCAGAAACCATCTCTCATGTCCACAACACATTTTTGTACGCAAAATGAATGTTTTTTCAAGAATAAGGGCAATAACTCATCAATTTATTTTTCGATTTGTCTGATTTTCAATAGGGTCTATCCTCGAGTCATAACAAACACTAACACCAAGTTTCATCAAATTCCATCTAGAACCCGGCTCCCTATCGTGTTCACAAGGAATTTTAGGACAAGTGCAATAACTCATAGTAAATATTTTTCGATTGGTTTCATTTTCGATAGGCTTCATCCTTGGGTCATTACAAAGACTCATTGCAAGTTTCATTAAAATCCATCAAGAAATGTGGTCTCTATCGACAGGCAGATGTGGACAGGCAGATGGACAGACAGACGGACAGACAGACAGACAGTCGGGCAGAAGGCTTCATCCTTGGATGATTACAAACACACACACCGAAATTGGTCAAAATCCATCCAGAAACCATCTCTCATGTCCACAACACATTTTTGTACGCAAAATGAATGTTTTTTTCAAGAATAAGGGCAATAACTCATCAATTTATTTTTCGATTTGTCTGATTTTCAATAGGCTTTATCCTTAAGTAATAACAAGCAATCACACCAAATTTCATCAAAATCCATCAAGAAACACACTCTTAATCGTGTTCACAACAAATTTTCAAAAACAAGGGCAATAACTCATTGAATATTTTTCGATTGGTCTGATTTTCAATAGGGTTCTCCCTTGGGTTATAACAAACACACTCACCAAATTTGGTCAAAATCCATCAAGACATGTGGTCTCTATCGTGTTCACAACAATTGTGGACAGGCAGACGGACAGACAGACAGACAGACAGACAGACAGACAGACAGACAGACAGACAGACAGACAGACAGACAGACAGACAGACAGACAGACAGACAGACAGACAGACAGATAGACAGACAGACAGATATGATATTATACAGTTGTAGCTTTTCATAATGGGAGCGATCTTCATTCCACTCTTCCACCGGGTAAGTCTTTAAACTAATTACTGGGGATAAAAATATTGAGAGGCCGCCGCTAGGCCAAACCGTCGTTAACTTAAGCCGAAAACTTCTCACACCCCTCCAGCATTCAATCTTAGACCGTGGACTTAAATTTATTCCGACTCTGAGTCTTATGCAGTGTCAGAATACATCGATCATTTCTTACTACCACTAGCATGTCAACATCGAGCCTACCTTAAGGACACAACTGACTTTGTCAATAAAATAAAAAACCTTCAAGTCCCTTCAAATGCTATTCTAATTTCAATAGACGTAACTTCTATGTACACCAATATCGACAACACTACTGGCCTAATGGCAGTTCGCAAAGCTTTTGATAGAAACCCAGATCCAGACAGACCCGACGATGCAATTCTACAGCTTTTAGGGATTTGTCTTAGTCGCAATGATTTCACATTTAATGGTAAAACATATCTACAAACCTCAGGTACAGCTATGGGCAAACGATTCGCCCCTTCATACGCAAACCTTTTCATGGCAGAGTGGGAACGTGAGGTATTACCCCTTTGTCCATTTGACCCACTTTTCTATGGACGCTTCTTAGATGACATTTTCATGGTTTGGACTTACTCCATAGAACAATTTTGGCAATTTTTTGAAATCCTCAACAACCACCACCCGTCCATCAAACTAACAGCCAGTGTCAGTCACAAAAGCATAGATTTTCTCGATACTACTGTTTTTAAAGGTGATTCCATAGCGGAGACTAATAAATTAGATATTAAAGTATATTTCAAAGAAACCGACACTCATCAACTTTTGCATAAGAGCTCATTTCATCCAAAACATACATTTTCTGGAATTATTAAGTCACAAGTTTTACGATTTCACCGAATTTGCACAAGGCCTTCTGATTTCAACCAAGCCTGTACGATTGTTTTCTCAAAACTGAAAGAGCGTGGATACTCTAAACGATTTTTACGAAACATAAAAAATTCCACATTAGCACAGTTAGCAGCTAAAAATAGACTTTATGCCGAAGGGCCTCCAGGTTTAAGGAGTGCCCCATGTATGTCAACCAGATGCAAAACATGTCCCTTTATATCAGAAACGCATTATTTTCAAAGTAACTCTACGAATAAAAGATACCCGATCCAAGAGCACCTAACATGTGAAAACTCGAATGTAATATACTTAATTTCATGTAAAAAATGTCCCAAACAATATATCGGGGAAACAAAGAACAAATTACGCACTCGTTTTAATGCTCACAGATCAGATATTAAATTAAAAAAAGACAAGCCTGTTTCTAACCATTTCAATCTTGACGACCATTCACTTGACGATCTCACCCTAACCCCAATTGAGCGCATAGAAATCGACTTGCCCGAAGATGAAACTACCAAATTCCGTCAATCTAGAGAAGCCCATTGGATTGAGACATTGAATACAGCAAGACCCATAGGACTTAATATTCACCACAGTGTAGGCATAGCACCCTTTGTAGTTCCATTTAATACAACCAGTAATAAAGCAAGTAAGATAGTTCAAACCCATTATAAGAGTCTTCAAGAGAAATTTCCTCATGTCTATAAACAGAAAATGATAGTGGCATATTCAAAAAATCAGAACTTAAATGACAACCTTGTTCATAGCAAACTAAAAATAATCTGTACTTAACAGGTACTATACTACTCGCCCATCGGGCGAGTTATTTTATTTTTTCTAATTTCAGATCAGAAGAGAAGAAAATCATCCAACAGATCCAGATCCCAATTTCTCAATAAGATATTTGTTCCACCCTAGGCCTGTACATTTGGGAGATTCAATCCCTCCCTTCCCCGAAATTTAAATAATCGTAATTAGGTATATAAATATGCTGACTATGCTAATTTTCACTTAACCCAGCTTGTCTAATAGGGATTTAACATTATATGCCCAGTTTTGTTTATTCACTTTATCCAACTTGCAAAGGCCACATTATGCTAAATATGATGATTTATCCGATATAATTTATATCCAGTATCTGAATATTGACTTAAAACGATGTTTTTGCAGGGTGGTTATCCCAAGCTCACCATATATCACTGGGTTACTTGTTGTGTTTTTGATGTTCAGGATAATTTTATAAAAACGTAACTGAACTGTTTCAATATCTGGTGAACAGTGGAATCCACACACTGGAGAAGCATAAGAGAGAATTGAACCTACATAACAATTGAATAAAAATAATTCTTGTTTCACATTTAAATGACATTGATCAAAAATATTTTGTAATTGATAAGCAGCTTTGGAGGCTTTAAGGGGGTTGACAACCCTATCGTTCAAGGTGTATTTCAATCAAAAAACGTATTAAGTTGATATCCATTCTATTTGGCATTAAAAAAACTCATCAAGTAAAAATTTTAGCTCAATCGCTTCAGTAGTTTGTCAGATATCGGTCCGTAAAGATAATCTATTTATAGAACACAATGGGGTAATCATCTATGTAGACGTACAAATAGCGATGTCAGTTGACATTTATGAGGCTAAATAAACCTTTTCTACGTTCGTCCAATGACATTGCGTTTGTCGATCAGATTTGTATTGGGGGAATCCGAAAGTCACATGATTTCCCATAAATCTTTACGTGACATGTAAACAGTGAAATTTTATGATTGGTGGGTAGGGGTGTTTTGACATGTGCTAATCCATTTGTTTAGCACTCCAATTATGTGGTTATTGGTGCATATCGATGCCTAAAAGGTGCTTAAAGATTTCTACAGCATGAAAGATAATCTTTTATCAACATGATCGTTAATTACGTAAGGTTTCAGAATTCAAATCAAAATTGTCCAAAAAGCCAACGTAATTTTGTAGAGATACATGAAGACTTGTGTTGTGCAAAATTTCAAACTTCTATATTAAATAGCCTAGTAGATATGCTAATTTTAAGGGAATAATTGACGTTTTTTTCGTTCATCTATTGAGATGTCATAAAGAAATAAATTTTATATTTTTGGATAGTTGAAAGTCCCCTCTTTCCATTGATATTTACATATTTCAGATAGGTGGAAAAGAAGTGATTGAAATCGTCTATTTTGTGTACATAGGTTCCGTTTCTCGTGAATTCTATACCTAAATAATTAAAACTTTTTACACATTCAACTTGAACCTGGTTATATAAAAAATTATAGCTTTTGATTCCTTGTTGGAAAACTATAAGTTTTGTTTTTGCAACATTTACAGTGAGTTTCCATTTTTCACAATACAGAGACAGCCTATCAAGTAAGTGCTGTAGTCCTTTAGGTGAGGTTGACATGAGGGTAGTGTCGTCAGCATATATCAGAGAGGTTAATATCAGAGTATCAAGATAAACGGGATCTATGACCTTTTCGTTCATAAAAGAATTGAAATCATTCAAGTAAAATAAAAATAGAAGTGGGGATAAGTTATCAAATTTTCTGAGTATGCACCATTTGACTTGACATACAAATTAACATGTCCATACATCGATTTAATACATTTTATCATTTTGTTACTTAAACCTATATTCTGTAACTTTAATATGAGCAATTCTCTATTAATTGTATAAAAGCATTTTGAACAATGTAAGAACAACAACAAAATTTCTCCCGGTTTTCAAAGACAATAGAGTGCAATACAAATATACAATCGACAGTGCTTTTCTTGGCCTTGAATCCAAACTGTTTTTTTTATTAGGATATCGTTTACATTTGTCCATGTCCATAGGCGTTTATTTATCACAATAGAAAACAACTTGGCTATCACTGGGATTAAAGTTATACCTCGATAATTGTATATTTATTGTATATCATTTATATTTCCTTTCTTTGGGACGGATAGGATAATACAATTTGTTCAGTTTTCAGGTCATAAACCACTGTCAAATATAAGATTAAATAAGTCACATAACGATTGAATTAAACCATCTCTCCCAACGCTTTTTCTCGTTTTTAATTTCCGGATAGCGCATTTCACTTCCTCCGTGGTTATATTTTCATCAAGAGAGACATTTGATGTCACGTCTGATCTTTAAATCTGACTGCAAAAGTTTCTAGGGCCTGTCTTCCTCGGGTTGTAGTTGATTTTAGTTCGAAAGTTAAAGGGGTGTGGTCTGAGAATTTGTTAAAATCACCAACACAGAACTCTTTAATAATATCTGCGTTACTCCAGTGGATGAGCAAGTAGTCTATTACACTAGATCCATTTGCAGTGCAGCATGTCACTTTCCCATCACTGATTATGCCATTATAAATCGACAGTTCGGTATTGATACAAGTGCGTATCAGATTCTTTCCCAAGACATTTAAAACTGAGTCATCTGAAACACGGGTTAATTGTAGTTCGACGAAAGGTGTTTAGAGAGTGTGTCTTGACAGATTAGATAATCCTCTAATAAACCTGTTCTTGAATTTAAATCGCCACATACCATAAATACTCCATGTTGAGAGTAATGCGCATTATAGAGTTCGATTTGCCTGAAGAAAACCATGTTATAGAAATAGTACAAAATGATTCCGGTATGACGAACAAGACAGGACGCGGGCTATTGGTCGCTCTCCAAAAACCCTATGCAATCCCCAGCAAAACAATCTGTGATATTTACATTTTAAAAAAAATTACTGACTGGCTTTATAATGAACCAGGAAATAAACTATGGTAAGAAACCAGGATCACTCATGTCTTATTTTCTCAGAAGTGAAAGATAGCTTGCCAGGCAAGGTAACATACACCAAGTTTCATTCAAATCGGATAAAAACTCTGGCCTGTATCGCGTACACAAGTAATTGTCGACGGACGGACGGACGGACAGGGGTGATGGCAATATACGTCCACATTTTCATGTGGGCGTATAAAAAGGCAACGGCGTGGAGAAAAAACAACACGAGAAGATGGCCAACAAAAATTCCCAGCAAGGTGACGAAGAAAGAGAAGTTTCGCTGCTATCCCTAAAAAACTTGATAGAAAAGCTAAACGAAAAGGCCGGCGACAGATTTGAAGCCATGGAACGTAAACTTGATGCTCGCCTCAATAAATTTGAAGAAGCGGTCATGGAAAATTTCCAAAAAAATATTCGTCTAAGTGAAACGGTAGAAAATGTAAACAAAAGAGTTACGTCCCTTGAACTACAAGTGAGCTGTTTGTCGAAGAAAATAGAGGAAAACAAGAGAGAGTCGGATCTAAAATTTAAAAACTGGAAGAAAAATTGATATACCAAGAACAGAGAAGTAGAAAATACAACCTACTTGTATATGGTGTTAAAGAAACAGAAAATGAAGATTTGGAAGATAAAGTAAGGGGTATATTAAATACTATGTAGGGGCTGGATTCAAAAGAAGCCATTTTGATAGGAAACATCAAGGTGCTTCGGAACCTTGCAATAAATGAGCTGAGTCCAAAAATATTGCAAAAGCTATTTCAGTTGCAACAAGTGGCCACCTTGGATACTAAAGCTCAAAATATGCACAAAAACACCAAAAACCAAATTTTGTGAACTTTTCCCTTTAAATCATCAAATGCACTGAATGACCCCAGCTTTTTAGTCTGAAAATAAGACAAAATAACAAATCTCTAACAACAATAATTCTCCACAAATACACATACATCACTCCAACCTTAGTTTTCCAATAATAGGCAACTATAAGCCACACTTCCTTGATTTTATGGCAAGTGCAACACATGGTGGACAATATGGCGGCTCTTCTGTCTGTCAAAAATGACTAAAATGTACACTAATTCCACTGATTTTCAATACACATACATCCATACACACAAGATTGAAGCTTGGAATCTCTTCTCTTCGGTAGTACAAAATTGCCTTACACGGATTCAACGATTATCGGTCACTAATACCAAGTTTCACATCACGGTTCACATTTGTTGACACGAAGCTTCGTGCTCGATGCATTACATATCCTTGTGATTGGCAATACAACCCAAACAGTTCATATTTTTACGCTGGAAAATAAGCGTTGAGAATAATTGATTAATTGATGCATTCAAAAACTGACTGAAACGAAAACTTCCTTTGAAAACATCAAAACCACTCAGAAAGTCTTTGATGTGCGTAGGTCTTCGTTCATAGGGAGTCAATCGGTATTTCTCAAGAAAAATGTCAACATTGATGAAATGTGAAAGATCGGGAAACTGACATGAGGTTAAATTATGCAATCCTTTAACTTTGATGTACATGGAATAAAATAATCAGCATAAAAAGGAAATAAATATCTCGAAAATAAAAGAAATTTACCTTCAAACAGGAAACCGTCAATGTAAACATACAGACCACGTGATGGTGCAAGTCTCACAAGTTTTGTTTATAAAGTTTCGAAATTATTCACCAAATATATTTTATTGACATATTTTTATGTAAACGGTGATAATTTACCGAATAAAACATTCATATGTCATTGTAAATTAAAAAAAAAAAATGTTTTAGTATTTACCACAATTTTTACCATAAATTGCATGTGTTTACGGCAGTCCAAAGAAGTCATAAAAATTTTGTTACACCTAAGCCTTGAGTGGACAGATTAGGTCTACATCCTTGCCAATGAGTTACTCCTGTAAACGAACGCAAATTACAGTCAAGCTATATTCAGTTATTAACCTGAACCGTGTAAACTTACTCTATTTCACAACAAGTTTTCGAAACATCACTTCTTGCAAGTTTTGGAATCATGTGGAATCAGGTGCTAGGCCCCTACGATGGGAACTATAAAATGTGTGGCCTAGGCTAAGGGCCTATCTATAAAAGTGACTTTGAGTCCACATATAACTCAAGAAGTAAATATGGACCAATGTAATATGAATATTTCTCCAAAACAAGAAATGAACAGTAAGGATTTCTTCCTCAGTTACGAATATGACAATGAGAGAAATTTTTACTTCCAGAGTCTTCCATAGTGATTACGTCACCTCTTTGACCACGTGACGGAAGTAACACGATTTCTCCGTGCAGCAATCTATAAAACGGCACGCGACAGCGTATGAACGTGGACTCAGTCTCCGGCAAAAAGGCCAAGAAGAATCACAGAAGGACAGTTACAGAAGAAGAACGAAGAATGAATACACAGAAAAAGCCAAAGCAGGTCGATCCTTACTCAACGTCTGCGATATGGTTTTTACACCATACCTACGTAGGCCTACCAGGTAGTCAGCATGATAGTGTCTTAGAGCTCGCATCTCTTCACAGGTGAGGATTGCTATTTAAAAATGGAAAGGAAACTTCAAAAATTTATGACCAAGGAAAGCTGCATTCCGAAGGAAGATAAGGTTTACACACCATTACTTTTCACAGATAGCAAGGGGAATCATTTAGAGTTTAGTAGATCTAGGCCCAGATCTGCTACTGCTAGGCCTAATGACAGTAATGATGTTAAAGACAAATTGTCATTAATTCTAAAGGAGGAAGGACTCCCATGCCCTTGACTATCTGAGATAATCTTGCAGAGGAGATGGGGTTCCAGGCCCCCCTGTGTATGCTTGGCTTGGAACCTGTGACTTGACATCCAAGGACAAATCTGGCTTTATCAGTCTTGTATCTTGTATATAGCTGACAAATATCAGCAGATTGTTCAAGTACCCTTACTTCTCCATATATCTATGGAACCAAAAGAGGTACCATAAAGATCCATCAGTTTTCGAAGACCAAGACCGCCAACTGGTAGCTCAAATTTCGTAACTGGACACAATCCTCAGATCTATAAATAATTACATTGGAAGTCATTCTCATTATTTCTACGTGGATCTTTACAGGGTGTCTAAGGCGTGCAGAAAAAGAAGTACAAGTGCAGAATCTGCTCAACCAACCACTCGCCGGTATTACAGCTATTAACTGTACAAGGATGGTATTCACCCAGGCAATTTAATTGGTAAAGTTTGGATGAAGAAGATCGCAGATCAGGCTACCAAAGACTGGTGGATCTAGATTTTTGTTACCACTCGTAGGGTGTTAGAAATTGCAATCACACTATGAGGGCATTCTTCGCTGGTGTGGTTGTTTATTACTTTCACTCCTGCATTGGTCAATGAAGTGAAAATTCAAATCGCTGATAAATATATCAACAAATACTGAGACTGGATATAAGCCCCTAGCAGGATTTTTAAAATAGCAATTTGATTGTACAACTGTTTTGGTTACTATCTTGTTTATCCTGAATTAGACCAAAAAGCATCATGGCTATCAACTGAGGAAAGAGATACAGAGCATTAAATTGACCACATCACCTAAGACAACCACATCTGGTTCGAAGTGGTACAACATAAACCTCCGTGCTGTATGGGGAAGTATGACGACAGGAAGTGGCAACAGCCATTTGAGTGAATGTATGGGAACAATGGGAATTCCTAGCATGTCTACACATACTTTTTCGTCCATAGAAAATGAAATTGGGAAATGGTGGTATGTTCTTATTTGGAAATCTTATTACTTTTGTATTGTCTGAAGTTCAGATTTTTTGCTAGGAATTAATATGTAATATCTCTTGCAAAAAGTGAAACCACTGCATTATCTTACTGGACTGAGTAGTGCCTATACACACCACCATACTATATAAAAAAAGTAGTAAAAAAAATGGCCGCTTTTCTTTACTGAATTTAGAAGAAATTTAAAGGCCTTTTATTAAAATATTATTTATTTTTTCCAAATTTCACGATTGGAGTGCTGTAGTTTACATATCAGACCTTGTGTTGACATAAGAAATAGTTATTTTAATGGACATTTTACAGGTGAATTTCTGTTGTTAGTTAATGTCTCAATTTTTTCAAATAAATGGTAATTACACCTTTCAAAAACCTTTTTTTTTTATAAAGTTTTATTTAGGTGATTACACAAAATAGGGCATCCATATAACACAAAACATGAAATGATAAAGGTCTAATTAAAAAGTTGACTTGAAACATTTTCAACTTATTTTGCAAGGTTCCGAAGCACCTTAATAGATTCAGTGCTTGAAACAAGCAAAACTATGGTGAGCACAAAAAAACACGCCTAAGATAAAAAAAAAACTGGAAAAAGCACTCCTAAAAAAACACACCTCAAGTTGCCAAGGTGAGCTTAACCTCTCCTGTAAAAACCAAGGAGAGTTTAATTAATTTCTAGCTGAAAGGTTGCTCTAAAAATGTTGTTTGCATGTGTGTGAGTGAATGGTTACATGAAAATGGCGAAATTAGCGCTTGTTAGTAAGATATTCGTTCATTGGTTAAAAAATCGTAAGCCAGCCAATGGGAATTTATGATTCAAAAGTTATGAAGAAGTCTTTTCGTGCTCACCCGTTCGTTCTGTAATATTTTCTACGTACAGTTTTTCTCATGAAAAATGCTATTTTTATACGCCCACGTGGAAATGTCCGTCGGTCCGTCCACATTTGTTGTATCCGCAATACAGGCTACAGTTTTTATCCGATTTTAATTTAGATTGGTATACATGTATATATTGATGATATCTCGGTCAAGTTCGAAAATGGAAATTATCGCATGAACGGTTTTTGAGTTATTGCCCTTGACTAAGTAAAAACGCGTCAAATTTGGGTTGTATCCACGTAGAGGCTACATTTTTTATCCGATCTTAATGAAACTTGGTATACATGTATATATTGATCAGATCTCAGTCAATTTCGAAAACCGAAATATCGAATGAACGGATTTTGAGTTATTGCCCTTGACTTAGTAAAAACGCGTCAAATTTAGGTTGTATCCACGATAGAGGCTAACGTTTTTATCCAATCTTAATGAAACTTGGTATGCATGTATGGAAATTATCGAATGAACGGATTTTTATATGCCCACATGAATATGTCTGTTGGTCTGTCGGTCTGTCAACATTTGTTGTAGACACTATAGAAGCTCAATCCAATGGGCTTCTCTAGATTGACGGAATTTGGTAGTTTCATCTTCGGGCAAGTCGATTTCTATGCGTTCAATTGGGGTTAGGGTGAGATCGTCAAGTGAATGGTCGTCAAGATTGAAATGGTTAGAAACAGGGTTGTCTTTTTTAAATTTAATATCTGATCTGTGAGCATTAAAACGAGTGCGTAATTTGTTCTTTGTTTCCCCGATATATTGTTTGGGACATTTTTTACATGAAATTAAGTATATTACATTCGAGTTTTCACATGTTAGGTGCTCTTGGATCGAGTATCTTTTATTCGTAGAGTTACTTCAATCGTACAGGCTTGGTTGAAATCAGAAGACCTTGTGCAAATTCGGTGAAATCGTAAAACTTGTGACTTAATTATTCCAGAAAATGTATGTTTTGGATGAAATGAGCTCTTATGCAAAAGTTGATGAGTGTCGGTTTCTTTGAAATATACTTTAATATCTAATTTATTAGTCTCTGCTATGGAATCTCCTTTAAAAACAGTAGTATCGAGAAAATCTATGCTTTTGTGACTGACGTTGGCTGTTAGTTTGATGGACGGGTGGTGGTTGTTGAGGATTTCAAAAAAAATTGCCAAAATTGTTCTATGGAGTAAGTCTAAACCATGAAAATGTCATCTAAGAAGCGTCCATAGAAAAGCGGGTCAAATGGACAAAGGGGTAATACCTCACGTTCCCACTCTGCCATGAAAAGGTTTGCGTATGAAGGGGCGAATCGTTTGCCCATGGCTGTACCTGAGGTTTGTAGATATGTTTTACCATTAAATGTGAAATCATTGCGACTAAGACAAATCTCTAAAAGCTGTAGAATTGCATCGTCGGGTCTGTCTGGATCTGGGTTTCTATCAAAAGCTTTGCGAACTGCCATAAGGCCAGTAGTGTTGTCGATATTGGTTACGTCTATTGAAATTAGAATAGCATTTGAAGGGACTTTTAGTTTTTATTTTATTGACAAAGTCAGTTGTGTAAGGTAGGCTCGATGTTGACATGCTAGTGGTAGTAAGAAATGATCGATGTATTCTGACACTGCATAAGACTCACTACCACAGTCAGAGATAATCGGGCGGCCTTTAGGGATTCTATTAGGCATGAACCAATCCTTGGTAGGATTCTTATGAATTTTCGGCAAAGTGTATAGGTGTCTCTCGCGGCAATCAGGTTTGGCAGAAAGATAGTCATATTATTTCTGTTTTAAATGACTTGTTTTAACGAAGTCGGCAAGAATATTGTTTATCATATTAGCAGTTTCTTTAAAAATCGGCTCCGGTAAAATTGCATAGTGATACTCTGCTCCTGCAATATAATCTTCCCTATTTAATATAACGCAACATGAACCTTTGTCACTCTTTTTAATTACAATGCTTTCGTCTTTTTTAAGGGGGTTGACAACCCTAAACCTATGTACAAAAAATAGACGATTTCAACCACTTCTTTTCCATCTTTCTGAAATATTTAAATATCAATGGAAAGAGGGGACTTTCAGCTATCCAAAAATATAAAATTTATTTCTTTATGACATTTCAACTTGAAGAAATAGGGTATGAAAGATGAACGAAAAAAACGTCAATTATTCCCTTAAAATTAGCATATCTACTAGGCTATTTAAAGGGGCACAGTCTTGATTTGTTTCGGACAATCATCCGACAGCCTCAAACACATGTCTTTTGTTTAGCTAATCAGAAATAGTCTACAGAGCTTACCTTTGAAATTTGAGCCTTCAAATCCATGGGTATACATATTTATCCGTGTTTGAAAATCATAATGTCTTAAGATATTATGAACGTCCCGCCATACTGGAAAATCAAAGAGTTATAAATAGACTACTGCGCAGGCCCACACTGATAAAACAAAAAGAAAGTACATGTAATAACAATTGAAGATTTTGTCAACAGGACACACAATTTTCAGACTGACTGAAGACCAGCCGCGTACAGCACGGAAAAAAATAAAAAAGTGAAATTTTTGAGGTATATTTCAAGGTATTTTGCGATTTTCTTAGAGCTTGAGTATTTCTGAGGACTGTTTAAATGTAACAAAGGCCCAAAACGACCCCTAAAAATCAAGATTGTGCCCCTTTAATATAGAAGGTTGAAATTTTGCACAACGCAAGTCTTACATGTATCTCTACAAAATTACGTTGGCTTTTTGAAAAATTTTGTTTTGTTTTGGAAATATTGATAGAAATCAAAATTTTGCGAGTGCATTTACGAAAAATTGAATTTTTAAAAAACTATTCATTTTATAAAAAAAAAAGCCAACGAAAAGGTATAGAGGACATCGTAAGGTTTAGCTGAAGCCAAAGTTTGTAAAAATCGGATAAATTGTAAGCGAGATATGCTTTTGGAAAAATGGCATTTTTTTCTACATTTTGCAAACACATGTAAACCTTACGTAATTAACGATCATGTTGTTAAAAGATGTCTTTCATGCTGTAGAAATCTTTAAGCACCTTTAAGGCATCGATATGCACCGATATCCACATAATTGGAGTGCTAAAACAATGGATTAGCACATGTCAAAACCCTTCCACCCACCAAGTATAAAATTTTCTTTGTTTACATGTGACGTAATGATTTATGGGACATCACGTGACTTCTGGATTCCCCCGATACACAAAGTTTCTGGATTCCCCCGATACACAAACTCTTACTTCGCGTGCCGATTTTAACAATAACTGACCGGCAAACGTAGAGAATGTTTATTTAGCCGATGACGTTGTAATCACAAATGTCAACTGACAACGTAATTGTTCTATATATAGATTATCTTCACGGACGGATATCAGACGAACTACTGAAGCGATTGATCTAAAATTTTTACTAGATGAGTTTCTTTTAATGTCAAATAGAATGGATATAAACTTAATACGTTTCTTGATTGAAATACACCTCGAACGATAAGGTTGTAAACCCCCTTAAGTACATTTAATGCTTCACGTTCTACTCGCGTTAGATTAGGCTTCTCGTATGTTATGGAAAGATTTGATATTTGGTTATTCATACTTGTAAAATTTAATACGTTTAATATTTCTGGGTGGATAGCGGTTTTAGGTGGTTTCCACGTGGATTTAGGAGTAAACATTGTTCTAGCACCGCGTGGAGGGTGGTTTCGAAAAAAGTATGTGCAACTGAGATTCCGTTGAAATCGTTGAATAGACGGTTGAAGATAATCAAGGTTAGGTAATTTAGGAGTCGGAATAAATTTAAGTCCACGGTCTAAGATTGAATGCTGGAGGGGTGTGAGAATTTTTCGGTTTAAGTTAACGACGGTTTGGCCTAGCGGCGGCCTCTCAATATTTTTATCCCCAGTAATTAGTTTAAAGACTTACCCAGTGCTTGAAGCTGGTGTATCCAAAACAAGTATATATTGTTGGCTTTTTCCGGAGACCAATGAAGATTATCAACTGGTTCAAATTCTTCTTCGGAGGGTGACAGGATTGTTGCGTTCTCAGTTTCGGAGTTCATCATCATATCGTTGAATGTCTTAAGATTCTGCTGGGCTTTCTTAGAGATTTTATTAGAGATAGGTATACATGAGAAGATGATCTTGGAGCTAGGAAAGGTTTGGTTGGCTGTGGGAATTAATTTCTGGGCTTGGTTAAATGAGGTTTTGGCTAACTGGTCACGATTGCTGAGGCCTACATGCAGAATGATCGTAACCGGTTTATGATCATGGTCGTAAGATTCAAGAATGGACTGGATGTGGTGGATTTGGGCACCAGGGTACGAGTGTATTTCGGTGTCTGGAGCTGTTTTGGTAATTCGGTTGAGGTTTGGGGACCCAATAATTAAAGTAGATTTCTATAGAGCAGGTAGATTCCATGATGACTTGTCCTTGGTTTGGTGATAAGGGTTTGGTAGCGGATATAATGGTTGTCGACGGGGTGATAGGTACTGGATTGGTAGTTGTTACAAATGTGGCATTGGGTACGGACTGAGATCTGGTTCTTGGTGGAGATGGTCTGGGCACACGACTTGAACTGGTTGGAGAATTCGGGGTGGTTTGTTGATCCAAAAACTTACAGAAGGAAGAAAGGTCGACCGATCCTGTGTCACGTGGTGAAGATTCAGATGGTGTAGGCGAGGAATCTGAAAGGGAAAAGAGAAGGGGGTACCTTCTCTACGAGAAGGTTTACCAAAATCTGCTGGACTAGGGGATGGTGAACTGCGGGCTCGTTTAGGTGTCTGGTTCGACATGGTGGTGACTCTTGTTGGTGCAGGTGTTTGTGGATCAATCTCCATTTCAGTTGGTAAGGATATGGTTACTCTGGTCTTGGCTTCGTTGATCGTTTGGTAGAACTTGGCAATCACAGGTTGAGTTAGACGTTTCCCATAGGATCGACGGGCCCATGAGAGGGCATGGGAAATAATGCGGTCGATGGCTGATTGTGATAAAGACTTGGTTCGGTGAGTTTCTCCTGCAGGGTTGCTTGGTAATGGTCGATCAGGGTCTGCGTTTCCTTAGAGAGCCATGTCCGGTTGAGGGATCTAATATTGGCTTCAACAGCTGACGTTTTCATAGCTGGACGAATAAAACAATCCAATTCAGAGATTGCCAAATGGTGAGGACATTGCAAAACCCGGAAGAATATCTTAACAAAGGGTTCTTCCCCCTTATGAGTGGGAACTGGTTGGCGTCTGTGGGTTGGTGTGCGTTTCTGATATTGGTGAGGCCGGTGGTTATTTTTGGATGGGTAGGCTGTGTTGTGGGTAGGTCGATGGTTATCTCTGGATGAATAGGCAGTGTTGTGGGTAGGTCGTTGGTGTGGTGGGATATAAATAGCTTGATTGGTTGGTGGTCGGTGATTGGTAGATGGTAGAGGTCGATGGAATACTGGGCCGTTATAGGGTTCGTAATGTTGGTTTGGATGGCGATAAGTGTTGCGATGTCTGGCTTCTTGCCAGTGGTTGTCAAAGTTGCGGAGCATAATGAAAATAAGTCTAGTTTAGAAGGGGAATGTTCAGTTGTATTTAAATAATTGTGAAATTTTAATATGTTAGTGTAAAATGTAGGAATCAGGTATGCAAAAGAAGACGGATTGGGTGTTGGAAATAAAGAAAGATGACACTAACAATAATGTAGAAAAGCAAAACAAAAACTTACATAAATGACACGAACCGGTTTTCGAAATATTATAATTTATCAAGTGTCGAGAAATAGTAAAGATTAAAAATTTGATGGTGATTTATACTATTTGAGATAATTGTTAATTAATTGAGTGAATCATGTCATATGTTTGATCAAATAAGGATTTAGTGATTGAATTAAAAATTAGATTTTAAGGATAAATTTAGATTATACCTGAGTAGGGTACAATTTACATATAAGAAAAACATAAAAAATAAAAGAATAAAGAAATAAATTATGGATTGGATTAATGAGAACTAATTAAAAATTTTGATTATATCTGATTAGTACTTAAGATGGATTAGGTTATCTCGGAGTACAATTTACAACAAAGAAATACAAACTATAACAATGAAAAAAGTGATCAAATAATAATACAATAATGGGGACTAATTCAAATTTTTAGGGCGGAAGTTTGTTACGTGTACAGAGGAACAAATTTCATTATCAATACATATACAATATATACAAAACTCAAATAAAAATTAAAAGCGTGAAAAATACATAAAGAGGATGATATAATACAAGGAATCAAAAGTCAAAATAAATTATCTGGTCTGGCCTGGCACGGACAGTATTAGATTTCGGGGAAGGGAGGGATTGAATCTCCCAAATGTACAGGCCTAAGGGGTGGAACAAATATCTTATTGAGAAATTGGGATCTGGATCTGTTGGATGGTTTTCTTCTCTTCTGATCTGAAATTAGAAAAAAATAAAATAACTCGCCCGATGGGCGAGGAGTATAGTACCTGTTAAGTACAGATTATTTTTAGTTTGCTATGAACAAGGTTGTCATTTAAGTTCTGATTTTTTGAATATCATTTTCTGTTTATAGACATGAGGAAATTTCTCTTGAAGACTCTTATAATGGATTTGAACTATCTTACTTGCTTTATTACTGGTTGTATTAAATGGAACTATAAAGGGTGCTATGCCTACACTGTGGTGAATATTAAGTCCTATGGGTCTTGCTGATTTTTCTAGAGTAAAGTTATCAACACATTATTAAAGACAAACATCAGCAAGATAAAATTACCAGAAGGATTATTATTTAAATGCACACAAAATTTTGAATTGTTGGTACTCTAGTCCTGGAGACAACAGTTTTTTTTTTTAAATTGAAATGAAACATATGTACATATGTGCATATGTAAATTAATCTCTGAGACTCTTTTTGATAATTTCTCCAAGTGATTCTTTAAGCTATTGCACCAAATGTAGTAAAAAGGTATCAAATTAATGTTATGTGTGCTGTGTAGAGACTATAATTTTGTGTACACTGAGAAGATGGGTTGAATATTTGACAAAAAATCTCATGTACATTGTGAGCTATTACACAGGACTCTGCACATTTGGCGTGTGAATGCTCTTGAAACATTTTGTTCAAGTATGAAATAGGACTGACTCCATTTAACAGAAAAATGGTATGGCTAAGGTTAAGCAGGTAACCAATTTTTGGGTTACACAAAAACAGAAGTTTCATGGCCTGTAAAAGTAATTGATTAAATTGAGATATAGAGATAGGCACACATTTACTTGGGATTCCCAAGATGGGAACGTGACAACTCAAAAAAACTCTCTTTGAACAATTTGGGTATTCTGAAAGTCATTTTGCTACCAGAAAAAAATTGTTTGTTGCAATTTTGAACGTCTTAGTTGAATTTCTGTTCTTTTTTTAATGAACACATTTTAATGGTAAGGCTTATTGTTCCTTTGCAGGTTTAAGGTTAAATATTCCCAAACTGTTCCATTCTCAGAGGGATATGAAAAATGGAAGAATCATGGAACAAGTAATATTATCTGCAATATTTGGATTATTTTATTGAGCTTACTTTTATAAGAGTACTGGCAGATACCGGTTCTTCTTGAATTTTATTTCCATTTTATTTGCTTAATTGTTTTGTGATTGTTAGCAATCACAAATGTTTCAAATTTGTGTTTTACACCAGGTCGCGATAAATCATTCTGTTCTCAGTCCGGACTGTGATTACAAATAATTGTCTTTTTAGTTAACATAAGGCCAAAATAAAATTTTCAGGATCATCTAACTACCATTTACAGAGTGGAAAACTCTAACATTTTAGTTTTAGTTGATTTTGTTAAATAGGTTTTTTTTATACATATATATATTCAATGTATTCCATTGGTATTACAGCAGCTCTCTATTATTCCTTAAATTTCCAAATGCAGAATTTGTTTAGTTGAAGTCGACTTTCATCATTTCAAATAAATGGACTGATCATTTGAACATTCAATAATGACTTTATTCTGACACAGATATTACAGTTTGTCAATGTGCTGGAACAGTTGAAAATTATAAATGTTTCAGTCGTAAAGGGATAATAGGCGTTAGAATACACTCGTCCTACGGCTTATATTTGTGTTTAATATTGACTATTAGTTAAATAAGTATGCATCCCACACTTTACCAAATTCTAAAAGCCACAATAAAAATATATTCGGAATATAAAAAAAGTGAGCCAGTGACGATTCCATTCAGTTTGAGAATAAAAGCGTCTGGTAAATCAACGCTAAATCATCATTGTGCAATTCAACAGTAGGGGTCAAGGACGCGTGAAAACCCACATGTTAGAGTTACCTCTCTTTATATTTACACGATTTGAAAATCGCTTGATGGATGGCTCAAGCGTTTTATGATTAACTACTTTATTTGGGGGATTTATCGGATTTTAGAGGGATTTTGATGTATAGGTATGACACCAGGCAAGTCCACTGATGGATATATACTGTAATTGTCCAAATTTGAGTGAACTTAAATTTTTATGTTCGTTCTAACGCCTATTATCCCTTTAAGGAGTCTTTGGATTCTAATCTAAACTAAAAAGAAACGATACCATCTGTTTGCAAAGAGATAAAAGAAAAACTAAACAATGCAGGACTTTAGGATTTATGTTACGCTTTTGAAAAATCCTTTCACAACATCTGTACAAAGATTCATTTCAATAAAATCTGTACAATCAATATGACAAGCCTTTAAAGATGGGTGTGGTCTTTCAGTCGTTTTATACAGTTTATATGCGCAAAGAATAGAGAGGGAAATGTCACTTTCAAGAAATTGTTTTTTTTTTCAACCAGAAGTGATCGAGTCTTCCCAGTATTTTTGATCAACTATACGATGTTTGAGATGTGCAATACATATTGGCATGTTTTCATACTAAAAAATTAGTAAAAAAAGAATTGAATACATAGGTTGGTATCGTTTCTTTTGGACACTAGTTTATATTTTACATGTATATTTTATAAAGAAAATGAAAGTGGCACACTTTCTTTTCTTCAGAAACTCTACAAAAGAAGAAATTGAAGAATACTGTAAAATGTTTTATGGAAAATATTGCTTGGGTAGAAGGTACGTAGAATGTTTCAATTTTATTACTTGCTGCATGTGGCACTATTGTTTATTGAACAAGAGTTAAAGCAGATTCTTAATTTCTCTTTATTCCAGGCTCCTGAACATTACCATTTATATTTTGAAATACATGTAAATGTTAAATTTCAGTCCTCAAGCTTTTCCATATATTTGATAAAAGTTCATCTTTTGTTATTAAATCTTTTGTTGTAAGTATTGATTTGTATTGGATATTCATTCCAGGTTTAATAGATATTAATTCAAAAGATCAAAGATCATTAGAAGATAAAGAAATTAATGGAATCAATCTAACTGAAAATGAGACAGAGAACAATAGCACAGTTGAAACTAATCTAAAAACTAAAACTAAGACCTATCTCCAAAAAGAGATATCAAGAGATTCTAAATCTTCCCGTCTCCTACAATTTAAATGTTCTTTAACAAAAAGTAGAAGTCCAGCTGAACTATTATTACACTTATTTTTTCGAAATGGCAAGTAAAAACCTGTAGTACTGAAATATTTAGTTGGTACAAACGACTTTAGGTGAGTTTCAGATAAACCAAAAATGTCAAAATTTGAAATAAGTTGGCAAATTTGAGTCTTTTTATTTACCGCATGGCAAACATTTAAGTGACCAATATGAAGACCCCGCTCTTTTAAAAAGTTATACATATTATATGGTTTAAAACAATTAGTAAGATAGACGTCTGGCTGTTGCTGAAAGTGAATTTAAAATACAATTTAATGCCTGTGGGTTATACCTTAAAGGATAAATAAAAGGATTAGATTTTCTGTTCTGTCTGACAACCGAATCTACAATGATATGAGATAAAATATTAGTTTCAAAATTATTTAAATGAACACCATCTTGCACCAAAACTTCACGAGGGGACCTACAAATGAAAGAATCGTAAATATTAATATAATGACATCTATTGTCATGACAAAACTGCCGTAGAAAATAGTTAAATTTTTGGCATCGCATCTGGAAATTAAAAGGGTTAATTCGAGGGATTACAGAACATACAAATATATTAATATCGTTATAGTTAGTTAGTAGTTCCTTCAATAAATTCTTATAGTCATTTACACGTTGTTGAAAAGTTGCTAATTTCTTGCTTATGTCATTTCCTCCGACAGAGAGCACAATGTTTTTGATAGACGTTGCTTCACCAAGTAATTGTAATAATCTCGGTTTAATTTCGTTAATTGTCGATCCACTGTTGGTATCGATGACACATAATTGTCCTAAGTTGTCTGATAGTCGTAACGAAGAAAGCGACTTCACGAGAGAACTTCCAATGACTAAGGTTTCGGCACACGCAATGGATCTTTGAATGGGCCGAGTTGTAAAATCATGAGTTTTCTTAATGACTTTAGTTGACTTCTTAAGGTTTTGCTTCTTTATAAGTTCATTAACTTTATCAAAATTTATAGGTTGAGTAGGTTTAACAGTGGGAACTGGAACTGGTATCGGACCTGAGACCGCAGATAGTTTCTTGGTTAAGTCATTGATTTGATCCGAGAGTCGCAAAATTTCAATTGACATCTTCTCTATGGCGGCTTCGCACTTTGATTTTTCAGTTGAAGTACAGAAAGGAAAATCAGTTTGTACACTTACACTGACATTTAGTTCACAAGTTTGAGTTCCAACAGTAGAAAACTTTTGGCTTACACTGGGCACAGAAATCTTGTCCAGATTGTCACTTATTTCAGGATTAGATGGAATAAACTTCCATCTGGAACAGTCTGTACCCTGAACATGGAGTTTATTTTTCTTGTTGTAAAATGTTAACGTAGTACTTAATTGATTAGAAGGAGACAAGGACGAATCAAACGTTTTGAAAATTTGGCCATTTAAAGAGTCATCCTTGAATAAAGAATACTGGTTCGAACAAAACTGAAGTATAAGTCTGTACGTTTCTTCCTTATTAAATGAAATAACTATAGATTTAGTATAATGCATATAGTCTGCAATGTCAAAATTAAAATCTGGATGGTTCAAAATAAAGTTTTTCCTTTCCAGACTTAACTATGAAACTTGATATTATTGGAAAAACAGCTAGAAGCGATGCATTGATAGTTCAGTTGGGTAATTCCTGGAGAAAAATGACGGCAACAAACTAATGCGAGGCACATACACATCGCAAACCTTCGTGAAATATAAAAAGAAAGAAATTTGAGCTGTAGAAGTGACAAGATCGACATATTTTATTAAATTTTAGACTCGACAATCCAGTCCTTCTGATATCTATGTAATAGTAATTAGTCTGGGTGACAGAGACTTCAAATCGCGGGTTTATTGAATTCACGCGTTCGGATTGGTTGTGACGTCGAAAAAGGGGAGGTCTGTCAAATTGTCAATATTGTCGGCTGGAAATAAGTACAAGACTGTTACCCTGAAGCTTTATGCTATATCTCGGCCAAAAATTGTCCGATCAGCACCAAAATCAATAGGGATCCTCTTTGTAATGTTATTAACCCATATAACAAAAATAAAAAAGACCCATTGAGAATTGTAGACTGTAGAGTGAGTACAAGAACACACACACACACACACGCACGCACACACACACGCACACACGCACACACGCACGCACGCACACACACACGCACGCACGCACACACGCACGCACGCACACACACGACAGACAGACAGACAGACAGACAGACAGACAGACAGACAGACAGACAGACAGACAGAGGTGATCACAATATACGACCAAAATACATTTTGGGCGTATAAAAAAGCATTGTTCTAAAATAGTTAACTTCTTATACAAGACTGGCAAAGGTGTTATGATAATATTACCAAAAGTTACTAAGAGGGCCATGGAATACTTAACAAATTTAGAAGTTAGGAAAAAATGTGGCATAAAGTCAATGAATGGTTATGTTTTTGCCAGTAAAGATAAGTCAAAGGAGAAGTCTCACCTAATAACAACCTTTGTAAGTAAAAAGAGGGCAACCTTCTATCGGCAATCTTTTCTCTGAGTTTCTTGGTTAAGTCATTGATTTGATCCGAGAGTCGCAAAATTTCAATTGACATCTTCTCTATGGCGGCTTCGCACTTTGATTTTTCAGTTGAAGTACAGAAAGGAAAATCAGTTTGTACACTTACACTGACATTTAGTTCACAAGTTTGAGTTCCAACAGTAGAAAACTTTTGGCTTACACTGGGCACAGAAATCTTGTCCAGATTATCACTTATTTCAGGATTAGATGGAATAAACTTCCATCTGGAACAGTCTGTACCCTGAACATGGAGTTTATTTTTCTTGTTGTAAAATGTTAACGTAGTACTTAATTGATTAGAAGGAGACAAGGACGAATCAAACGTTTTGAAAATTTGGCCATTTAAAGAGTCATCCTTGAATAAAGAATACTGGTTCGAACAAAACTGAAGTATAAGTCTGTACGTTTCTTCCTTATTAAATGAAATAACTATAGATTTAGTATAGAGATAATCGGGCGGCCTTTAGGGATTCTATCAGGCATGAACCAATCCTTGGTAGGATTCTTATGAATTTTAGACAAAGTGTATAAGTGTCTCTCGCGGCAATCAGGTTTGGCAGAATGATAGTCATATTGTTTCTGTTTTAAATGACTTGTTTTAACTAAGTCGGCAAGAATATTTTTTATCATATTAGCAATTTCTTTTAAAATCGGCTCAGACAGGCTTTTTTAAGTACATTTAACGCTTCACGTTCTACTCGCGTGAGATTAGGCTTCACGTGTGTTATGGATAGATTTGATATTTGGTTATTCATGCTTGTAAATACGTTTAATATTTCTGGATGGACGGCGGTTTTAGGTGGTTTCCACGTGGATTTAGGAATCAACATTGTTCTAGCACCGCGTGGAGGGTGGTTTCGAAAAAAGTATGTGCAACTGAGATTCCGTTGAAATCGTTTAATAGAAGGTTGAAGGTTAGGTAATTTAGGAGTCGGAATACATTTAAGTCCACGGTCTAAGATTGAATACTGGAGGGGTGTGAGAATTTTTCGGCTTAGCTTCACGACGGTTTGGCCTAGCGGCGGCCTTTCAATATTTTTATCCCCAGTTATTAGTTTGAAGACTTACCCGGTGCTTGAAGCTGGCGTATCCAAAACAAGTATATATTGTTGGCTGTTCCCGGAGACCAATGAAGATTATCAACTGGTTCGAAGTCTTCTTCGTAGGGTGACAGGATTGTTGCGTTCCCAGTGTCGGAGTTCATCATCATATCGTTGAATGTCTTGAGATTCTGCTGAGCTTTCTTGGAGATTTTATTAGAGATAGGTACACATGTGAAGATGATCTTGGAGCTAGGAAAGGTTTGGTTGGCTGTGGCAATTAATTTCTGGGCTAGGTTAAATGAGGTTTTAGCTAACTGGTCACGATTGTTGAGGCCTACATGCAGAATGATCGTAGCCGGTTTATGATCATGGTCGTAAGATTCAAGGATGGACTGGATGTGATGGATTTGGGCACCAGGGTACGAGTGTATTTCGGTGTCTGGAGCTGTTTTGGTAATTCGGTTGAGGTTTGAGGACCCAATAATTAAAGTAGATTTCTGTAGAGCAGGTAGATTCCATGATGACTTGTCCTTGGTTTGGTGATAAGGGTTTGGTAGCGGATATAATGGTTGTCGACGGGGTGATAGGTACTGGATTGGTAGTTGTTACAAATGTGGCATTGGGTACGGACTGAGATCTGGTTCTTGGTGGAGATGGTCTGGGCACACGACTTGAACTGGTTGGAGAATTCGGGGTGGTTTGTTGATCCAAAAACTTACAGAAGGAAGAAAGGTCGACCGATCCTGTGTCACGTGGTGAAGATTCAGATGGTGTAGGCGAGGAATCTGAAAAGGAAAAGAGAAGGGGGTACCTTCTCTACGAGAACGTTTACCAAAATCTGCTGGACTAGGGGATGGTGAACTGCGGGCTCGTTTAGGTGTCTGGTTCGACATGGTGGTGACTCTTGTTGGTGCAGGTGTTTGTGGATCAATCTCCATTTCAGTTGGTAAGGATATGGTTACTCTGGTCTTGGCTTCGTTGATCGTTTGGTAGAACTTGGCAATCACAGGTTGAGTTAGACGTTTCCCATAGGATCGACGGGCCCATGAGAGGGCATGGGAAATAATGCGGTCGATGGCTGATTGTGATAAAGACTTGGTTCGGTGAGTTTCTCCTGCAGGGTTGCTTGGTATTGGTCGATCAGGGTCTGCGTTTCCTTAGAGAGCCATGTCCGGTTGAGGGATCTAATATTGGCTTCAACAGCTGACGTTTTCATAGCTGGACGAATAAAACAATCCAATTCAGAGATTGCCAAATGGTGAGGACATTGCAAAACCCGGAAGAATATCTTTATCAAGTGTCGAGAAATTTTCAATGGCTTTTGATGAAACTTGGTGTGAGCATTGGAATTGAAAAGACGGCGGTCAAGTTCGAGTTTAACAATTTTTTTGATGAACAGTTTTAGAGTTATTTCCCTTGAAAACCTTTTCGTTTTGATGCAATAAATCCTCCAATTTTCAAAGGATTTTGATTGAACTTTGTGTAAGCATTAGAATTGATAAGACATTAGTCAAGTTTGAATTTCCGACTTTTTTTAAAGAATGTCTTTTGATAGAGGGGTGGAAACTACTATCTCGTAGTTCCGGGAAAGCACGGGCCTAGGAATCAGACCTAATTTTTATTTCCTCGCACCGATCGGGATTCGAACCCACGGCACCTAGTCGCCTAGCAGACGACAGTCCAACTCGCTAACCACTGAGCCCTTGACTTAGTAAAATTCCGTCAAAAATATTTTTTGGTGCAAAATAAGCTACATTTTTTAAATAGATTTGATGAAACTTTGTATGAGTATTGAAATAGATAAGATGGTGGTCAAGTTTGAATTTGACAATTTTCCAGCAACAGTTTTTTAGGTTTTGCCCTTGACTTCAATATTCATTCAGTGAATATTTTTTTGAGTTATTGCTCAATTTATTATTCAAATTCAATGCTGCCAGTGGGTGTATGTTACCTTGCCTATCAAGCTTCAATTTTTTAAAATGGTGATATCTAAGTGGGGATAACTCTGTTCATCGGCTGTTTTGTTGCTTGCAACTCATTATTTTTGGTTATTTTTTGAGGTGCAACTCACTAAAATCTAGTCTCATCCCATAATTACGGACAAGAAAAATTTGGTCGTCAATTTTTTAAAATGGTGCGGTCTAAGTGGGGATAACTCTGCCCATCGGCTTTTTTCTTGGTTGCAACTCATTGTTTTTGGTTATTTTTTTAGGTGCAACTCACAAACAGCCACCAATAAGCCCATGGATATGGATGGAGTTAAACATGATCAGTTTCACAGATATTGATAGAAAAATATTGTCACCCATGAACCTGAACAGCCACCAAGAAGAAAACTTGAACCTGAATTGGAAAGAATCAAGCATTCTGTAAGCGAGGGTGTTGTACAGCAAACCTCCTTATAAAACAGTTTAAGTCAATTCCTGCTGTTATTTGGTGTTCAAAGGCCATCAGAACGAGGGAAGCTTGTCTTGGTTGAGACATGCTGCGTCGCGTAGGCCTGTCTAACCGCGTTAAAGTGGAAAAACCACTTTCGCATACTGCAGTACTAGAGCCGAAAGTGGCGATATCTGACGCTAAACTGTAAAGCTTAGAAAAGGCAGACTTCTGAGTGTATAAGCTTTTTAGCACAGTATTCGAATCTTGTATACTGGCGATTGGTACATTCCAATTCAGCTGTAGAGGGGATATCTAGTTTTAGATGTTCAGACAACGGTAAAAGATCAGCACGTTCCAAAAAGTTCAATGATCCTCGTGTCATGGCTCGAACGGATTTATAGAGCCAACTGTTGTCGGTGAAACGATGTTTCATCTCTACAATAATTCGGTCCATAATATATTGGCTTTTTTTCGTCATGTCCACGATCTTGATCTTCAATGGCCAGGGGCTCTGTTATGATGAAATTGTCCAATCTTGTATTCATTGAGCGTTTACGTTTTGGTTTAGATAATGTTGCAGGAACTGTACCAGGTGTATGTATTTTAGCTGCATCTGTCAATACTGTAAATTTCTCTATTGTGTCCTGATAACCTGTCTCATCACGGAGAGATTTTAGTAAACCGATTGAACTATCTACAACATTCAAAGCTTCATTTATGTCAGTTTCACGAGCTTGTAGTATACCATCTGCTGGCTTCAAGACACCTAGGACGCGTTTCATGAGCACCGCAATGAACATAAACTGTTCACCAGTTACGACCTTCACTAGACCTGTTGCTGTCGCCACCGTATCAACATCAAATTTTACCCTTTGGGAGTCATTATCACTGACCTGTTGCAACGCGCTTAAAACAGCGTCATAGTTTTCAACAACTGCAATTGTAGCGTCATAATGTCCTGACCAACTTGTGTCTAAAACACGTTTTAGAGAATGACCCTCGTATGTCTGATCTACTTTAAATTTCGAAAAAAAGTTATTTAGTAACCTCAATTGGTCAAAAAACTCAGAAAGTTTGGAATTACTGGAAACCAAGTCAGTTACTACCAAATGTAACTTATGGTTTTTACAATGTACATACGGTATTTCAGACTGAAGAGTGTTCTGTATTAACCGTTGGACTCCACCACGAACACCACTCATACAGGATACCCCATCGTAGCACTGTGCAATCATTTTAGAACTATCGATTCCCAGTTCATCTAGAACATTTAACAAAACATTTGTCAAAGCTTTTGCATCTAGTTTTTCAGTACTTTTTATAACTAGTAATGACTCTTTCGGTACACCATCATTGACGTAGCGAACTGCACAAGCGATGTTTTCTATATTGGCCTTATTTCTTGTTTTATCAGCTAGAAGGGTAAATCTTCCGTTAGGCGATGATTGCAAAGCAGCTGCTACAGTTTCGGACACCATAAGGGCCATTAACTTAATAATATCATTTTGGACTTCGGGCGAACGTAATGTTGCATTTCGGGGTATCGCACTCTCAATTTCGGCTAATTTGGGATCTTTCTTCAGGGTATAATTGAATAATCTATTAAAAAGTCCACGATCCTCATGAAATTTCAAATCATACGTGCCTCTGAATGGAAGTTCGTTCACTGCTAAGAATTGCACTACCTCGGCAATGCTCTTTACGTAATAGCGATGGCTCTCCAGAACATCGACACTGACCATTAATGAAACCGATGTGCCAGAATCTGTTCGCACCAACTGTTCCTTCCAACTTCTCATGGCTTCAATGTGACATGTAGAGTTGTCATTTAACAAAAGTCCCTTTCCACTATCTCCGAGTGCTCTTTTCCAGTTGAAAAAGCCATGGATGCTAAAACGTTTCTTATTCTCTGTAACAGCGAACGTGGAATATTTTCTGCAAGGAAAGCAAAACACAGCATCACGCTCTACAGAATATTCCAGCCATTCAAACTTTCTATACCAGTCAGAGTTGAACTTTCGACCAAGATGATCTGGTTTGAAGGTACATTGTTTGGGTTGTTTTGGGTATTCCTGCCCTAGGTCATTCGGTGCATGCCGTTTGCTGCAACCTGGTTTTGGTTTTTCATTTGGCACATCAGTGACTGTTATTTCCTGTATAGGTGATACCTTGGATGTCTCCTCAGTGCCTTTATCTTTACGAATTAAAAACTTATACATTTTAAATGGCGTGCTATGAAAACATAACAAAGGTACGTAACTCTAGCTACTCAGTTATAACTGTGTGATTCAATGTGGTCCTCAAACTAGTGATTAGGCTAGGCCGTTATGGAAGACAATCCCTGCCATAATTAATCATTCTTTATGCTTAATTCGGTGATAAACATTAGTACAGTAAAATCAACTTTTGTACGCTTATTTTGACATTCGCTAAATTCATAATTTGTTGTTAAAATTTTATCATTCGAATAAAGAATATTACTGAACAAATTAACGATAAAGCCGAACTAATATTGCCCACTTCATAACGCCGAATGAAGTTTACCGAACAAATGTTAAAAAACATTTCTCGCATTTCATGAGAACGTTATCATTATGACGACAAGTGGCGCTGCTCAATTTGGTCAATTTTTATGGCCGGCCAGTGGCTGTGTACAAAGTAAAGAATCTTATTATGAATTCCAATTTGATAAAAAGCGAAGTTTTTAATCAAACTCTTGGTACTCTTTATTCATTGGAATGTGAGATTTTGAGATAAATATGGTGCCTATACCATGAAATTTTTTCAAAATGGCCAATTTTTGTACAGTCCGCAGTGATGGTGGTGGGACAGATAATTTGATGGAATTTACAAAATCCCAACCACATGGTTTCTTCAGACGTGTGAATATACAATGTATCTAAAATTCCAATATAATAGTATTTTCATGCCAAGTTTAGGTACTGGCCAGATAAAGATGAAGACTTGTTATGGCTCGTCGCCAATTTTTAACAGTCCACGCTGATGGTGGTGGGGCATAAAGGTCAGAAGCCACTATTTGGTTGGGATTCTGCCAATTCAAAATTTATTCCCCACCACAATCAGCGTGGACTTTTCAAACAAAGGTCACTTTTCAAAAAAATTGCCATAAAGAGTCTTCATCACTGACTGGCCAGTCGCTAGATTTGGCATGAAAATAACATTTCATTGGAATTTTGTGGACTTTCATAGATCTGAAGGCACCACATGTGGTAGGGATTCTACCAATTCCATCAAAACTTATGCCCCACCACCATCAGTGTGGACTGATAAAAAATTGGCCATATTTTATCAATTGGCCATGAAGAGTTTTCATCACTGACTGACCAGTCACTAAGCTTGGCATGAAAATACCATTTCTTTGGAATTTTGGGGATATTCACAGGTCTAAAGGCGCCATGTGGTTGGGATTCTGCCAATTCCATCAGACATATAGCCCACCACCATCAGAGTGGACTATTCAAAAATTGGCTATTTTTCTAAGATTGGCCATGACGAGTCTTCGTCTCGAACTGGCCAGTAACTAAGCTTGTCATGAAAATACTTTTATATTGGAATTTTCGATATCTTCAAAGGTCTGAAGAAACCATGTAGTTGGGAATTTGCTAATTCCATCAAAATATCTGTCCCACAACCATCACAGTGGACTGTACAAAAATTGGCCATTTTTCAAAACATTTCCTGGTATAGGCACCATATTTATCTCAAAATCTTACATTCCAATGAATAAAGAGAACCAAGAGTTTGATTAAAAACTTCGCTTTTTATCATAGAATTGGAATTCATAATAAGTTTTTTTACTTTGTACACAGCCACTGGCCGGCCATAAAAATTGGCGAAACAAATAGGAACGAAGCCCTAACTAAAATTGAGCAGCGCCACATGTCGTCATAATGATATCGTTCTCATGATATGCGAGAAATGTTTTTCAACATTTGTTCGGTAAACTTCATTCGGAGTTATGAAGTGGGCAATATTAGTTCGGCTTTATCGTTAATTGGTTCAGTAATATTCTTTATTCGAATGATAAAATATTAACAACAAATTATGAATTTAGCGAACAAATGTCAAATTAAGCGTACAAATGTTGATTTTACTGTACTAATGTTTAACACCGAATTAAGCATTAAGAATGATTAATTATGGCAGGGATTGTCTTCCATAGGCCGTAACTGACCTTTTTGGAGAAAAACGATTAAAAGCCTTAGAATTGCTCTTTGTCTTTATATTAAACGATTAAAACAGGACATTTTAAATGTTATGGTTCGAAAATGTTCAGGGGGGGGGGGGGCGAGGGGGGGGGGGCAGTTCGTTAACGAGAATGGACATGATTACTTTCTTTCAACACTGAGTTGTATAATTAGGTCTTGAGTTGCAACCCAACAAATTCCGGTCTAATGTGCACCTTATAACTTGCCGCAGTACTACCTGCAACTCACAAGTCGAATAATGCACAAATGCCGTTCGTCGGTACGTCCGTACGTATGTACGTCTGTACGTCCTTCCGTCTGCCTGTCCACAATTGTTGTGAACACGATAGAGACCACATTTCTTAATGGATTTTAATGAAACTTGGAATGAGTCTTTGTAATGACCCAAGAATAAAGCCTATTGAAAATAAAACCAATCGAAAAATATTTAGTATGAGTCATTGACCTTGTCCTGAAATTTCTTGTGAAATTTCGATAGGGAGCCGGGTTCTTGATGGAATTGACGAAACTTGGTGTGAGTGTTTGTTATAACTCAAGGATAGACCCTATTAAAAATCAGACCAATCAAAAAATAGTGAATGAGTTATTGCCCTTGTTCTGAAAAAACGTGTTCACTTTATCAACCTCTCACAATTGTTGTGAACACGTTAGAGACCACATTCCTTGATGGATTTTAATGAAACTTGGAATGAGTCTTTGTAATGACCCAACGATGAAGCCTATTGAAAATAAAACCAATCAAAAAAATATTTACTATGAGTTGTTGCCCTTGTCCTGAAATTTTGAAATCACCCAATGATGAAGCCTATTAAAAATCAGACCAAGCATTAGAACTGATAAGACGGCGGTCAAGTTCGATTTTGATGATTTTTCGATGAACGTTTTTTTGGTTATTGCCCCTGCCTCAATATTTGTTGTAGACACAATAGAAGCTACAATTTTCAATGGATTTTAATGAAACTTGGTGTGAGCATTGGAATTGATAAGACGGCAATCAAGTTCGAATTTGAAGATTTTTAGATGAACGGTGTTTGAGTTATTGCCCTTTACTGAGTCACATCACGTCAAAATTTATTGTTGATACAATAGAAGCTAAAATTTTCCAATGGATTTGAATGAAACTCTAAGTTTTATACAAATCAATTGAAAATGTAGCTTCATTGTATCTGCAACAAATGTTGACCGACGGACCGACAGGCAGGGGCGACGACAATATACGTCCACAAATTCATGCGGGAGAATAAAAATTTTGATGTAATTTTATTTATTTAAGGGCAATAACTCAAAAAACGTTCATCGAAAAATCATCAATTTGTCAAATCCGAAGCTTATGCCAAGTTTTAACAAAATCCATGGAAGATAGCTTGCCAGGAAAGGTAACATACGCCCACTGACAGCCTTGAATTTGAATAATATATTGAGCAATAACTCAAAAAACATTCACTGTCAAATCGAAAAATCAAATTCAAACTTGACCACCATCTTATCTTTTTTAAAGGGATAATAGGTCTTAGCATGAAAATAAATTTTAGTCTCAAGAAAGGTCTATATGAGTGTAGATTCATCAGGGAACTTACCTGGTGTCATAAAGTAACAGAATCTCTTAAAATCTTGAAAACTTGCAAAACTACGTCATTTTTGAAAAATCAATTTATTAAGCGTTTTTCAATAATAAAGTGCATCTTTATGGATAATTACTCAGTTTTTTTTTATATTTATTTATTTTTTCATGATATTTATGGTAGCAGGTATATTTACTGCTGAAAAGAGCTCTTACTGACCAAATTTAAAATTTTCAAATTTTATGTTCATTCTAGGACCTATTATCCCTTTAATACTTATACCTAGTTTAATCAAATCTTTAAAAAAATTGTAGATTATTTCGCACACGCAAACATTTTTGACACAATGTTACTAAGTCAAGTGCAATAACTAAAAAACTATTCGTTAAAATAAGTCGTCAAATTCAAACTTGACTACTGTCTTATCAATTCTAACACCATGGTCCATAAAGATCCTTTGAAAATTTAAGCTTCTTATTGCAACCACAATTGAATTTAGACACAATTTAACTAAGGCAAGGACAATAACTCAAAACCATTTAAAAATTGTCAGATTCAAACTTGATTGAGGTCTAAACAATTCCAATGCTCACATTAAGTTTCATCAAAATACTTTGAAAATTGTAGGTTTTATTGCATCAACAATACAATTTTAACAAGATTTTACTACGTGAAGGGCAATAACTCAAAAACTTTTTATCAAAAAAAAATCATCAAATTCGAACTTGACTGCCGTTTTATCAATTTCAATGCTCATACCAAGTTTCATCATAATCCATTGAAAATTGTAACCTCTATTGCACCCACAATGAAATTTTGACGCAGTTTTACGAAGTCAAGGGCAATAACCAACAAAAGTGCATAAAAAAATCGTCAAATTCAAACTACCGTCTTATCAATTTCAATACTCATACCATGTTTCAGCAAATTCCATTGCAAATTGTAGCTTCTATTGCATCAACAATAAATTTTGATGTAATGTAACTAAGTCAAGAGCAATAACCCAAAAAAGCGATGGCCATCGTGATAGGCCCACATTTATAATGGCAGCAAATATGTCCGGGAGGTTGACAAGAAATATCGGTAAACGAAAGATTTTTCTTGAATTTTAAATACTCTCACAATAAATTTCATCCAAATCCATCATGAAAATCAGCTCTCTATCGGGTCCACAAAGAATTAAAGATCAAGGGCAATAGCTCATAGAAAATATTTTTCGATTGGTCTGATTTTTAATTGGCCTCATCATAATGTGATTTTAAAGACTCACACCAAGTTTCTTCAAAATCCATCAAGAAACCAGCTCTCTATCGTGTTTACAAAGAATTAAAAAAAAAGGGCAATAACTCATAGAAAATACTTTTCGATTGCTCTGATTTTTAATGGGATTCATCCTTGAGTGATAACAAAATTTCATAAAAATCCATCAAGAAACCAGCTCTCTACCATGTCCACAAAGAATTCAAGAACAAGGGCAGACGCGTTTTTAAGAACAAGGGCAATAACTCACATTACATTTTTCGATTACTTACTCACTCCAAGTTTCATTAAAATCCATCAAGGAATGTGGTCTCTAACGTGTTCACAACAATTGTGAGAGGCTGATAAAGTGAACACGTTTTTCAGAACAAGGGCAATAACTCATTCACTATTTTTTGATTAATCTTTCAATGGCATATTAGAAGCCCAAGTGTAGATAAACAAAAACAATTGTTATGGATAGACACTTCTATAATATTTATTACTTTCAACGTTTCAATGTGGTTCTCACAAGTATATATAGGCAACAATAACAACAAGATACAATTAACTAGCACACTAAGGAAGCCATTTAAGTAATAAGGCAGTTAGAATAATAAGGGATTAGACAAATAAGTTACAGGAAGCCAATGAATGGGTAGACAAGATAATGATGGATCAAGAGATCAAATAAGAACGGTGTCCCATATCCTTTGTAGATGGTATCCTTGGTCCCTATTGAGAGTGGGTTGCAGTTTTCTTATGAGGATGCTTTCGTAGTATTTTCGGCTTGTGTCATCAGGAAGATTAGTTACCAGGGCCTCAGACTCGTTCCGCTAAGAGCGTGGTTCGGTTTTTCTATCAGATGCTGGCTAAGGGCTGACTTCCCATTGGTCATATTGCAAGAGGTCTTATGTTGTCTAATTCTCATTTTTAATGGTTGTCTGCTTTCTCCGATGTAGGTAGCTCCACAATTACACTTGATTTGGTATACAATGTCCTTTTGCAAGTCCTTATATGGGGTTGTGTGGTTGGTTCTACCATTGGATTTAAGATACGATTTAAGGTTGGCTGTTGTAGTGAATCTGGTCGTAGTATTGGTGAGTTTTCTGATGGTTCTACTGATTTGGTAGCTGGCGGGCCCTACAAATGGAATAGTAAGGGTAATGGGTGGCTGGTCAGGTTTGGTAGTTTTTCTGGTAGTGTTAACTTCTTTTATGGTTTCTGCTATAAGTTTACGGGGGTAATGGTTATATCTATTGAGTACGTTGGTTAGGTGGTCTATTTCGGATTGGTAACTTACACGATCGCTGCTCAGGGATTTGGCTCTGGTTACAAGGGCCTTGATGGTGTTCTTCTTAGTTAGGTTGGGGTGGTTTGATTTAAAATTGATATACTGATCTGTGTGGGTCGGTTTTCTGTATACTGAGGTGGATATAGTATGGTTGGTTTTCTTGATGAGGATATCTAGAAAGGGTAGCTGGTTGTTAATTTCTTCTTCTGCAGTGAACTGGATTCTGGGATGGTGGGAGTTAAGGTGATCTAGTAGAGTGGTAGGGTTGGCATCTTTGGGGAGAATAGCAAATATATCATCAACTTTGGGTAACCAACAGAGAGGTCTGATCGGTGAGCTTGTTAGAGACTGTTCTTCGAAATGTGCCATGTATATTTCGAGAATAAGTGGGGACAGTGGTGATCCCATAGTTAATCCACGAATCTGTTGGTAGGCGTTATTATCCCAAGTGAAATATGTGGAGGAGATACATGCTTCGAAGAGGGTCATGATGTTTGCAGTGCTGATGGTGCTGCTGAGATTGTTACGGTTGGTGGTTATCTTCTGCTCAATGATGGCTAGGGCTTCATTGGTCGGGACATTGGTAAACAGGTCTACCACATCGTAGCTTACCATGGGGCCACATGTCTGGTTGATGGCGGTGATATCTGTTGATAAAGTGGAGGAATCTTTAATGTAGGAACTGGCCAAATTGTCTAATGGTGACAGTAGCTGGGATAAGAACTGTGCGGTGGAGTAGTAGACACTTCCTCTGGAGCAAACTAGGATACGGATCTTGACTGGGTCTTTATGGATTTTGATGGTGGCTCGGGCATATGGGGCTGTGCAGTTGATAGGGTTTAGTTTGTTGAATTCTTCTTTGGTAATATCTCCTTTATCAACCATAGATTTCAATAAGGTTTTGTGTTTCTTTTCCATGGTGGAGGTTGGATCTCTGGACAGCTTCTTGTAGTTTTCTGTGTTGGATAGGGCTTGGTTTACCATTTCTTCATAATTATCCTTATCCATGATTACGGTAGCTTTGCCTTTGTCAGCTTCCACTATTTGGATGGTATTATCTTCTTGAAGTTCTTTCATGGCTCTTCTTTCGTTTTTGGATAGGTTGTCCTTGGTAGTTGTCTTGGTCTTCTTGAGAATGTCTACAATTTGGTGTCGTAAGTAGTCTACATTACCATTTGGTGCTAGCTGGTACAGACCCTTATCTTTGTTGGCAACGAAGTTAGGTATGTTCGGCTTTTCTGGTGTAGGAATGAACTTCAGGCCTGTTCCGTCCCGATTTGTCATTTCGTCCCAATGTGTCATTTTTCTGAGTTGTCCCGATTTGTCACAAGATATCGTCCCATTGTGTCACAAAATTTCAATTTGTCACTAAAAATCGTCCCGATTTGTCGCAAAATTTCAATATGTCACTAATAATCGTCACGATTTGTCGCAAAATTTCAATTTGTCACTAAATATCGTCCCATTTTGTCGCAAAATTTCAATTTGTCACCAGAATTCGTCCCAATTTGTCGCAAAATTTTAATTTGCCACCAAAAATCGTCCCGATTTGTCGCAAAATTTCAATATGTCACTAAAAATGGTCCCGATTTGTCGCAGAAATTCAATTTGTCACTAGAATCGTCCCGATTTGTCGCAGAAATTCAATTTGTCACTAGAAATCGTCCCGATTTGTCGCAAAATTTCAATTTGTCACTAGAAATCGTCCCGATTTGTCGCAGAATTTCCAATTTGTCATTAAATATAGTCCCATTGTGTCGCAGAATTTCAATTTGTCACTAGAAATCGTCATGTTTTGTCGCAAAATTTCAATTTGTCACTAGAAATCGTCATGTTTTGTCGCAAAATTTCAATTTGTCACTAGAAATTGTCCCGATTTGTCGCAAAATTTCAATTTGTCACTAGAAATCGTCCCGATTTGTCGCAAAATTTCAATTTGTCACTGGAAATCGTCCCTGATTACAAAGGAGTTGGATATATCTAATGGGTATATTGAAATTAAATATTGATGCAAAAATAATTTTGTTTTTCTGTATTGCTAGAAGTTTTGGACCACGAGTCCTTACGAGCCCTTGCAATTCGGAGTTAGATCCAAAAAATATTTGGTAGGGGGGGGGGGTATGAATCAGGATGTATCGGACTATCGGTCATATTACAGCTTAAGCATCATTTTACGGAGTTACTGGTATCATAATAAATAGTAGCCACTTCTAATACATGGGCTTGATTCATTTCCCTAGCATAATATTCTCTATTGAATTTGAAAGCGGTATCCCAACAAGCCTTTATTGATCAATGTAATTTTGAGTTTTGAGGAACCTCATACCTCTCATTCTAATAAAATATAATATACCTCCATTATATCGAACTATAATATACCTCTCATTCTAATAAAATATAAATAATATACCTCCCATTATATCAAACTATAACATACCCCTCATTCTAATAAAATATAATATACCTCCCATTATATCGAACTATAATATACCCCACATTCTAATAAAATATAATATACCTCCCATTATATCGAACTATACCATACCTCTCATTCTAATAAAATATAATATACCTCTCATTTTATCGAACTATATCATACCTCTCATTCTAATAAAATAGTATATACCTCCATTATGTCGCACTATAATATACCTCTCATTCTAATAAAATATAATATACCTCCCAATATATCGAACTATACTATACCTCTCATTCTAATAAAATATTATATACCTCCATTATGTCGCACTATAATATACCTCTAATTCTAATGAAATATTATATACCTCCCATTATATCGAACTACAATATACTTCTTATTCTAATAAAATATAATATACCTCCATTATATCGAACTGTTATATACCTCTCATTCTAATAAAATATAAAATATCTCCTATTATATCGAACTATAATACACCTCTCATTCTAATAAAATATAATATACCTCGCATTATATCGAACTATAATATACCTCTCATTCTAATAAAATATAATATACCTCTTATTATATCGAACTATACCATACCTCTCATTCTAATAAAATATAATATACCTCCCATTATATCGAACTATACCATACCTCTCATTCTAATAAAATATTATATACCTCCCATTATATCGAACTACAATATACTTCTTATTCTAATAAAATATAATATACCTCCATTATATCGAACTGTTATATACCTCTCATTCTAATAAAATATAAAATATCTCCTATTATATCGAACTATAATACACCTCTCATTCTAATAAAATATAATATACCTCCCATTATGTCGCACTATAATATACCTCTCATTCTAATAAAATATTATATACCTCTTATTATATCGAACTATACCATACCTCTCATTCTAATAAAATATTATATACCTCCATTATGTCGCACTATAATATACCTCTCATTCTAATAAAATATTATATACCTCCCATTATATCGAACTACAATATACTTCTTATTCTAATAAAATATAATATACCTCCATTATATCGAACTGTTATATACCTCTCATTCTAATAAAATATAAAATATCTCCTATTATATCGAACTATAATACACCTCTCATTCTAATAAAATATAATATACCTCGCATTATATCGAACTATAATATACCTCTCATTCTAATAAAATATAATATACCTCTTATTATATCGAACTATACCATACCTCTCATTCTAATAAAAAACTAGAACCGTTAGACGGTACCAAGGCAGTGCGCGTCCCTTCTATTGCATGGGTGAAACGTTGCATTTATAATATCCAATTCCATAATAATAACTAGACCTGTTTGTAACAATTGTGCAGCTTCCGAGATATTTAGAATTTGTTATATCTCCTGGCTGTCATTTAAAATAGAACGTAACCACGCCTACTCAGTATAATGACATGTTTTGATTGGTTGCGATACTTATACTGGAAATGTCAAAATTTGTCTTGACCAAACGATAAGAAATTAACACAATTTGACTTTATGACCTGATACATTATCTTCTTAACTCTTCTTGTAACATTTTTATCTGTTTAATTAGTGTGTAAAACAAAACGTCGAAAAAACAAATTTGTGGGACATAACACCTTATTTGAGATTACAAATTGATCTCGGATTAAATTAACTTTCCAGATCGTTGATACTTTTAATTTGTTTATTTATCAATCTTAATTTAGGTGTAGTAGGAACATTAGATCCTGCAATTTGGGGCAAGTTGCCATGGTATAACATAGAGCCATCAAATTAACAGCGCGGCTTTACATCTTTGAGAGAGTATTTATAGAGTTCCGTCCCTTATACCGCTAGTCCTCTCAACTGTACATTATTTTTGTTTAAGAGAATATCATTTAAAATTCTAAAGGTTGTCATTTCCTTCCAAATATTCCATATCATACATCGCCCACAACGAGAAATGAACAATCATTCCTTTTATTTAAAGGGGCACAATCTTGATTTTTAGTGGTCGTTTTGGGCCTTTGTTACATTTAAACAGTCCTCAGAAATACTCAAGCTCTAAGAAAATCGCAAAATACCTTGAAATATACCTCAAAAATTTCACTTTTTATTTTTTTTCCGTGCTGTACGCGGCTGGTCTTCACTCAGTCTGAAAATTGTGTGTCCTGTTGACAAAATCTACAATTGTTATTACATGTACTTTCTTTTTGTTGTATCAGTGAGGGCCTGCGCAGTAGTCTATTTATAACTCTTTGATTTTCCAATATGGCGGGACGTTCATAATATCTTAAGACATTAAGATTTTCAAACACGGAAAAATATGTATACCCATGGATTTGAAGGCTCAAATTTCAAAGGTAAGCTCTGTAGACTATGTCTGATTAGCTAAACAAAAGATTTCATGTGTTTGAGGCTGTCGGATGATTGTCCGAAACAAATCAAGCCTGTGCCCCTTTAAGATATATAATATCTTTGAATCATTTTAACTGGATTAATTTTTAATCGTAAAAAAATCAAAATCAAAATAACAATTCAAAAATCGGTTTCCATATATATTTCGGCAATAGATTCTATATACATGTACATCAAAATAACACAAATTGAATTATCTTCCGAGACCCTATTTCGATTTTGAGAAAAATACACACAGTTAGTATAGAAGAAATTTCAAAATTTGCAAATTTAAAACGTGCAATTTTGATCAAATATCAAGTGTTATACACCATTGGAAAGAATAACTAGACCTGTTTGTAACAGTTCTGCAGCTTTCGAGCTATTTAGAATTTGTTGGTCTCCTGGCTGTCATTTAAGGATAGAATGTAGATTGATTTTGCGATTATTGGGAGAGATGATTTATTCATGATTTAACACGTGACATTTGAGCTTGTTAATAGACTGGCAATCATTAAGGTTTGTGATGTAAAAATATCTGGGCTTAACCACGCCCACAAAGTCCATTGACTTGTTTTGGAAACTTCAACTGGAAATGTCAAAATTTGTGAATTGACCGTTTTATAGGAAAAATTCGCAATTTTTAAATGCCGATAAACCGAAAGTTTACATTTTGCTATAAAGCTTAATATGTCATTGGATAGAACGTATCACATATGTACAGGTATAAAGATCGCCAAAGGTCAACGTCACAATATACACCTTCGAAGTTTATATAATTTTTAATCGTAATTAAATCAAAATCAAATTAAAAATTTAAAAATCAGTTTCCATATAAATTTCGGCAATCGGTTATAGATTCTATATACATGTCCATCAAAATAACACATATTGACTGATCCTCCGAGACCCTATTTCGATTGAAAGAAAAATACACACAGTGATGTAAAATATTTGGGCTTAACCACGCCCACAAAGTCTAATGACTTGTTTTGATTGGTTTGGATACTTTAACTGGAAATGTCAAAATTTGTGTCTTGACCAAAAGATAAGAAATTAAAACAATCAGACTTTATGACCTGTTGCATTTATATCTGTTTAATTAGAGTGTAATTTTATTCTTAAACTTTTCGCAATTTTTATTTATACATATTGATTTATATATTGCTTGAAAGCTGGGAATTTGCACATTATAAATCTGTTCGAATTTTGTTTTTAAGTTAAATAGAACTAAATATAAAAAATATGAATGTTAAAATCGCTTATTTTCTACTAGGCGTATTTTCATCAGTTTTCGGTCTATAGCTAAAATAAAGATATTGTTAGAAAGCTAATGAAAATCACATCACAATAATGTCAATTAGAATGTTGCCAAGAGTCTTGTTCATGAGATATAGCCATCTGAAGATACGAGAAATATGCAGATTACCAATTTTTGGATCCCTATTAATCCAAATGTTCTTTACTAAAATTAGAAATCAAGGTATCATATGAACCTTTAGCCAATGAAGATGATTGTGCAGAAAAATAAAGGATGCATATTAGTAAGTTAGTCCTCTTCGTTCCTTGCGGAGAATAGGGCTGCTACAGACGTTCTCCATCTCACTCTGTTATGAGCTGTTCTTATTGCTTCATTCCAGGTCTTGCCAATCCTTCCTAGCTCTTTCAGTCTTATTCTACTCAAGCTATGTAAAGGTCGTCCTTGTCTTCTATGCCCTTGGGGATGTTGTTTTGAGATCAAAAGGATGCATATGGTAGAGTTCAAAAGTTATGAACTTTCAAACGGAAGTCAGTTTTGAAAAACTTTGGCAGGAACTGGTCCAAAGACAAATTTGAAATTGAAAAATATGCCACTAGAGGACCTAGATAATTATCCAAATTATATTTTAAAACAAGTCTGAAAAACAATAGGATTAAAAATGGCGGACGAGTAGTATTTTTCCAATAATTTGCATATTCCAAGATGGCGATCAAACGGTTAGGAATTTGCATATACGGCATACATACAAAATGAAGATATTGATGGTACCAATTCTGTGGAATAATAAAATTGCAAGTTTGTGCAAAAATTTAATCCGAAAATTCCGATTTCTGTGATTTTCTACATTTTTTGGTCATTTTCGGACGTTTCCGGCTAATTTCGGAAAATGTTTTATCGGAATCTTTAATGATAATTTTTTGTCTACTCATCTACCAATTTTTGTGAAAAAATAAGACGTAAATTTAAAAAAAAAAACGTGCTTTTTCATAAATCACGCACAATTAATATAGAACTAAGAACAAAATTTTCAAATATTAAAAAGCGCAATTTTGATCAAAATATAAAGTGTTATACACCATTGGAAAGAATAAATTACGCGTAATAAGGACATAAAAGAAATTTTGACGTATGTAAATTAGGTCACGTGACAGAGCTCTTCGAAGTTAAAAAGTGCAATTTTCAAATAGCTGTAAAACCGGAAGTTGACATTGCACAACACAAATGAAGACATCAATGGATAGATCTCGACAAGGGCAACAACTTTTGTGCAGGTCACATGGTCACCAAAGGTCAAGGTCACGATATATGAAAGTTGGAAAATTAGGCACTGAGTGAAAAAAAAGAACCGGAAATGAAAGGTAAGCTAAATCGAAATTCAAAATTCGGCTTCCTAAGAATTGTTAGCAATCGATTAAAGATTACATAGACATCAAAATTACAATTGTCCGATTAACCCCTAAGGCCCAATTTTTCACTTTACAAAAGTAAGTGGTTTAATGATGGCGACTGATCTGTTACTTCCGGTTCAATTTTTGTTAATTATAAAATCATTATGGGTTAATAGTAACTAATTGCAAAAAAAAAAAAAATTCAAATATCTTTAGAATTCCGGAAGTGAAAATTCGAAGTTTAGCGACGTATGACGCCGAAACCGGAAGTGATATCGACATTTTGAAAACAGATTTTTCTTGACAAGAAAAATGTTTATCTAACTGCAAATTTTGATTTCGATCTAATCAAAATTGCAAAAGTTAGAAAAAGTGTTAAATTTTAAAATTCAAAAGTCAGCAACAAAACTAAAAATTTCAAAATTTTTAAACTGCTATTATGTAAATCTAAGTTATAAGTAGTAAATAAAAAAAGTCCGAACCAGATTGGATAAAAAAACGAGCCGTGAGTTAGTAAACAAAAATAAAATTTGTGACGTGCTACGTCATTTCCGGTAGAACAAAAATGCGCCATTTTACATTTAAACAACAACGAGCACTAGATTACGTTACAATATCACGCCAGATTGTGTAAGACATTTGCAGTTAGGGCTGGGGAGCGTGACCAGAAAGAGACAAAAAAAAAAAAATAGTCATTTCGAAAACAAAGCAGTGCGTTCGAAGAACGCACTGCAATAATATACCTCCCATTATATCGAACTATACCATACCTCTCATTCTAATAAAATATTATATACCTCCCATTATATCGAACTATAATACACCTCTCATTCTAATAAAATATAATATACCTCCCATTATATCAAACTATAATATACCTCTCATTCTAATAAAATATAATATACCTCTTATTATATCGAACTATACCATACCTCTCATTCTAATAAAATATAATATACCTCCCATTATATCGAACTATACTATACCTCTCATTGTAATAAAATATAATATACCTCCCAATATATCGAACTATAATATACTTCTCATTCTAATAAAATATAATATACCTCCCATTATATCGAACTTTACTATACTTCTCATTCTAATAAAATATAATATACCTCCCATTATATCGAACTTTACTATACCTCTCATTCTAATAAAATATAATATACCTCCCAATATATCGAACTATAATATACTTCTCATTCTAATAAAATATAATATACCTCCCATTATATCGAACTTTACTATACTTCTCATTCTAATAAAATATAATATACCTCCCATTATATCGAACTTTACTATACCTCTCATTCTAATAAAATATAATATACCTACATTATATCGAACTATACTATACCTCTCATTCTAATAAAATATAATATACCTCCCAATATATCGAACTATAATATACTTCTCATTCTAATAAAATATAATATACCTCCCATTATATCGAACTTTACTATACTTCTCATTCTAATAAAATATAATATACCTCCCATTATATCGAACTTTACTATAGCTCTCATTCTAATAAAATATAATATACCTCCCAATATATCGAACTATAATATACTTCTCATTCTAATAAAATATAATATACCTCCCATTATATCGAACTTTACTATACTTCTCATTCTAATAAAATATAATATACCTCCCATTATATCGAACTTTACTATACCTCTCATTCTAATAAAATATAATATGCCTACATTATATCGAACTATACTATACCTCTCTTTCTAATAAAATATTATATACCCCTCATTAATATCGATCTATAATATACCTCTCATTCTAATGAAATATAATATACCTCCTATTATATCGAACTATAATACACCTCTCATTCTAATTAAATATAATATACCTCCCATTTTATCGAACTATACCATACCCCTCATTCTAATAAAACATAATACACCTCTCATTATATCGAACTATACTATACCTCTCATTCTAATAAAATATAATATACCTCCCATTATATCAAACTAAAATATACCTCTCATTCTAATAAAATATAATATACCTCTTATTATATCGAACTATACCATACCTCTCATTCTAATAAAATATAATATACCTCCCATTATATCGAACTATACTATACCTCTCATTCTAATAAAATATAATATACCTCCCAATATATCGAACTATAATATACTTCTCATTCTAATAAAATATAATATACCCCCCATTATATCGAACTATAATATACCTCTCATTCTAATGAAATATAATATACCTCCTATTATATCGAACTATAATACACCTCTCATTCTAATAAGATATAATATACCTCCCATTATATCGAACTATAATATACTTCTCATTCTAATAAAATATAATATACCTCCCATTATATCGAACTATAATATACCTCTCATTCTAATAAAATATAATATACCTCCCATTATATCGAACTATACTATACCTCTCATTCTAATAAAATATAATACACCTCTCATTATATCGAACTATAATATAGGGTGGTGAATGGCTCAGTGGTTAGCGAGTTGGACTGTCGTCTGCTAGGCGACTAGGTGCCGTGGGTTCGAATCCCGATCGGTGCGAGGAAATAAAAATTAGGTCTGATTCCTAGGCCCGTGCTTTCCCGGAACTACGAGATAGTAGTTTCCCCCCCTCTATCTAATAAAATATTATATACCCCCCATTATATCGAACTATAATATACCTCTCATTCTAATGAAATATAATATACCTCCTATTATATCGAACTATAATACACCTCTCATTCTAATAAAATATAATATACCTCCCATTATATCGAAATATAATATACCTCTCATTCTAATAAAATATAATATACCTCCCATTATATCGAACTATAACATACCTCCCATTATATCGAACTATAATATACCCCACATTCTAATAAAATATAATATACCTCCCATTATATCGAACTATAATATACCTCTCATAATAAAATATAATATACCTCCCATTATATCGAACTATAATATACCTCTCATTCTAATAAAATATTATATACCTCCATTATGTCGCACTCTACTATACCTCTCATTCTAATAAAATATTATATACCTCCCATTATATCGAACTATACTTTACCTCTCATTCTAATAAAATATAATATACCTCCCATTATATCGAACTATAATATACCTCACATTGTAATAAAATATTATATACCTCCCATTATATCGAACTATACTATACCTCTCATTCTAATAAAATATAATAAAAGTAGTAATAGAACTTACAGATATCCGGCACCCCTCCGCTTCACTCCGCTCCGCTCCGAGCTACCGGATATCTGTAAGTTCTATTACTACTATTTGCCCACCCACCCTCCCTTTTAAATAACCAAAAAATGTCTTTAATAAACATTCACTCCCCTACAACTTATTTCGGATCAGGAGACATTCAAAAATCTCTAACTAAACTTCCCGGTTTCCCATTGGCTAAATATAAAGGTGAGAAACATCTTCCAGGTCATAATTACACTGGACCGGGAACTAGGTTAGATTTACGATTGGATGAAAATGATAATCCAAAACCAGGTGAAGAACCTGTTAATAGAGTAAATGTTGCTGCACTTAAACACGACAAACTATACAGAAATGAAGACTTACAATTTCGACACGCAGCAGACAAACAAATGATTAAAGAATTAGAATCTATTCCAAATCCCACTTTTAGAGAAAAAATTGAAAGAGCATTAATCATAAGATTATTAAAATCAAAAATGAAATTAGGTATGGGAATAGCAGATGAAATTCACAAAGAATTCAGAAAAACTAAAAACTTTTCAAAAGTAAAAGTATTCGCCAAAGACGATATATGGTCAGCTGATTTAATTAATATGCCCCCAGAAAGAGGTTATAAATATTGTTTAACAGTTATAGATTTATATACAAGATACGCTTGGGTTATTCCTCTAAAAAACAAAACAGGTCTAACTGTTAAAAAGCATTTGATACAATAATGAAACATAGAAAACCCAAAAAGTTATGGGTAGATCAAGGAACAGAATTTTATAATAAAAATATGAAATCTTTAGGGTTTGAAATTTAGAGTACATATAACGAAGGTAAAGCTGTAGTAATTGAGAGATTTAACAGAACTCTTAAAAACAAATTATTCAAAAAGTTCACAGAATTGAATTCTCAAAAATGGCTTAAAATATTACCTATTGTTGTCGATGAATATAATAATAAAATTCATTCATCTATAAAAGTTACTCCTACAGAAGCTTCAAAAAATCCAGATACTATAAAATCGATTAACACACAAAACAATTTTGAAAAAGAGAATTTAAATATTAAACTCAAATTTAAAGTTGGAGATAGAGTTCGTATTTATAAATATAAAAGTAAATTTGAAAAAGGTTATGTTGGATATTGGACGAATGAAATCTTTATTATTGATAAAGTTAATAAAACTTCACCACCAACTTACATTTTAGTAGATTTACATGGGGAAGAAATCTTGGGTAGATTTTATCAAAACGAACTTCAAAAAACTGATTTTTAAAAAATGATTACTTTCGAAGAATTCTTACAAAAATACCGAACTGATACTACCACAAATTTTCAATTAATCAGATGGGCAGAAGAATTAAACATAAAACCATTTTACTACTGTATGCGTGATGAAATACCTCTTAAAAATAAAACAAAGTTTTATGCTATAACTAATATCCATACTTCAGATCAAAAAGGCGTTCATCATTCTGCTTTATTCAAAGGGGATTCAATGTATTTTTTTGATTCATATGGATTAGATCCAACTAAAGAAATTATTGATTTGAATTATGGTCCAATAAAATGTTCTACTTTTCAAATTCAAAAACCAGGAGATAAATTTTGTGGACAACTTTCACTTTGGGTTTTATATCAATTTTAAGTTTAGGTAAACCATTTGAAGAATGGTATTAAATTTTGTTTAAAAAAATGGCAAATAAATTTGGTCTTGGAAACTTAAAGAATGAAACTCCTACATTAACGCTTAGTAAATTCAAACCATATTTTGTAGATCAAACTGGAGACACACTTCAAGGTGATATATATATGAATAATTTCAAAATAACTAATTTAAGATTTCCTCAACAGAAAAAAGATGCAATTAATAAAGGTTATTTAACTCAAACAACTAAAAGTTTACATAAAAAAATACCTGTATTAGATAAAGATAGTAAAAACCAATTAGAAAACCATCAAAAACTTTTAAACTCACATCATAAAAAACTAGAAAGTTATCAACAACAATTAGCTAATATAGTCGATAAAACTCAGTTGGATAGAATAAATTTATCAATATCACAACTAGACGAAAAAATTACAAAACAAAAATCAGATATTAAGATTAATCAGATTGAAACAAGAATTAACTAATCTAGAGACGAAACTAAATGATAACAATGAACTAACAGAAATTAAAACCTATATTCAACAACAATTAGTTAATGTGGTTGATAAATCTCAATTACAAAATTTAAATTTATTAATATCTCAACTAGACGATAAAATTACAAAGCAAAAATCAAATGTTAAAGAACTAATAAGTAACATTAAACCAGGCATAAGCGAAGAAAAATTAAAACAAGAATTAATTAATCTAGAGACGAAACTTAATGATGACAGTAAACTAACAGAAATTAAAACTTATGTTCAACAACAGTTAGTTAATGTGGTTGATGAAACTCGGTTAGAGAGATTAAGATCATTAATATCCAAATTAGATGATAGAATTACAAAAGAGAAAATAGATTTGAAACAACTAATAGATAATATTAAACCAGGTATTAGCGAAGAGAGGCTGAAACAAGAATTGTCTAAATTAGAAACAAATAATAACAACGAGCTAACAGAAATTAAAACCTATATTCAACAACAATTAGTTAGTGTAACCGATAAAACTCAGTTACAAAATTTAAATTTATTAATAACCCAATTAGATGATAAAATTACCAAACAAAAATCAAATGTAAAGCAACTAATAGCTAATATCAAACCAGGTATAAGCGAAGAAAAATTAAAACAAGAATTATCTGATTTAGAAACTAAACTAAATGATAACAATAAACTAACAGAAATTAAAACCTATATCGAACAGCAATTAGCTAATGTAGTAGACAAAGCGGAGTTAGAGAGATTAAGAGCATTAATATTCCAATTAGATCGAAAACTAGAGACAAGAGACATAAAAAATGAAAAAATGATTCAAGAAATTAATAAAAATTTTCTACCTAAAGAATGATGGTATTTTAGAAAAGTATGGATTTGTTGCAAAATATGTACGAAGATTAATTGAACCATCTAAATTTAAAGCTGTTTTTGAGAAAACTAACATTGCAAAATTTGAGTTGAATTCGGCAGGTAATCTTAGAACGGCTATTACTATATTATTTCCTTTTAAATTGAAAATAAAATCAGTAATTAAAAATGAAGATATAAAACCTATACCAAATCTAACTCTATATATAGTAAAAATTTTCACAATAACAAAGGGAGGAAAATACGAAATGGTTATGACGATTACTGAAGATTGTAGTAAAAAAAAAAAAAACCTATCGAAATCAAACTTGATACAGATTTTGTCGATGGATTGGAATATGAAATAACTTTTGATATGAATCACTTAATATTAAATAGTATAGTTAATAGAAAAGAAATACCACTTCTCGTTACTGAATACCATTTATATTTCCTAGATTTGATATTAATGACAAATGAAAAACCACTAAGTGTAAATTTGGTAAATAATAAGGATTTACAAAAGGAAGGAAGAAAAAAATATACATTTTTGAAATGGAAAGAATTTGAACATACAAGATTTTATTTTGATTTTGATAACATTTTTACTTCAATTGATATTCATAAATCTCAAGTAAATAAAGCATTTGTAACAGTTCCCATATTTATTAAAGAAAATGATGAAAATAGAGATTACTTTGCACGTTTTAAAATAGAAAGTATAACAGAATTGCCACGGTCAAATTATTTACCTAAAAATGTTAATTATATACCTCAATTAGAGATAACAATTGTTATAGAATATCTTGGTTATAAAAACAAAGGCCATCGAATATTTATGTTTACGAGAAACATTGGTTTATCACAAATAGAGTTAATTTAATTCTTAAAAAATGAATACCGAAGAGTTAAACACACAGAATTTACAAGATGTTATGATGCGTAAACAAAAAGAGTTAGAAGGAGAATTCAATCATTACAAAAAGTTAACAAAATGTTGGAGTAAGATAGACACTACTTTTAAAACTGTAAGTGTTATATCAGCTTGTCTTATAGCAACAGCAACTACTCTAACAGCAAGTATTTCTCTTTCAATATTTATTCCAACTATCTTAGGAGCTCTTACAGCTATTCAAACATCTTCATGTGGTTTAATTACTATTGGGTTTACCTCTAAAAAGAAATTATATTACAAAACCATATCAAATTTAATAAGAACGTATTTAGATAAATTATTTATTTTTTTCGAAAGAAGCAAATCTGATAAAATAATTACCATAGAAGAACTCGAAGAATTTAATGAAATATTCGATGAATTGTTAACAAAAAATGAATCATTAAAAATAGAACATAAAAAATTGAAAAAGAAACATGACTAAATTAAATAAAAAAAAAAACCTAATGCTGTAAAACCGAAGAAAAAAATTGACAATGAATTATTTGAAAATGTTGTTTCTGATATAATTGAAGAGTTTAATACTTTTAATGGACAAATTGAAATCGATGGAAAAATTTTTGAAGATGGTGAATTCAAACAAAATATGAATTTATCTTTCTTTAATGTTCAAATGATTTCTAGAGTTGTCAATAATATGAGTGAAAAATCAGATAGTTCAGATTGGTATTTTACTGGTCATATAATATATCGTAAAGATGATTTCAAACCAATCAAAAGATCAAATATAGGAAAAGGAACTCAATTGCTATTTACAATCAAAGAATATTTTGGAAAATATTGTTATATTCCAAATGACGGAGCTTGTTTTATCAAGTGTGTAAATTATGTTTTGAAACGAGATTTAACAAACGAATTTAATAAATTTATTTATTCCTATTCAAAACATAACAGAAAGGGAATTATGACTCAAGCTCGAATCGGAGAATTCAATGAAAAAAATGAAACTTCGTTCCAAATTTATAATCCTAAAGATAGAACTTTATATCCTAGAAAAATAAACACTCCATCAGAATGGGTTTTGTATTTACACAATAATCATTTCTGTTTGATAAAAAGAGATAACAAAAGTTTAGGAATAAATGAAATAGAAAACAATTATAAACAAGTATGGAAATCCTGTGTTAACGAAAACATTAAACTTTTTTCAGAATTTAATCCAGCTTCCATGTAGTTTTATCTGCATGCGAAATATTCTTCGTCGAGTATTTATATGTAATCTTATCCATCACGATGATTTTCCTAGGTTAGAGTGCTCAACTGGAAGGCAGGAGCGTTATATTTATATGAAATATGAAAAAATCCAGGATAATCTTCCAGAGTGCTCTACGTGCACATCCACGGAGATTTATAGATGAAAACGAACAATTTCACATAAACATTAAGTTTTCTCAACAGTCTGTTTCGTAGTAGATTTGCTACCACTCGTCAGGAGAACAAGACGGTTTGGTTTGAAATATTGCTATGCATGCACGTGGGCACAGTAACTACACAAGGTGAATTAGACGTCATTTTGTAGGAGAAATTTGCGTGAATGGCGACACGTGCTGATTAGCTCCGAACGCTTGTTTAAGGTTGATTTTTCAGGGTGACAAATGATGAAAAACTTTTCCAGGGTACAAAGGTTACATCTTTTTTGATATATTTGAGTATGATGATGAGTGTCCTAGAATTTTCCACTTTATCTTATAGTCTTCGTTGTTTTTTTTTCAAAGTCCAAATGAATTTACTGAGTTCGGTGCTGTTTTTTAATCTCTCATCTCGAAAAGATTGGCAATGGTTAGCGTATCTCGATTTAAATTCAGTATCTGTTAGTCCGATGTAGGTTTCTTGTTTATTATTTGCACTGACTGTGGCCTGGTAAACAATGCTGCGGGCCCGACATTCACCATTTAGTGGACAGTCTTGCTTCTGACGGCAGTTGCATGGTTTATTATAATTTACTTTACGGATCGTTCTGGTCGCAGCATTATGTGAGTCTATCAGGTTTTTCATTGATGGCATACAGCTGTATGATACTTTTATAGTATTTCTGTTAATGATTGGTCGTAATATATGATCGGGTGGGAAACAGCTATCAATTAACTTTAAGAATTGTCTTCCGATATTGGTTCTCACGTTATTATCATACGGAGGATTAAACCACGTTATTCTGCGTGACCGCCCCACACTTCACTGGCATATGATAAAACAGAAACTACCAGTGATTGAAACAGAAGACATTTGCTCGAAATACTTAAGTTTAAGGATTTTAGCAATGATAGAAGGGAACCAAGGGCCTTTCTGCACTGAGAAGCAATTCGTTTAATAGCACGAACATACTTTCCATTTTGGAAAAACAATAAACCTAGATAAACATATTCACTTACTATTTCTAGATTAACAGAATTAATATTGAATGGATGATTATTAATAAGGCGAACCCTATGGAATATGACTACTTTCGATTTGTTCACATTGATTTCTAGATTCCAGGAGGCACAATAAAGACTAAATTTATCTAACAATACTTGAAGGGCAGTTGCTGTGTTCGCAAACAGTACAGTATCATCTGCAAAAAGCAGCAGATAAACTAAGATAGTACCAATTTTAACGAAGCCGGGATCCGTGCTGCAAATGAAATCATGAAGATCATTAATGAATATCAGGAAAAGTAAAGGCGACAACGGTTCACCCAGCTTAACACCAGATAGACTACCGAATTGCTCTGAAAGACATCCATTATACTTGACAATAGTATTAACTTGAGTTTACATAGATTTAATAATTGAGATAAATTTGCTGCTAACACCTAACGAATTTTCTGTCAACAAAATCGAATGCCTTTTTTAAACCGATGACGGCACAAAATAACCGTCTTTTATTATTGAGAGAGTGGCTTATTATACCATTTAATAGAAATATGGCATCGACAGTGCTTCTACTTGCTCTAAACCCAAATTGGCAATTATCAAGTTTTTTATTTATTTCACACCAATCAGTCAGATTAAACGACGAATTTGGGATTACAAAGACATTAACATGGACGGACTTAAGCAAGACATTTTGAGAACAGACTGGGATGCCATTGTTGACAATGAGTGTATTGATATTGCCAGCTTGACTTTTACAAATGAGTTGAGCAAGATTGCAAGCAAGAATATAAAAAATAAAACTGTTACTATTAGACCACGAGATAAACCTTGGATGATTAATTCTATTCGGAAATTTAGTAAAAAGAAATGCAAAATTCATCGTAAGGCAAAATATTCAAATTTGGCAACTGATTGGCAGGAATATCGAAAAATAAGAAATGAATATATTGACTTGATTCGAAAACGTAAAAAAGAATACTATGATCGCATTGACTCCAAAATTAATGAAAAAGAGAAATTTGGCCAGAAAGATTGGTGGCATCTGCTGAACTCATTTGTAAAATGTCAACGGTCAAATAAAAGGGAAATTCTGCCTCTTATCAACAACGGTACACCAGTCTTTTCTCATGAGGACAAGGCTAATTGTTTCAATAATTTCTTCATAACCCAATCACAACTTGATAGCACAAATGCACTTCTTCCTACTCTCGATCACAATGAATATTCACTTGAACACATTCAACTAACACCTTCAGAAGTTGAAGACATGCTTACATCCATTGACACCTCAAAAGCAACCGGACCAGATGAATTAAGTGGATTTTTTCTCAAAACTATATCCAATCTTATCTGTAATCCTCTGTGTAAATTATTCAATCTTTCTCTTCAAATCAAACAAGTACCATCTATTTGGAAAACTGCAAACGTGACCGCCATTCACAAAAAAGGTGATCCATCTATATGTGGTAATTATCGCCCTGTTTCGCTTCTTAGTATCGTGATAAAAATTTTTGAAAAATGTATTTACAAGCATGTCTTTAACTTCTTAAAGGAACACAACATTATTACTAATCTACAAAGTGGTTTTCTACACGGTGATTCAACAATCTATCAACTAACAGATCTTACTCACTTCTTCTGTCAAGCCATTGACAATGGCCAATATACAAGGGCAGTGTTCTGTGACATCAGCAAAGCTTTTGACAGAGTGTGGCATGCTGTACTCTGTCATAAGCTGGATGCCTCTGGGATTCGCGGTGACCTCCTGGAATGGTTTAGAAATTATCTATTTGATAGAAAATAATGTGTTGTTATCCAGGGGGTTTCCTCGGACCACAGAGTCGTTCCTGCTGGTGTCCCACAGGGCTCTGTCCTTGGACCCTTATTATTCTTAATTTACATAAATGATATAGTAAAAAATATTAAGTCTAAAATCCGCCTGTTTGCTGACGATACTAGTCTATATCTTAAGATTGATGACCCAACGGTAGGCGCGACTGTCTTAAATGATGATCTTGAACGCATTAATTAATGGGCAAAGACATGGCTGGTTACTTTCAATCCACAGTAGACTGAAACACTGGCACTGACTACTAAAAGAAACCCTCCACTGCCTACCCTTAGTTTAGATAATAAATCTCGGACTGACCTTTCAAATGAATTGTAAGTGGGATAAGCATATCCTCGGAATCATCACTAAGACAAATAGACTTGTAAACTGCTTACGATCTCTTAAATACAGACTATCTCGACCATCTCTCCGCGTTATTTACAATTCATTTATTCTGCCCCACTTTGACTACTGTGACACAATTTGGGATGGGTGCACAGCAGAACTGACTAATAAGCTTGAAGAGTTACAACTAGATGCACTCAGATCTATTTGTGGAGCTGTAAGGGGGACCAGTCACAGTCTATTATATAAAGAGACTTGCTTTGTCCCATTGAAGGAAAGACGAAGGCGCCATAAACTAAAACTAATCTATAAGATAAAAAATGACATGACCCCTGCGTATTTAAAAGAACATCTAACCAAAACCCAAACAAACTACCAACTCAGAAATGAACTTGAATTTGACGAATATAAATATAGAACAAATACATTTGGAAATTCCTTTATCCCATCAGCTATTCGTGAATGGAACAAACTTGAAACTTCAGTTAGAAACTCTCGATCAATATCTTCCTTTAACTCCGCTCTAAATTCTCAGGATCAAAGTGAACCTCGTTACTATTCTTTTGGAAAAAGAACAAACCAAATTATTCACTGTAGCCTTCGTCTTTCTTGTAGCGATTTAAACGAGCACAAATATAAAAGGCACATTTCTGACAGTCCTGCTTGCAGTTGTGGTCATTCAAATGAAGATACTTACCATTTTCTCTTAGAATGCCCCTTACATTCAGATGCCAGAAACCTATCTATCCTACTCTTACCTATAATCTATCACAACATCGATATTCTCCTTTTCGGCATTCCAGATGATATAGACACCTCTAGAAAAATTTTCGAACAAATTCATAACTTTTTCGACATCAGCAGAAGATTCAAGATATAATACTTCAAAATTATCAAACGTACTTTCACCATTCTCATCCAGAGTATATATCTGTATGTTATGTTTGAATGTAAATAATTCTCTATTTTCTATGTTTGTCTGTTAATATTTTTGTCTGTAAATATGCTTATCTGTAAAATATGTTTGTCTGGAGAGGGCTTATATAGGCGTAGCCTGCTGCCCAATCCAGTGAAAATAAATACTGTTTATATAAAAAAAAAGATGACGGTTCAATATTGATGAGAATAACTTAGCAAAAATATTCATAACAGATATACCTCGATAGTAATGAACATTATTAGGGTCACCTTTTTTGGGAACTGGTACTAAGATACTATCTTTCCAACCCTTTGGGTAACAACCGGAGGAAAAGACGATATTAAATAATTTACATAGAAATGGCACAAGCATATCGGAACATTCGATAAACAGCTCACTACAAATATTGTCAGGGCCAAAACTTTTATCATATTTGAGTTTACGGATAGCCCGAGAAACTTCAGAACTAGTAATTTCATCATCAAGCAAATCTATTGATATTTCAGTATTTGGAACAGATGAAACATTCTATCAATTATATCCCTATTACTGTCCAGGTTACTAAAATGGTCAAAGAAGTCATCTACAGACAGTCATCTACAGATCCTTTAAGACTCTCCAAAAATGTTTTGGGTTTGATTTATGGAGCGCACTGATTCATTGTCCATATTCCTTAGCAAATTTATATTTTATATTTTATATTTTTTATTTTTTATTATATAATTTATATTTGATACGATTAAAATCGTATCAACTTCTCTAATTTCATGTGAACGTTTCTTAATGAATATGTTTCTACTGTTGTTAAATGATTGCCTTGCTATTTTACATTTGGAATCAAACCAATCATTTCGTTTTAAATGTCTTGCTTTGTTCGAATGATTGTACATTTTCGACCGAAACATGACACAGATACGTCATACAATATAGACGTTATTTCATTTACAAGATTATCGACATTAACAGGATTGACAGGATTTTCAACACTTACATGATTATCAACCTTGTTTATCTCAGAATATGAATTCAAAAGACTGTTTATATTGTCAAGTTCGTTATTGATTGATTTTCTTACTACCAGACGCTTAGTGGGGTCCCATTTTATGCAACTTTTATTAGTTTTAAAAGTGTGGTCAATGGCGAGGTTTAGAGATGGCCGTTCAAAATTAATACCGAAGCATACAGGACTGTGATCTGAGAATTCAGATATTTCCCCAACCTTAAAAGACGCCAAGTTGTTAAATATGACATGATCAACCAACACATAGTCGATGACACTAGAACCTCTTTAAGAAGTGAAAGTGAATTTGCCAACATCTCTAGCAAAATCAAGACGACCATTAGCAATTAAAACATTAACAGATTTACAAAATTCTATGAGTCTTTTACCGAAGCTTTTGATCACCACATCCTCGGAGCATCTGCGATAGAGCTGTATATTTTCATCAAGCGATTTCACGCAAGAATTTGATATGAAATTAACAACATTGTTCTCAATTAACTGATCGGTATATGAGCTTGTTCTACTGTTCAAATCACCACAGACTACGACATTTCCAATTTGTTGATATTCTAAACATATTAGTTCGAGTACAATAAACACATCAAAATCAACACGATTATGAAAGGAGCTATATTCGGGTGGTATATAAACAAAAATAATATACAAATCATCAGAGGTATTTGTTAGGATTTTACCTTGAAGTTTTATAACACACAAGCCCCATGATTTCTTTAGAACCACAGAAATAAGATTGTCTACACCATGTTTGAAAAACACTGCAATTCCGCCACATATAGCACTACCTTTTCCCAAATGTAGTTCACGACCACGGTTGATAAAAACACCAGGAGAAAAACCATACAATGAAACTTCTTCATTTCTCTTAAGCCACGTTTAAGATAAAAGTAAAATGTCGAATTGACTAACAGTTGCAAGAAAAGAATTATCATCAGCTAGAGATTTCAGGCCATTAACATTCCACACCGCGAAAGACAATTCATTTGGTGGTTTCTGGAGATGCTATTCGGATTCATTAGGGTGGTTATCATTGGATTCACGAGTGGCCCCAGCAATTCCTCTAGAGTCCTGAGTATTTACAAAAAAATCAGTGATCTTAGAAGCAGGTGTTGAGGTTGACGTAGGACACAAGTTTTGTAATGGTGTAGCCACAAGACGAGAAGTATGAACAGGGTCAGCTCCTCCATTACGTCGTGGAGTGCTCGATTCCAAAATTCTAGATGTACGAACATTAGGAGCTGGGTTAGCACTGTCCGGAGCAGTTTCAGCTGGCGCTACTTGGGCAATGAAACTCAGATTCAGACTGAATGGAGATAATTCTATTTTGTAAGGTTTTAGCACACACCCTTCCATCATATGTCCAGCAATTATCGATCAATTTATTTTTTTAGAGATCTCTTACTCGTTTGAAGATGGTTGCTCGTTGTTTGGTTAGGGCCTCGTTGACAAAGATATTAAAATTCCTGTCCCTATTGAAATGTTTTAGATTTGATTTATTACCGAATATCACAGCTCTACATCGGTAACTCACTAATCTTACTATTATATCTCTCTAAGAAAAATACAAGAGGTGGGAGTTGTAGAGGAGCTATTATGCACACACCCAAACTAACTAACTACTATATACAGAAAATTGGTAAATAAACTAAAACAAGTGGTAGGGGTTGTAAGCTAACAACTATATATGGACCCGTGGTGAATAAACTAAAACAAGTGGTAGAGGTTGTAAGTTAACAGCTATACACAGACCCGTGGTTAATAAACTAAAACAAGTGGTAGCGGTTGTGAGCTAACTACTACACAAGACCCGTGGTAAATAGAATAAAACTAGTGGAAGGGGTTGTGAGCTCACAACTATACACAAACCCGTGGTAAATAGAATAAAACTAGTGGAAGGGGTTGTGGGCTAACAACTATACACAAACCCGTGGTAAATAAACCAAAACAAGTGGTAGGGTTTGAGAGCTAACTACTACACACAGACCCCTGGCAACTAGAATCAAACATCTGACTTAAATGAAATTTGGTGTGATCTTTTATATTGATGAGATCTTGGACAAGTTCAATAATCACAATTTTTTAGTTATTGCCCTTGAGTCAAAACAAGTCTTAATGGGCTTGTGAATGCAACATAGACTACAGTTTTGATTTGATTTGAATGAAATTTGGTATGATCATTTATATTGATGAGATCTTAGAAAAAAAATTCTATATTTTGACGATTTATTGTTGGTTGAATTGTTTTTGAGTTATTACTCTTGAGTCAAAGAGCTTCAAAATTGATTTGTAAATGTGATAGAGACTACAGTTTTCATCTGAGAAATATATTTGATGATTTGACTCAAATTGACGACCACCCTTGATACGCCGAAAATTTTTCAGGGAAGTGGGCGTATCTTGCTAGGCAACCACTTGTTCACTATGCTTGTGTTTGAATCAATACCGGCATGTTGTTAACCGCGACTACTTATTTGACTACTATTTGCGATCAAAAGTGCTGTTTATTTCGTAATTTAATGATGTCAAAATCGCTTCATTTTGATTAAATTGTGTCTCCGTCATTCATAAAAATGTGTAAATATAATCACCCATACGAAACTACCGTGTCAGACTAGCTCTGGTTAACCTCGCAGACATAGACACGGACGCAATTAACCAACATATTCATGTGCATTAATATGTTGCACTTTAAGAGTCGAAACTAGGCTTAAAGACTTTCAAACTACCAACTATTAATATAAAGCTTTTTAATGTCGGGTACCCATTAAAACTAAGTGCACTTGTGAAGCAAAGCAACACTTAAAGAGCACAAGACAAGATTCGACCAAATCACAAAATAGTTCTTGCCAAGTCAGTGTCAATCAAAGCAAACGTAACCCCGCCCACCAATCCATCATCAATCACCTATTTCGCTTTCAGCTTCAGAGATTTGTGCTATGAAAAATGGCAGATTTCTGTAGGCAGAGTGTATAATCACCATGTCCATCCTAATTGTAAAAATATCGTTCGCCTTATTAACAATTCGTTCTGAATGATATGAATTTCATTTTAAGATTTTCGTTTAAGATAAATCAAGGGCAATAACTCAAATACAATTTATCGAAAGATCTTCAATATTATAAAACCTGCCCAAGATCTCAACAATATAAAGGTTCATACCAAATTACATTAAAATCCAATGAAAATTGTACTCTTTATCACATCACAAGCCAAATTTTGACGCATTTTGACTTATTCAAAGGCAATTTTCATCGAAAAAATCGTAAATATCGAACTTGTTTAAGATCTAATGAGTATAAATGATCATTCCAAATTTCATTCAAATCCGTTGAAAACTGTAGTCTCTAATGTGTTCACAAGCCAATTTTGACTAAGTCAAGGACAATAACTCAATACTGTTAATCGAAAAATCTTCAATATCGAACTGGTCCAAGATAGCATGAATATAAATAATCATACCAAATTTCATTCAAATCCGTTGAAAACTGTAGACTTTATTTCGTTCACAAGCCAATTTTAACTAAATCATTGGCCATTAATCAAAAACAGTTCATCGGAAAATCTAACTTGTCCAATATCTCACGAATATAAATGAGCATACCAAATTTCATTCAAATCCGTTGAAAACTATAGTCTCCATTGCGTTCACAAGCCAATTGTGGAGGGACCGATGGACAGACCAACGGGCGATAACATATGGCCACATTTTAATGTGGGCGTATAAAAAGGGGTGAAGTGGGAAGGAACGAAATGGGAATCAAACCTCTTAGATCACTGTTTAAGGGCATGCTTTATGTGTTCTTGGGCAACTAGTTTCACAGTTGATACTGCCTATAATTCGAAGGATAATGTTTTGTCACTGCTTACACAAAGGAAACAGAGGCAGCTATATCTTTCAACAAAAAAGGTGTAGGTGTCACAGGATGGACGGACGGAATGTTTCACACTTCAGAATCACCCCAACGAAGACCCAATAATAATAGACGTATAAATTAACAAATTTACTAAGCCGGCAACAACACATATACATATACAATTTAACAAAAGTAAGCGTAAAAATAGACATAAACTATACAAAACCACCCCCCAATTTCAGTTCATATAAATCTTCTCTTCCGCCATCTTACAGTTACTCCACCATAATAACATTATAGTTCGCTCACAAGATTAACGAGATTTGATTACCATCATAAGTATAATCACCTCACAATATCAGTTGCTGCTCAGCTGGCACATCCGTTTACACATTTACAGATATCAACACACAACATAGGTTATAACATCATAACCAAATATAACAAAAGTTGGTCGTCTGCAGTCATATCACCAGTATGTCGGATAGACAAAGAAATGTCTTGTTGCGTCACCCAGACAACATTTCCCACACCATTAGATGAATACTAACTTTTAAGCGTCACCCAGACATTAGTACCATTTTAAAAGTGACCATAGAACTTCACCATATCAGCTATTAACTATCGACCATTTTCATGTCACCCAGACTAGTCGAAGCCTACATTACAAAGTAGAGCTGTGGAAACTAATGGATTTCTATTATAGGACGAGTCCAACGACACACCTCGATTACATCAGAATGAGCCACCCAACTGAATATTTGCGAACCTTATATATCCTGCGATACAAATGCACGTGCTAAACATGCCATGTAACTAATAAACATCCACGTCAATACATTCTAGATCAGAACCTAAAAGTATGCATATAAATATACACTATGATAACATAGTCTACATAAACATCACAAACAAACTTTAAAGATACATTATCCCTTAAAGAGAGGGTACACCCAAAAGTATAATTTTAACACGACTTTGTGACATTTACTCCCCCCTTGTTTTGTCAAAATTTGCAAAATATTGGCATGACCCAAAAAAGGAGTGTTAAGTACCACATCTACTTATAAAATCGGCTCCTATATTTTGACTTCCTTTTACTGCTTCAATTCGAAATCGATAGGGTTGCAAAAATAAGGCCCAACGCATTAGGCGACTGTTTACTAAGTTAGCTTTATTTAAGTTAATAAGTGGTTGGTGGACTGTTTCCAACACAAATTCCTTACCATATAAATACTCTTGGTATTTTTGAATAGCCCATACAAATGCCAAGCATTCTCTTTCAATTACAGGTAAAAGTTTGGGACTTATATAAGATACGGGGAACTAACCATCTTCAAATTCTTGTAGCAATACAGCGCCAATACCTACATCGGAAGCGTCTGTTTGCAAAATAAAAGACTTAGTAATATCTGGTAATCTAAGCATAACTGGAGATGCTAAAATACCTTTCAGTTCTTTAGATGCTTTTTCTTGTTCTGGTCCAAACTTTATTTTGTTTGACGTACCTTTCCTAGTCAAATCGGTTAATGGTGCTACAATATAGGCAAAATTAGGAACAAATTTTCTGTAATACTCTGCTAATCCTAAAAAACTTCTTAAACCTTTCTTTGTTAGTGGTACAGATGCTTTCTACTTTGCTTTGTTGTGGCGATATAATTTTCTCGCCAACAAAATGACCTAAAAAATCAAGTTTCTGAAATGCAAACATTTAGTTGAACGAGCTGTTAACTTAGCTTTCCTTAGTCTTATAAATAATTCTTCGAGAGTTTTCACGTGTTCTGAAAACGAGTTACTAAAAACAATTATGTCATCCATATAATTAAATATATCTTTCATTTCTCATAACTCGAGAGAATGAAGCTGGTGCACACACTAGACCAAAGGTCATTTTTCTAAATTGATATAAACCTTTTGGAGTTTGAAAAGCAGTATATCTCTTCGATTCTACTGCCAATACCCCTTAGACAGATCAATTTTAGACATATGAGAAGAATTACATAATTGGTGAAAATTATCATCGGATTTTGGAATTGGTTCTGCGTCAAATACTGTTATTTGGTTTAATCTCCTGAAATCAATACAAAATCTTTAAGTTCCATCCGGATTCTTTGTAAGAACAATAGGTGATGATGAATATGGCGAATCAGATTCTTCTATTATTCCCATGGATAACATATTATTAACTTCCTTTTCAATAGTATCTTTTGTAGTATGAGAAATAGGATATGGTTTTACTCTCACCGGACTATTAGATATAAGCTTTATAGAATGTTCCCCTAAATCTGTGGTTTCAGGTAAATCTGTCAAAATATCCTGAAAATCACTCAAAAGATTATATAACTTTCTGTAATTCTTATCCTTTAAATCTTTATTTATTATAGCATCCTCAAAATACTCTTTAGCTTCTCATGCTGGCGTAATAATTTCTGTTTGTTCAGAAAGAGGTTCGGAACTATCACAAATGACAGCAGAAACATGTTTAGATACCATATCATCTTTCCTTACATAGTAATGCTTAAGTAAGTTAGCATGAAATAACTTCACTTTTTGTCGAATTTTAACTTTATAATCAAACTTACCTTGTCTATCTTCAACTTTACATGGTCCTTTCCATTGCATAAGCAATTTATTGTGGTCTGTAAGCAGTAAAAGAAATACAGAATCTCCAACTTTAATCTTTGGTTTTTCTATCATAATAATACTTATACCTTTTTACTGGCTTTCAGCAAATTTTCTCTAGCTGAATAACACGTATCTTCTAATCTACTTTTTAAATCCGTAACATATTGATACGTAGTTTTAACATCATTAGTTAAAGTCTCACCTGTCCATAATTCATGAAGAATAGCATCGGTCCTCAAACATTTCTTCCGTACAATAATTCGAAATGACTAAATCCTAAACTCTCTTGAGGACTTTCTCCATAGGCAAATAATACCGGGGCTAAATACCTGTCCCAAGTTTTCGGTTTTTCAGCACACATCTTTTTTAACATCGATTTAAGAGTACCATTAAATTTCTCTACTAATCTATTACATGCTGGATGATAGGGAGTAGTGACTAGTTGTTTAATAGATAAAAATCTACTCCACCTCTTTCATTAATTGTGACGTAAACTGGCTTCCACAATCACCAAGAATTTCTTCTGGAATACCTACCCTAGAAAATATCTTTACTAAAGCTTCTGCAATCCTTTCCGTTTCAATTTTAGGAAGAGCTAAGGCTTCAGGATATCTATTAGCATAGTCGACTACCGTCAATAAATATCTATCCCCATTCTTTGTAACAGGTACAATTGGACCCACCAAATCAATGGCCACACGTTTAAAAGGGGTATCAATAATAGGTACTGATCCCAATGGGGTTTAAGTAATCTTACCTTTCGAAATTGTTCTTTGACATAAGTCACATGATCGACGGAACCTTTGTACATCCCCATGGATTCCTGGATTCCCCGCGAGAGACACTTATACACTTTGCCGAAAATTCATAAGAATCCTACCAAGGATTGGTTCATGCCTAATAGAATCCCTAAAGGCCGCCCGATTATCTCTGACTGTGGTAGTGAGTCTTATGCAGTGTCAGAATACATCGATCATTTCTTACTACCACTAGCATGTCAACATCGAGCCTACCTTAAGGACACAACTGACTTTGTCAATAAAATAAAAAACCTCAAAGTCCCTTCAAATGCTATTCTAATTTCAATAGACGTAACTTCTATGTACACCAATATCGACAACACTACTGGCCTAATGGCAGTTCGCAAAGCTTTTGATAGAAACCCAGATCCAGACAGACCCGACGATGCAATTCTACAGCTTTTAGAGATTTGTCTTAGTCGCAACGATTTCACATTTAATGGTAAAACATATCTACAAACCTCAGGTACAGCTATGGGCAAACGATTCGCCCCTTCATACGCAAACCTTTTCATGGCAGAGTGGGAACGTGAGGTATTACCCCTTTGTCCATTTGACCCACTTTTCTATGGACGCTTCTTAGATGACATTTTCATGGTTTGGACTTACTCCATAGAACAATTTTGGCAATTTTTTGAAATCCTCAACAACCACCACCCGTCCATCAAACTAACAGCCAGTGTCAGTCACAAAAGCATAGCGTGGATACTCTAAACGATTTTTACGAAACATAAAAAATTCCACATTAGCACAGTTAGCAGCTAAAAATAGACTTTATGCCGAAGGGCCTCCAGGTTTAAGGAGTGCCCCATGTATGTCAACCAGATGCAAAACATGTCCCTTTATATCAGAAACGCATTATTTTCAAAGTAACTCTACGAATAAAAGATACCCGATCCAAGAGCACCTAACATGTGAAAACTCGAATGTAATATACTTAATTTCATGTAAAAAATGTCCCAAACAATATATCGGGGAAACAAAGAACAAATTACGCACTCGTTTTAATGCTCACAGATCAGATATTAAATTAAAAAAAGACAAGCCTGTTTCTAACCATTTCAATCTTGACGACCATTCACTTGACGATCTCACCCTAACCCCAATTGAGCGCATAGAAATCGACTTGCCCGAAGATGAAACTACCAAATTCCGTCAATCTAGAGAAGCCCATTGGATTGAGACATTGAATACAGCAAGACCCATAGGACTTCATATTCACCACAGTGTAGGCATAGCACCCTTTGTAGTTCCATTTAATACAACCAGTAATAAAGCAAGTAAGATAGTTCAAACCCATTATAAGAGTCTTCAAGAGAAATTTCCTCATGTCTATAAACAGAAAATGATAGTGGCATATTCAAAAAATCAGAACTTAAATGACAACCTTGTTCATAGCAAACTAAAAATAATCTGTACTTAACAGGTACTATACTACTCGCCCATCGGGCGAGTTATTTTATTTTTTCTTATTTCAGATCAGAAGAGAAGAAAATCATCCAACAGATCCAGATCCCAATTTCTCAATAAGATATTTGTTCCACCCTAGGCCTGTACATTTGGGAGATTCAATCCCTCCCTTCCCCGAATCCTATAAATAAGTTTATTTTATACAATAAAATTAGAAAAATTATTACCTGAAAATCTTTTAATGTCTTTATCTACTTTGTTACGAATACTGCCGAGTGTTATATCCGATAATTGACCGGATTCAATTTCAGCAATACTTACATTGTTAATATCAGATTTTGGAACAACCAAACATTCTAGTGGTTTATTCAAAACCTTACTTTTTGCTCTTGTAACGATTTCTTACACGATGCACTTAAATTTGAAATTTCATCTTCCTCGACACCATCATCTGAAAAACAAGCATTAGCTGAATTATTTAATTCACGCTTAGGGTTATGAAAACTATTCTTCCTGGAATTGTAATTGGTTTAACATCACGTGATTTCTGCTGGTTACTGTAATAAACAACTGTATTACCATTTCGTTCCGACTCTACAGATGAAACAGATGCAGCATTTGACCTAATCTTATTCAATAAAAGACAATTCTTCATTTCATGATTGGTTTTCCTACAAATAAAACATTCTCGTGTTATAACAAACACTCACACCAAGTTTAATCAAAATTCAACAAGAATCTAGCTCTTTCGTGTCCACAAGGAATTTAAAGACAAGGGCAATAACTCATATTAAATATTTTTGATTTGCTTGATTTTCGATAGGCTTCATCCTTACAAACAATCACACCAAATTTCGTCAAAATCCATCAAGAAACTGGCTCTCTATCATGTCCACAAAGAATCCAGGGCAGTAAAAGGTAACGTGTTTTCAGGAACAAGGGAATAAATATAATAATAAATATAATTTGATTATTCTGATTTTTAATAGGCATCATTGCCAAGTTAAAACAAACACTCACTCCCAGTTTCATCAAAATCAGGATTTTATAGAATGAGAGTTTGCATACTCTACACATTCAATATTGTGATACATACCTTGTTTTTCCGAAAAATATCAATAGTTGTGTGACTGACATTTCTAGACTCCAGAAAAGAACATACCTAAAATTAAAAAACAAAACAAAAACAGTGTGGTGTGAATGAAAGGAATTTGGAATCCCATCATTTTGCCATCAACCGAGTGACACAGTTTGGCCCATTACTTGAGAAGCGTCCCTTTGTTGGCTTTTTCTTCTTCCCAACTGACCTGTTTTCCAATCCTTTTGGGTCAATATCCGTCATGACAGTATAAACAAGATCACGGGGTTTTTGATGTGTCTGTCTTATCTTTTTATGCATAGCCCTGTAACCTAGAAGAGCCCCCGGCCCATAAATTTCCCTTTTAACACCCGCGCTAACTTCCTCTACTGTTACACTGTTATCTGTGTAGTAAATGCTAAAATGACGCAGTCTTCTATCAAGTGATGGAATACTCCATCATGGAGTCCATGTGTATTCTGAAAAGTGTATTCTGAAAAGTCTCTTCTTAGAAAATCGAGCATTTCTCTGCGCTGAATGCCCTGATAGACATATAAATTCAATGCTTCTTCGAGCTTCTCATCATCCTTCCACCCGTCATTTCTTTTGAACGACATTTTGTAGCCATAAAAATTAACTTTAGCTCACAGTAAAAAATTGATATCGCTGCCGCAATGTTACTATAGCCTGTGAGTGACTTCCCCTTGATGTCCAATCGTCCCCAATCCACATCGACCATACAATGTTTTTGTATGATTTCAAAATTCTTTTAGACCCCACCCACATGACGTCATAAAAAGATAACGCAGTGGGGATAAAACCATTTCGCTAATGTAATGTAGAGGTTACTTAGACGAAGATGCAATGTAGATAATGAAATGTAGAAGATGCAAAGACTCTTATTATGCTATAGTCTACATGTGTAAGTCAGCATTATGTGTGAATATTTTATGTAGACCGAATCATCTAGTCTCTCACTGCCTTCAGCAGAGAGACAGAAGACCAAAGTATGAAAATATCGTGAAATAGCGCAACCAATTTGGTTGCGTTAAAATATTCGTCTTCCTTGAGTTATTTTTATCAAAAAGTTTCAATTTTCCTGTATATAAATAGGTCAGCTACATTCCACCCCCCTATTTGACAGAATTAACAACTGATTGTTGACTCTAATCTAAGTTGAAATATCCAAGCGTGGAGCTGTTTTTAAGATGGTTCATTTAAATACGACTTACTGTCACTTACTGTCATTGAAAACCTCAGCCAATCAAAAGACTTGTCTCAAAATCAATGATTTAGATCACGTGATTTTAATGTTTATTTGATAAAGATGGCGACTTCGATTGTGTAAAAAAAAACGCCTGATGAACATTTATCGAATTTGCACACAAGAACATAATGTCATTTTGTTGAAAGGTACATATTATCCCACAATTATCTTTTACTTTACAAAATTTACTGTTTTCAAAGGTCTAATGGAAGTATTACAAAATTTTGTGTTCTCAACAGGCTTGATCGTCTGTCTCTAAAATATGTAGTATTATTTAGAGTCAACATGTCGGTCTATATTTTATGTGACTGGTGTATTGTAGATATTCAGTTATTTCCTTAAACAGTCAAGGCTTTCCATTCCCCAGCACCTTACCTTTTGAACCCACTGCCAATTAACCTCAAACAATCTAAAAGTATGGACTTATTTTATAAAACCTGAAAACGTATTTATTTAGTGATTATTACGGAAATCAAAACTCTGGCAGCCTACTAGGAACCTCAGTATTTGTGTGCTTTACAAATTCAAATTTATGTTATGTTATGTTTTTTAATATATATATTTGTAGATTAAGCTCATGTTTTTTTTCGACAAACATCATTTGAAAGCTAAGATATATTTCCGAATGATCAACAACATGTTAATTGAAAATGTGGTAACTAAAAAATACTTACATTTCATCATTTTTTTTTACCAATTGACGATATCTTATTTTCTTCATTAAAAAGTGAGTAATTCTCAACTCCGTCATTAACATGTCATAAACTATTTCATATTCATTATCTGTGTCGTCAATAATATAACATATGGGCCTGAAAAATAGGAATGAAGTTTATATCTGAAGAGATTAAGACTATAAGTTCCTCTATCAGTATCAATGAAAGAACTTTAGATAAACAATGGTTGCATTTAACTAATTAAGTTACTTGTTTTATTACACAGAAAGAGAAAAGATACTTGTGTTGATATTCATTTCGATACACTTTTATTTTATAGATCATTAAATCAAATATTCTCTAATATGTTTGAATTTGACATGATAATATTCATGTTCTTGAAAGGTACATTGAAGCGAAATTCTCAAACATGGTGGAGTGTTTTTTTCTCTTGAGGAATTGTTTTAAAACTGAACAGAATCACTATTATATAATATTATAATTTATGAAATGTAAGTGTTTTTGAATCATGTCTTGTAGACTAGTGATGATTTCGATTTTGTATTTTTTAAAGAATAAGCCTACCTCTAAACAAGTAATACAATGATATTGTATAGGTTATGTTTATCCCTAATGAGGTTGTTTCTGTTGCAGGTACAGTGTTGTTTTGATGAGTTAAGTAGTAGACATCTTGAAGACAGAAGTTTTTTTCTGAATTTGTAGACGAACAAAAGCCAAATTGAGACAATTAAATAGGTTAGCTCAGTACCTCAATAGGTCTGTATCCTACGGAGCCCCTAACACGCAGTGTAAATATTTTTTTTATTATTTCGTTTAATCGAAATAATTAATTCGTTTAAACGAAATAATTATTTCGATTAAACGAAATAATAGCATTTATTTCGATTAAACAAAATAATTATTTCGATTAAACGAAATAATTATTTCGATTAAACGAAATATTTATTTCGATTAAACGGAATAATTATTTCGTCTTATCGAAATAAAATTATTTCGTTTTAACGATTTAAATTATTTCGTTTAAACGAAATAATTATTGCGTTTATTTCGTTTACATAGTCAAATTAATTCGTTTAAACGAAATAATTTAAATCGTTTAAACGAAATAGTCAAATTAATTCGTTTAAACGAAATAATTTAAATCGTTTAAACGAAATAGCCAAATTAATTCGTTTAAACGAAATAATTTAGTCAAAATAATTCGTTTTAACGAAATAATTAATTCGTTTTAACGAAATAATTAATTCGTTTAAACAAAATAATTTAAATCGTTTAAACGAAATAGTCAAATTAATTCGTTTAAACGAAATAATTATTTCGTTTAAACGAAATAACTTTTTAAAAAAGTATTGCTACTGCGTGTTAGGGGCTCCGTAGTATCCTGACACAAACTCATTTTTAAAAATTAAGACACTTTCTTTTCCAAAATGATGCCTTGAATAATAATTTCTTGCCATTTGACTTGTTCTATAAACTAAAGGATAGATAAATTTATAACTCAAGTTAAGTAAAGCTGAATAATATCCAATTAGTTTAAATTACTGTTTTTTCCTGGTTACCTTAAGTTTGTCTAAGCCAATGAAAGAAGTATAACAGCTAGTATCTCCTTAAAAAGTTTTGTGTTACCCATAACTTTAATTTTATTGCAACTTTTTATACGCCCACATTGTAATGTGGACGTATATTGTCGTCACCTGTCCGTCCGTCCGTCCGTCCGTCGGTCGGTCTGTCGGTCCGTCCGTCCACAATTGGCTTGTGAACGCGATAGAGACTATAGATTTCATCTAATTTGAGTGAAATTTGGTGTGGTCATTTGTTTTCATGAGATCTTGGACAAGTTCGATTTTGGCTTTTTTTCCATGAACGGTTTTCGAATTATTGCCCTTGATTTGCTCAAACCGCGTCAAAATAAGCTCGTGAAGGCGATAGAGACTACCGTTTTCATCTGATTTGAATGAAATTTGGTGTGGTCATTTGTATTCGTGAGATCTTGGACAACTTCGATTTTGGCTATTTTTCCATGAACAGTTTTTGAATTATTGCCTTTAACTTGCTCAAAATGCGTCAAAATTAGCTTGTGAACGCAATAGAGACTTAAGTTTTCATCTTATTTGAATGAAATTTGGTGTGGCTAATTGTATTCATGAGATCCTGTACATGTTTGATTTTGGAAATTTTTCAATGAGCGGTTTTCGAATTATTGCCCTTGATCTGCTCAAAACGCGTCAATATCAGCCTGTGAACGCGACAGAGACCCAAGTTTTCATCTGATTTGGTTGAAATTTGGTATGGTAATTTGTATTGTTGAGATCAAAATGATTCTTAATCGAGACTTCAGTCTGATTAAAATGAAATTTGGTGTGTGGTGTGGTTTAATCATAAGATGATCATAAGATATTGGATATAAACAGGATATGTTTTTTTAATGTTTTTGTTATAGTAAATTTTGTATTATTTGTATTTCAGTTTTAAGAAAAACTAACTGTAGAAGACTGTAGTAGTAGACTGGTTGATACTTTAATCTACGTGATTTCAAATATTCAACCTAAGATCTTAAGATAAATATATCAAAATGATGTTCATTGAGTTGAACCATGTCAAATTGAAAGGAAGTTCATTGAATTGAATTAAGTAATTCAATAATAAATGAACCAAAGCAAGAAAAATGGATTGAATGAAGTGTGATATGTTATTATTGTTCTATATGGCAAGTTATTTTCGGTTACAAATAGGTCCTGTAAAAAAGATCTCCTTCATTCATTTCATTACTCAAGTTTGTATAAGTGTTTCTATATAATTGAAATGTTTGTTTGAAAGTCGCAAACATAGTTAACTGATTAAATCTTACTTAACATTCTTTAGAGCAAGATTACTCAATAGATATCTTTTTCAGTAATTTATAAAACCCATGCCCGAAGATGCCTAAATTAGAGAAGAAATCGGATGATGTTAGAAGGAGAATGAGGAAGAAATGGATGACAGAGAACCGGTCTACTACTAGAATATCAACAAGTTCTGATACTTGTATATCAGAAAATTCAAATAGAGCAAATTCAACCTGTAGTTCTACATTAGTAGAAAACTCTAATGATAAACTAAGTAGTTTATCTACTGATAATCCACATCATTTTAAAAACTATCTGTGTGGAGAAACATCCAGTACACCCTCTAAAAAATCACTTCAAAGCAATCAGTCAACTAAAGCTTATCAAAATGATGGAGATCAGTTAATGTCTCGTATTGAAAATTATTTTTCTTTTCAAAGCCAACAAAATGAAAATTTGTTACAGGACACTTCAGTGTTCTGACAAACCAAAAAGAAAACATTACTGGCAAACGTATAAACATAACAAACGAGAAAAGGAGAAGATAAATGAATTGTTATTGAAAAGAACTAAGCGGCAACCCTCAAACTACAAGATATCGTAAAATGAATCGGATACAACTTTGGGGAGAAATAAGCGGCAAAGCTGAGACTACAAGATTTCTCAAAATGAAAAGGAAACAAAATTGAAGAACATAAAACGTCTTAACCCAGAATATAGACAAACTGAAAAAGAGGTTTGGGCTAAACAACAGAAACGTTTAGACCTAAAATTCAACTTGCTTCAGAATCCAAGAGAAAAAAGACCAAAGAGAACCAAGCGACTTAATTCTAGCTACCAGATATCTCAAAATCAACTAGAGACCAAACTGAACAGAACCAAGCGACTTAATCCTAGCTACAAGATATCTCAAAATCAACTAGAGACCAAACTGAAGAGAACCAAGCGACTTTATCCAAGCTATAAGATATCTCAAAATCAACTAGAGACCAAACTGAAGAGAACCAAGCGACTTAATTCTAGCTACAAGATATCTCAAAATCAACGTGAGGCAAACTTAAGAGAAACAAGCGAGTATATAAGAATATAAGAGTATTGAAAATCAACGAGAGACGTAGATATGAGATGAAAGAAATGGAAATTGATGAATTAGTTATTCAATTTCACAAGAGAACAAGCAGTGGACCAACTTATACTTGTGAATGCTGTAATCAATTATAGTACAAACACAGTGTTAAGAAGTCATCGAGGCTGCAAATCAGTGTCTTTTAGAAAATGGTGAAGGCTGGATTTGTGGAACTTATGAAAGGTATATCAAAAAAGATTTAATACCACCCTTATCAATCTATAATGGTAATTCTTTTCCAAAATTACCAGATCATCTAGATCTCCATCCGTTAGAATGGAGGTTATTGTCACCTAGAATTCCTTTCATGAAAATCTATGCTGCTCCCGTGGCAAACAAAGGAAAATAAGAGGGAATGTCCCTGCAAATGTTGTAAATACTATCAGTTCCTTACCAAGGGCGCCTGATGAAAATTTGACAATAGCAGCCAATCTAAAACGGCAGCTAAAGTATAATCATGCAGTAATGACTGAAAATATTCGGCCATACAACATAAAACAGTGTGCTTCATGGTTACAAGAAAATGGAGATCTTTACAAAAAAGAAGGAATTTCTTTTGATGAAGATTGGTCAATAGATTCTTTTTCTGTAATTGACCAAACTGAAAATAAACAAGAAAATCAACCTGAACATACAAGTCAACCTGAACATACAACTCAACCTGAAAATACAAACCAATACAAAAATCTGAAAATCAGACAGCAAAGGGAGAGGGAGATTCGCATAATCAAAAAGCGGATGATTGGAGTGAAGGGAGGGATTGAATTTCCCAAATGTACAGGCCTAGGGTGGAACAAATATTTTATTGAGAAATTGGGATCTGGATCTGTTGGATTATTTTCTTCTTTTCTGATCTGAAATTAGAAAAAATAAAATAACTCGCCCGAAGGTCGAGAAGTATAGTACCTGTTAAGTACAGATTGTTTTGAGTTTGCTATGAACAAGGTTGTCATTTAAGTTCTGATTTTTTGAATATGCCACTATCATTTTCTGTTTATAGACATGAGGAAATGTCTCTTGAAGACTCTTATAATGGGTTTGAACTATCTTACTTGCTTTATTACTGGTTGTATTAAATGGAACTACAAAGGGTGCTATGCCTACACTGTGGTGAATATTAAGTCCTATGGGTCTTGCTGTATTCAATGTCTCAATCCAATGGGCTTCTCTAGATTGACGGAATTTGGTAGTTTCATCTTCGGGCAGGTCGATTTCTATGCGCTCAATTGGGTTTCGGGGAAGGGCGGGATTAAATCTCCCAAATGTACAGGCCTAGGGTGGAACAAATATTTTATTGAGAAATTGGGATCTGGATCTGTTGGATGATTTTCTTCTCTTCTGATCTGAAATTAGAAAAAAAAACTAGAGCCACAAGTGGCACAGAGTGGGACTTTGCTAACGTCGCAAACTTGCAACAAACAGGCCGAAACATCTGATTTTCCGGGATAAACTGGCCAAAGCAACGAGGTATCTGTGTGCAAAGTACTTTTTTGAAAAACGTTATTTCCTACAGACGTAGAGCGCTGAACGATATAAATGGTAAATTGAAAGTTTACCCGGATGTGCCACGCCCATCTTATTTATTTTGGCGTAAATCTAATAACATTTGAAATGTTTATTCACGGTACAAATTTGAAGCTTGTACATCTAATAGATCACGAGATATACACAAATACATTTAAAAAAAACAAAATGTACTTTAATTTTAAAAGTGCAAAAACTAAATTTTAATTTTAAAAACTTTTGTTATACATTGTTGGAAAGTTGACAAAAAGCGCCTTAAGAATCTGAAAAAATAACCCTCTAAATTAATTAGGTCACGCTCTAGAGCAGTCCAACGTTGTGAATTTTGCTGTTTTCGGGCAGGTATAAAACCGGAAGTAGACGTCGGAGGTCAAATGTCAATTTGTCAACTGATAGGAAAAGTCAGTGACCCATGACTTTGTAAAGGTCAAGGCCACCAAAGGTCAAGGTCACTAGAAGTAAGCCCCAAAACAAAACAAAAAACTAATTTTTTTTGCCAATGTCGCTAAATTGCAACAAACCTTCAGAAACATTTGATTTTTCGGGATAAACTGGCTAAGGTATATGTATGCAGGGTACTTTTTTGATAAACGTTATTTCCAGCAGCCGTAATTCGCTGACCGATATAAATGGTAAAATTGAAGTTTACCCGGATGTGCCACGCCCATCTCGTTTTTTTGAAGGGGAATCTAATTATATTCAAAATGTATATTAACGGTACAAATTTGAAGCTTGTACAGCTAATAGATCACGAGATATACACACATACATTTCAAACAAGCGAAAATACGACAAAATGTACTTTTCTTTGCAAAAATCAAAAACTTCAAGTTTCATTTTACAAACTTTTGTTATATATCATTGGAAAGAGGACAAACAACAACTTAAGAATGTTTCACTTCCGGTCCGGATTTTTTCTGCTTCGTTTTTTTGTCTTCTAATTTAATTAGGATTGACATAAATTTTGTTGCGATACATCAATTACAGCACAAGTAGGTCAAGCGGAAGTTTAAACCCGTTTTACGTTGACATCGGAAATGAAGCAAAAATTTTGACTCTGCCAATGTTTTCATATTTGTGACACTTGAAGGCACCCAAAATTTCAGATCAATCGGTCTAAAAATAGCAAAGTTGCAAAAATGTGCAAAATACGGCAAAAAAATGTGTGCTATGAATTTTCGAATTTCGAAATTTTGTAACTGCTATCTTGTTGGAAATTGTTTCAAGTTTTCAAAAATGCAAACCCGAAAAAAATCGATCAAAAATTGTGACTTCTAGAGCTACTGACCGACTTTTTAGGTATGTTGCAATGCAGCACTTCCGGTTTTGCAAAAATGTTCCATTTTATATTTATGCAACACGTCGCCACTACAGAAGGTCTAGAGAAGTTGATATATTGTTGCAACTATTGCAGTCTAGGCGCAGTGAGGTGTGTAAATTTCGAAAAAAAAAAAAAAAAAAAAAAAGAATTGACAAACCGAAAGTCCCACAAAAAAAGACAAACGGAAAACAAACCGGGACTTTGCGGTAGCAAAGTCCCACAAAAAAAGAATTGACATTTCGAAAACAAACTGGGACTTTGTGGTAGCAAAGTCCCACAACTAGAAAGAAAGAAAGCAGTAGCGGAGCACTTTAACGATGGGAACCACAAGGCAAAGGAAGCTGTACAAGTTAACATCTTGGAAAGAATATGCGATGGAGCGAGGAACGTTAGATTGATAAAAGAGCGTGACTGGATAAAAAGACTACGAATGGAAGATCCGAGTGGACTGAATAAGAAGTGCTCTGTTGGGTTTTTATGGAGGGACTACTAACAGCATGGCGAGCGAATGACCAAAGAAGTATGACGTCGTGACGATCTTTTTGACGTCGTGTCAACCGAAAAACATTCTAAACTAAAATTTGGAAATAGAAGGACGAGAAAAATGTGATCATAGACTACTTTGAGTGTTTCTGAAGAAGGCATTTAGTCGAAACGTTATAAAACAGGACAAATTTATACCAAAAAAAAAAAAAAAAAATGATACTTTATGCATATGTCGCAAATTGCAACAAACAGGCAGAAATGTCTGATTTTTTGGGATAAACTGGCCAAAACAATGAGGTATCTGTGTGCAAGGTACTTTTTTGAAAAACTTTATTTTCTACAGCCGTAATTCGCTGACCGATATAAATGGGAAATTGGAAAATTACCCGGATGTGCCACGCCCATCTAATTTTTTATGCGTGGATCTAATTACATTCAAAATATATATTCACGATAGAAATTTGAAGCTTGTACATATAATAGATTTCTAAAGAACGTATACGGCAAAATGTCCTTTTATTTTCAAAAATCAAAAAATTCAATTTCCATTTTAAAACTTTTGTTATATATCATTGGATACATAATACAACTTAAGAATCTGAAACAATTATCACTCTAAATTAATTAGGTCACGCTCTAGAGCAGCCCAAAGTTGCGAATTTTGCTGTTTTCGGGCAGCTATAAAACCGGAAGTAGACGTCGGAGGTCAAAGGTCAAAGTATCAACTGATAGCCAAGGTCAATGACATTTGACCTACTAAAGGTCACGGTCACCAAAGGGTCAAGGTCACGAGAAATAAGCCCCAAACTTCGAAAAAATTCAAACGGATGTTGCAAAAATGCAAAAGCGAAATTCAAAAATCGGCTCGCAATGTTTTTTTCGCACTCAACTAAGCTTTCCAGAAATATAAACATCACGCAAATCGCTCTTACCGTAGAGATCCTATTTCGAAATTTACAAAAAAGTAAATTTCAAGATGGTGGCTAAAGTATAACTTCCGGTCTGGATTTGTTTTTTTAAATCGGCCAGTTTTTTCAAAAGATATTGTTTAACACAAGTTTCGATGACCCATGACAATTAGACCGGAAATAGACCGAAAATCAGAGATTTAAAGTTTGAACCCTTTTTGAGCGTAAACCGGAAGTGGCGCAAAATATTTGACAATGTCATGTTGTTTAGATTTATTGTCTCTCTTAGCACCTAAAATTGGAACTTAATCGGACAGAAATTTAAAAAATGGTAAAAAAATTCGAAAATACGGCAAAAGATTGTCTGCTACAAATTTTCGAAATTCGAATTTTGTTAACTGCTATCCTATCGAATATTGTATGTAGATTCTGAAAATGAAAACCCGATGAAAATCGGGCTAAAATTGCGCCTTCTAGAGCCGAAAAACTGTTTTTTGCAAATGTTGCACTGTAGCACTTTTGGTTTTGCAAAAATGTTGCAATTTATATTCATTAACTTTTTTGCCACTACAGAAGGTCTAGGAAAGTTGAATGGTTGCTGCAACTACTGTAGTTTAAAAGCAGGAAGGTGTGGAAAAATCGAAAAAAAAAAAAAAAAAAAGACATTTCGAAGACATTTGCTTTCAGCAAAGTCCCACAATAACTCGCCCAAAGGGCGAGAAGTATAATACCTGTTAAGTACAGATTGTTTTTAGTTTGCTATGAACAAGGTTGTCATTTAGACATGAGGAAATTTCTCTTGAAGACTCTAATAATGGGTTTGAACTATCTTACTTGCTTTATTACTGGTTGTATTAAATAGAACTACAAAGGGTGCTATGCCTACACTGTGGTGGTGAATATTAAGTCCTATGGGTCTTGCTGTATTCAATGTCTCAATCCAATGGGCTTCTCTAGATTGACGGAATTTGGTAGTTTCATCTTCGGGCAAGTCGATTTCTATGCGCTCAATTGGGGTTAGGGTGAGATCGTCAAGTGAATGGTTGTCAAGATTGAAATGATTAGAAACAGGCTTGTCTTTTTTTAATTTAATATCTGCTCTGTGAGCATTAAAACGATTGCGTAATTTGTTCTTTGTTTCCCCGATATATTGTTTGGGACATTCTTTACATGAAATTAAGTATATTACATTCGAGTTTTCACATGTTAGGTGCTCTTGGATCGGGTATCTTTTATTCGTAGAGTTACTTAGAAAATAATGCGTTTCTGATATAAAGGGACATGTTTTGCATCTGGTTGACCTACATGGGGCACTCCTTAAACCTGGAGGCACTTCGGCATAAACTTTTAGCTGCTAACTGTGCTAATGTGGAATTTTTTATGTTTCGTAAAAATCGTTTAGAGTTTACACGCTCTTTCAGTTTTGAGAAAACAATCGTACAGGCTTGGTTGAAATCAGAAGACCTTGTGCAAATTCGGTGAAATCGTAAAACTTGTGACTTAATTATTCCAGAAAATGTATGTTTTGGATGAAATGAGCTCTTATGCAAAAGTTGACGAGTGTCGGTTTCTTTGAAATATACTTAAATATCTAATTTATTAGTCTCTGCTATGAAATCTCATTTAAAAACAGTAGTCTCGAGAAAATCTATGCTTTTGTGGCTGACGTTGGCCGTTAGTGGTGGTTGTTGAGGATTTCAAAAAATTGCCAAAATTGTTCTATGGAGTAAGTCCAAACCATGAAAATGTCATCTAAGAAGCGTCCATAGAAAAGTGGGTCAAATGGACAAAGGGGTAATACCTCACGTTCCCACTCTGCCATGAAAAGTTTTACGTATGAAGGGGCGAATCGTTTGCCCATGGCTGTAACTGAGGTTTGTAGATATGTTTTACCATTAAATGTGAAATCATTGCGACTAAGACAAATCTCTAAAAGCTGTAGAATTGCATCGTCGGGTCTGTCTGGATCTGGGTTTCTATCAAAAGCTTTGCGAACCGCCATTAGGCCAGTAGTGTTGTCGATATTGGTGTACATAGAAGTTACGTCTATTGAAATTAGTATAGCATTTGAAGGGACTTTGAGGTTTTTTAATTTATTGACCACATATACACACATTGCTGTGGATTGATGATGCCCCTGTTTTTGGGGAAAATAATGTTGATGAAATCACCAAATTTATAGACAGATAAATCTGTTGCAAGAGGTTTGTTGAAGATGATATGCTTCAAGATTTAGTGAATTATCAAATTCACAAGCATGCAAAAAGAAAAATCGACATGTCTGTAGATTTGGCTTCCCTAAACCATCTATGCCAAATACGGTTATTTTAGAACCTCTTGATACAACAATGCTAGAGGCGGAAGTAAAATCCCATTCAAAAAATTTTGACAAAATTAACAGCATTTTGAATGAAATGCTAGAAGGTGAAAATATATCTTTTGATGTCTTCCTAGAAAAAATAGATTTTAGTTTTGAACAATATCAACTTGCAGTAAGGTCATCAATACGAACTCCTACAGTTTTTATTCAAAGAAGTCCAAACGAATTAAGAGTTAATTCTTATAATCCTCACTTGCTAAAAGCATGGAGGGCAAATATAGATATTCGATATGTACTCGATGTATATGCTTGTGCAATGTATATTGCATCTTATATAGCAAAATATTGTGGTCATGTACTTGATCGCCGGAACATAGGTCTGTCCATTTGATGCACATGTACTTGTGGATTTTTAGTATTTTAGACAATTTGTATATTGAGATATTGTGTATTTTAGATTTTTTCTTTTTTTTCCCCAATGTATTGCCCCATGGACTGAATGTGAGACAGGACCATGTCCTGGTGTATTGGGCCTAACTCCGACCCATGTAAAATAAAGAGTTTATTATTATTATTATTATTTACTCAGAAATGCATGTCAGGAAGTCCGTAATGGAAATCATGGCATTCGCGAACAAGTTAAAATGATTGGTAATAGATTCCTCAATAATGTGGAAATGAGTGCTCCGGAAGCTGTATATATGATACTGCAGTTACCCATGAGAAAAGCATCTGTAGCTGCTGAGGTACAGGAAATAGAAGAGATTTGGGATGAGCAAGCTCCTGTAACTCAGCAAATTCAACAAGAAGATCAACAATAAGAAAACATTGAAACAGAACTTATGTCTAAACAGGGACAACCTACCAAATATGAATATGATATTGGTGTTGATTTAGGTATCCCCTCTAACACTGAGACAAATGAAATAGCTCTTTATGAAGTGCCGAATTTCGAACTTGACCAAGATGACATCAACTTCAATGATCACACCAAATTTCATTCCAATCAGATGAAAACTGTTGTCTCTATCGTGTTCACAAGTCTATTTCGACGCAATTTGACTTAGTCAAGGCCAATAACTCAAAAAACGTTCACCCAAAAATCGTCAACTTCAATGACCACACCAAATTTCATTCCAATCAGATGAAAACTGTTGTCTCTATCGTGTTCACAAGTCTATTTCGACGCAATTTGACTTAGTCAAGGCCAATAACTCAAAAAACGTTCACCCAAAAATCGTCACGATCTAACTTGTCCAAGATTTCATCAATATAAATGATAACACCAAATTTCATTCAAATCAAATGGAAGTTGTGATCTCTATCGCGTTCACAAGCCAATTTTGAGGCGTTTTGACTAAGTCAAGTGCAATACTCAAAAACCATCCTTGAAAAATCACCAATTTCGAACTTGTCCAAGATCTCATCAATATAAATGATCACAGCGAGTTTCATTCAAATCTGATGAAAACTATAGTCTCTATCGCGTGCACAAGCCAATTTGACGCGTTTTGGGTAAGTCAAGTGCAATAACTCAAAAACCGTTCATCGAAAAATCGCCAATTTCGAAATTGTCCGAGATCTCATCAATATTAATTGGTAGATGGTAGAGGTCGATGGAATACTGGGCCGTTATAGGGTTCGTGATGTTGGTTTGGTTGGCGATAAGCGTTGCGATGTCTGGCTTCTTGCCAGTGGTTGTCAAAGTTGCGGAGCATAATGAAAATAAGTCTAGGTTAGACGGGGAATGTTCAGTTGTATTTAAATATGTGTGAATTTTTAATATGCTAGCGTAAAATGTAGGGATCCAGGTATGCAAAAGAAGACGAATTGGGAGTGGGAAATGAAGTAAGATGAAAATTTAAGTGAAAAATGCAGAAATATATTTATTAAATAACACTAACAATAATGTAGAAAAGCGTCAAAATAAGCTCGTGAAGGCGATAGAGAATACCATTTTCATCTGATTTGAATGAAATTTGATGTGGTCATTTGTATTCGTGGGATCTTGGACAACTTCAATTTTGGCTATTTTTCCATGAACTGTTTTTGAATTATTGCCCTTGACTTGCTCAAAATGCGTCAAAATTATCTTGTGAACGCAACAGTGACTTAAGTTTTCATCTTATTTGAATGAAATTTGGTGTGGCTAATTGTATTCATGAGATCCTGTACAAATTTGATTTTGGAAATTTTTCGATGAGCGATTTTCGAATTATTGCCATTGACTTGCTTAAAACGCGTCAATATCAGCTTGTGAACGCGATAGACACCCAAGTTTTCATCTGATTTGGTTGAAATTTGGTATGGTAATTTGTATTGTTGAGATCAAAATGAGTCTTAACCCAGACTTCAGTCTGATTTGAATGAAATTTGGTGTGTGGTGTGGTTTAATCATAAGATGATCATAAGATATTGGATATAAACAGGATATGTTTTTTTACTGTTTTTGTAAATTTTGTATTATTTGCATTTCAGTTTTAAGAAATACTAACTGTAGAAGACTGTAGTAGTAGACTGGTTGATACTTTAATCTACGTGATTTCAAATATTCAAAAAGTTCAACCTAAGATCTTAAGATAAATATATCAAAATGATGTTCATTGAGTTGAACCATGTCAAATTGAAAGGAAGTTCATTGAATTTAATTAAGTAATTCAATAATCAATGAACCAAAGCAAGAAAAATGGATTGAATGAAGGGTGATATGTCATTATTGTTCTATATGGCAAGTTATTTTCGGTTTTTTGTGATTTACCTACATATAGGTTGTGTAAAAAGATCTCCTTCATTCATTTCATTACTCAAGTTTGTATAAGTGTTTCTATAAATTTGAAATGTTTGTTTGAAAGTCGCAAACATAGTTTAATGAATAAATCTTACTTTACATTCTTTAGAGCAAGATTACTCAATAGATATCTTTTTCAGTAATTTAAAAAACCCATGCCCGAAGATGCCTAAATTAAAGAAGAAATCGGATGATGTTAGGAGAATTAGGAAGAAATGGATGACAGAGAACCGGTCTACTACTGGAATATCAACAAGTTCTGATACTTGTATATCAGAAAATTCAAATAGAGCGAATTCAACCTGTAGTTCTACATTAGTAGAAAATTCTGATGATAAACTAAGTAGTTTATCTACTGATAATCCACATCATTTTAAAAACTATCTCTGTGGAGAAACATCAAGTACACCCTCTAAAAAATCACTTCAAAGCAATCAGTCAACTAAAGCTTATCAAAATGATGGAGATTAGTTAATGTCTCGTATTGAAAATTATTTTCTTTTCAAAGCCAACAAAATGAAAAATTGTTACAGAACACTTCAATGTTCTGACAAACCAGAAAGAAAACATTACTGGCAAACGTATAAACATAACAAACGCCAAGATGTTACTTTTAGAGAAAAGGAGAAGATAAATGAATTGTTATTGAAAAGAACTAAGCGACAAAGCTCAAACTACAAGATATCGCAAAATGAATCAGAGACAACTTTGGGGAGAAATAAGCGGCAAAGCTCAGACTACAAGATTTCTCAAAATGAAAAGGAAACAAAATTGAAGAACATAAAACGTCTTAACCCAGAATATAGACAAACTGAAAAAGAGGTTTTGGCTAAACAACAAAAACGTTTAGACCCAAAATTCAACTTGCTTCAGAATCCAAGAGAAACAAGACTAAAGAGAACCAAGCGACTTAATTCTAGCTACAAGATATCTCAAAATCAACTAGAGACCAAACTGAAGAGAATCAAGCGACTTAATCCTAGCTACAAGATATCTCAAAATCAACTAGAGACCAAACTGAAGAGAACCAAGCGACTTAATTCCAGCAACAAGATATCTAAAAATCAACGAGAGACCAATCTAAAGAGAACCAAGCGACTTAATTCTAGCTACAAGATATCTCAAAATCAACGAGAGGCAAACTTAAGAGAAACAAGCGAGTTAGTTCTGAAAATAAGAGTATTGAAAATCATCGAGATACGTAGATATGAGATGAAAGAAATGGAAATTGATGAATTAGTTATTCAATCTCACAAGAGAACAAGCAGTGGACCAACTTATACTTGTGAATGCTGTAATCAATTATAGTACAAACACAGTGTTAAGAAGTCAACGAGGCTGCAAACCAGTGTCTTCTAGAAAATGGTGAAGGCTGGATTTGTGGAACTTATGAAAGGTATAATATCAAAACAGATTTAATACCACCCTTATCAATCTATAATGGTAATTCTTTTCCAAAATTACCAGATCATCTAGATCTCCATCCGTTAGAATGGAGGTTATTGTCACCTAGAATTCCTTTCATGAAAATCTATGCTGCTCCCGTGGCAAACAAAGGAAAATAAGAGGGAATGTTGTTAATGTCCCTGCAAATGTTGTAAATAGTATCAGTTCCTTACCAAGGGCACCTGATGAAAATTTGACAATAGCAGCCAATCTAAAACGGCAGCTAAAGTATAATCATGCAGAAATGACTGAAAATATTCGGCCATACAACATAAAACAGTGTGCTTCATGGTTACAAGAAAATGGAGATCTTTACAAAAAAGAAGGATGAAGACTGGTCAATAGATTCTTTTTCTGTACTTGACCAAACTGAAAATAAACAAGAAAATCAACCTGAACATACAAGCCAACCTGAACATACAACTCAACCTGAACATACAATCAACCTGAACATACAACTCAACCTGAACATACAACTCAATATATTTCTGATGCTGATGAAAATCAGACAGAAAAGGGAGATTCGCATAATCAAAAAGCGGATGATTGGAGTGAAGGGAGGGATTGAATCTCCCAAATGTACAGGCCTAGGGTGGAACAAATATTTTATTGAGAAATTGGGATCTGAATCTGTTGGATGATTTTCTTCTCTTCTGATCTGAAATTAGAAAAAAATAAAATAACTCGCCCGAAGGTCGAGAAGTATAGTACCTGTTAAGTACAGATTGTTTTTAGTTTGCTATGAACAAGGTTGTCATTTAAGTTCTGATTTTTTGAATATGCCACTATCATTTTCTGTTTATAGACATGAGGAAATTTCTCTTGAAGACTCTTATAATGGGTTTGAACTATCTTACTTGCTTTATTACTTGCTTAATTGGGGTTAGGGTGAGATCGTCAAGTGAATGGTCGTCAAGATTGAAATGATTAGAAACAGGCTTGTCTTTTTTTAATTTAATATCTGATCTGTGAGCATTAAAACGAGTGCGTAATTTGTTCTTTGTTTCCCCGATATATTGTTTGGGACATTTTTTACATGAAATTAAGTATATTACATTCGAGTTTTCACATGTTAGGTGCTCTTGGATCGGGTATCTTTTATTCGTAGAGTTACTTAGAAAATAATGCGTTCTGATATAAAGGGACATGTTTTGCATCTGGTTGACATACATGGGGCACTCCTTAAACCTGGAGGAACTTCGGCATAAACTCTGTTTTTAGCTGCTAACTGTGCCAATGTGGGATATTTTATGTTTCGTAAAAATCGTTTAGAGTATCCACGCTCTTTCAGTTTTAAGAAAACAATCGTACAGGCTTGGTTGAAATCAGAAGAGCTTGTGCAAATTCGGTGATGAGATCTTGGACAAGTTCGAAATTGGTGATTTTTCGATGAATGGTTTTTTCCTTATTGCACTTGACTTAGTCAAAACGCCTCAAAATTGGCTTGTGAACGCGATCGAGATCACAATTTCCATTTGATTTGAATGAAATTTGGTAGAGGGGGGGGGGACTACTATCTCGTAGTTCCGGGAAAGCACGGGCCTAGGAATCAGACCTAATTTTTATTTCCTCGCACCGATCGGGTTTCGAACCCACTGCACCTAGTCGCCTAGCAGACGACAGCCCAACTCGCTAACTACTGAGCAAACATTTCCATTTGATTTGAATGAAATTTGGTTTTATCATTTATATTGATGAAATCTAGGACAAGTTTGATCGTGACGATTTTTGGGTGAACGTTTTTTGAGTTATTGGCCTTGACTAAGTCAAATTGCGTCGAAATAGACTTGTGAACACGATAGAGACAACAGTTTTCATCTGATTGGAATAAAATTTGGTGTGATCATTGAAGTTGATGTCATCTTGGTCAAGTTCGAAATTGACATTTCGATATACTGTTTTTGAGTTATTGCTCTTGACTTAGTCAAAACGCGGCTTGTGATTGCGATAGACAATACAGTTTTCATCTGATTTTAATGAAATTTGGTGTGAACATTTATATTGACGAGATTAGACCTAAATAATTTTTGCCCGTGTAAAAACAGAAAATAAATTTTAAAGTGGGCGTATCTTGCTAGGCAACCACTTGTTCATTGAGCGAACGCATCAATGCACGATACTCTTCATCAGGCATTTCATAAAGAGCTATTTCATTTGTCTCATTGTTAGAGGGGATACATAAATCAACACCAATATCATATTCATATTTGGTAGGTTGTCCCTGTTTAGACATAAGTTCTGTTTCAACGTTTTCTTCTTTTTGATCTTCTTGTTGAATTTGCTGAATTACAGGAGCTTGCTTATCCCAAATCTCTTCCATTTCCTGTACCTCAGCAGCTACAGCCGCATCAACAGCATCTCTATTTGATTCATACTGTTTCATCTGAATATGAATTTGACCAGAAAGTTGATTAAACTTTTCATGAAATGAATCGCAATTTGCTATGAGATCGATTTCTTTAATACGCCAGTTAGTAAACAACATAAGTAACTCTGTGTAGTACTTTTGAACTTTTAGTGTACCTTTTTCTATGGTCATACCAAGAAACAAAGTCAGCAAGTGATACATTTTCCAGGGTTTTTGGCCTTTTCTTGTATATTTCTATCAAATTACTAGATTGGATATTTTCATCCTCTCTTCTAGATCCTCTATTTGTTGTTGAGTTTTCAAAAGACAAACTCTTTCATCAGGTGGAGATGTATTTATGAATACAACTTGTCTTGATGCTTTTCTCATGGGTAACTGCAGTATCATATATATAGCTTCCTGAGCACTTATTTCCACATTATTGAGGAATCTATTACCAATCATTTTGACTTGTTCGCGAATGCCATGATTTCCATTACGGACTTCCTGACATGCATTTCTGAGAACATCACTCATTCCTCGTTGAGATTTTGCTATATAAGATGCAATATACATTACACATGCATATACATCGAGTATATATTGAATATCTATATTTGCCCTCCATGCTTTTAGCAAGTGAGGATTATAAGAATTAACTCTTAATTCGTTTGGACTTCTTTGAAGAAAAACTGTAGGAGTTCGTATTGATGATCTTACTGCAAGTTGATATTGTTCAAATCTAAAATCTATTTTTTCTAGGAAGACATCAAAAGATATATCTTCACCTTCTAGCATTTCATTCAAAATGCTGTTAATGTTGTCAAATTTTTTGAATGGGATTTAACTTCCGCCTCTAGCATTGTTGTATCAAGAGGTTCTAAAATAACTGTATTTGGCGTAGGTGGTTTAGGGAAGCCAAATCTACAGACATGTCAATTTTTCTTTTTGCATGTATGAGAATGCTTGTGAATTTGATAATTCACTAAATCTTGAAGCATATCATCTTCAACAAACCTCTTGCAACAGATTGATCTGTCTATAAATTTGGTGATTTCATCAACTTTACTTTCCCCAAAAACAGGGGCATCATCAATCCACAGCAATGTTTGTATATATGGTGATCCTCTGTGCTGAAATTCTACACGGTAGAAGTAATCAACAACTTTACCCAAAGGGGATCCTTCTTGTTTTAGAATATCTCTAAATAAGAGATTAACTTGATAGTCAAATTGTCTCGACACATGTAACTGGATCTGAAGCAATAAGTCTACACTTTGTTTCCCAATCCATGTTTTCTATTTCAACATCATCATAGTCATGATTATCATGTTGTTTGCCTAAAATCTTCAACAAATGCGACCATTTTGTCTCTGCCGCGGAGAAGCTACCAAAATATGTGGCAGGTCCAAGTTGTCTTACCAGTGCAAATAAATCAGCTTTTGCAATTTTAAAGTATGGTGGTGAGCCTCTCAATGTTTTCAAAACCATGTAACCTTCATCATATTGAATTAATTTGTTGACATGACCAGGTGTTTTGAGGTCACCTGCTGTTATCTTGTTTCCACCAGTTTTAGTTTTTCTAATGGCTATTGAGTTTGCCCAATTATAGTTTTCATTTGTATCTTTTTCAACTTAAAAAGGATATTGTCTATGCAGTTTGCAACTCGACGATCGTTTCGTCTAATTTCTGACTTGCAAAGCTCACTATAGTAGACATTTGTTTTTCTACTCTCTTGGTTTATTCTTGCTTTCCCACAAAATATATTAGGAAAAGCAAGTTTTTTTTTCCATAAATACACTTAATGGAATATTGCTTTGTGCTGGTGCAAAATTGTGCACATTATCTTTTTCATCTGTTTCAATGAAGTCTGGAGATGACAACAGTGTATCCTTGGAACCTGGAATTTCATCACCTTCATCTTCACTCCAATCATCCGCTTTTTGATTATGCGAACCTCCCTTTTCTGTCTGATTTTCATCAGCATCAGAAATATATTGAGTTGTATGTTCAGATTGAGTTGTATTTTCAGGTTGAGTTGTATTTTCAGGTTGATTTGTATTTTCAGTTTGAGTAGTATGTTCAGGTTGACTTGTATGTTCGGGTTGATTTGTATTTTCAGGTTGAGTTGTATGTTCAGGTTGACTTGTATGTGCAGGTTGATTTGTATTTTCAGGTTGAGTTGTATGTTCTGGTTGATTTGTATGTTCAGGTTGAGTTGTATGTTGAGGTTGACTTGTATGTTCAGGTTGATTTGTATGTTCAGGTTGATTTGTATTTTCAGGTTGAGTTGTATGTTTAGGTTGATTTGTATGTTCAGGTAGATTTGTATTTTCAGGTTGAGTTGTATGTTCAGGTTGACTTGTATGTTCAGGTTGATTTTCTTGTTGATTTTCAGTTTGGTCAATTACAGAAAAAGAATCTATTGACCAATCTTCATCAAAAGAAATTCTTTCTTTTTTGTAAAGATCTCCATTTTCTTGTAACCATGAAGCACACTGTTTTATGTATATTACATAATATTTTCAGTCATTACTGCATGATTATACTTTAGTTGCCGTTTTAGATTGGCTGCTATTGTCAAATTTTCATCAGGTGCCCTTGGTAAGGAACTGGTAGTATTTACAACATTTGCAGGGACATTAACAACATTCCCTCTTATTTTCCTGGAGCAGCATAGATTTTCATGAAAGGAATTCTAGGTGACAATAACCTCCATTCTAACGGATGGAGATCTAGATGATCTGGTAATTTTGAAAAAGAATTACCATTATAGATTGATAAGAGTGGTATTAAATATTTTTGATGTATCTTTCACAAGTTCCACAAATCCAGCCTTCACCATTTTCTAGAAGACACTGGTTTGCAGCCTCGTTGATTTCTGTTAATGAAATAGACCTCTTAACACTGTTTTTGTACCATAATTTATTACAGCATTCACAAGTATAAGTTGGTCCACTGCACTACTTGTTCTCTTGTGAAATTGAATAACTAATTCATCAATTTCCATTTCTTTCATCTCATTTCTTCTTCTCTTTTTAGATGAAGTATCTCGTTGATTTTCAATACTCTTATATTCAGAACTAACTCGCTTGTTTCTCTTAAGTTTGGTCTCTCGTTGATTTTGAGATATCTTGTTGCTAGAATTAAGTCGCTTGGTTCTCTTTAGATTGGTCTCTCGTTGATTTTGAGATATCTTGTAGCTAGGATTAAGTCGCTTGGTTCTCTTCAGTTTGGTCTCTAGTTGATTTTGAGATATCTTGCAGCTAGAATTAAGTCGCTTGGTTCTCTTAAGTCTTGTTTCTCTTCGATTCTGAAGCAAGTTGAAAATTGGGTCTAAACATTTTTGTTGTTTAGCCAAAACCTCTTTTTCAGTTTGTCTATATTCTGGATTAAGACATTTCAATTTCTTTAATTTTGACTCTTTTTCATTTTGAAGCAAGTTGAATTTTGGATCTAAACGTTTCTGTTGTTTAGACACAACCTCTTTTTCTGTTTGTCTATATTCTGGATTAAGACGTTTCAATTTCTTTAATTTTGACTCTTTTTCATTTTGAAGCAAGTTGAATTTTGGGTCTAAACGTTTCTGTTGTTTAGACACAACCTCTTTTTCTGTTTGTCTATATTCTGGGTTAAGACGCTTTATGTTCTTCAATTTTGTTTCCTTTTCATGAGAAATCTTGTAGTCTGAGCTTTGCCGATTATTTCTCCTCAAAGTTGTCTCTGATTCATTTTGCGATATCTTGTAGTTTGAGCTTTGCCGCTTAGTTCTTTTCAATAACAATTCATTTATCTTCTCCTTTTCTCTAAAAGTTTGTTATGTTTATACGTTTGCCAGTAATGTTTTTATTTTGGTTTGTCAGAACATAATGAAGTGTTCTGTAACAATTTTTCATTTTGTTGGCTTTAAAAAGAAAAATAATTTTCAAAACGAGACATTAACTGATCTCCATCATTTTGATAAGCTTTAGTTGACTGATTGCTTTGAAGTGATTTTAAAGGGTGTACTGGATGTTTCTCCACACAGATAGTTTTTAAAATGATGTGGATTATCAGTAGATAAACTACTTAGTTTATCATCAGAGTTTTCTACTAATGTAGAACTACAGGTTGAATTTGCTCTATTTGAATTTTTTGATATACAAGTATCAGAACTTGTTGATATTCCAGTAGTAGACATTCACACATATTTAAATACAACTGAACATTCCACGTCTAACCTAGACTTATTTTCATTATGCTCCGCAACTTTAACAACCACTGGCAAGAAGCCAGACATCGTAACACTTATCGCCAACCAAACCAACATCACGAACCCAATAACGGCCCAGTATTCCATCGACCTCTACCATCTACCAATCGCCGACCACCAACCAATCCAGCCATTTATATCCCACCCCACCAACGACCTACCCACAACACCGCCTATTCATCCAGAGATAACCATCGACCTGTCCACAACACAGCCTACCCATCCAAAAATAACCACCGGCCTCAACAATATCAGAAACGCACACCAACCCACAGAGGCCAACCAGTTCCCACTCATAAGAAGGAAGAACCCTTTGTTACGGTTTTCTTCCAGGTTTTGCAGTGTCTTCACCATTTGGCAATCCTTACCCTCAAACAGCAAGTTCAACCTGCGTTCACCTTCAAGCGCAAAGTCTCTGAGTTGGATTGTTTTATTCGTCCAGCTATGAAAACGTCAGCTGTTGATGCCAATATAAGATCCCTCAACCGGACATGGCTCTCTTCGGTAACGCAGACTCTGATCGACCATTACCAAACAACCCTGCAGGAGAAACTCACCTTCATCCGAACCAAGTCTTTATCACAAACAGCCATTGAGCGCATTATTTCCCATGCCCTCTCATGGGCTCGTCGATCCTATGGGAAACGTCTAACTCAACCTGTGACTGCCAAATTCTACCAAACGATCAACTAAACCAAAACCTGAAATGGAGATCGATCCACAAATACCTGCACCAACAAGAGTCACCACCATGTCGAACCAAACACCTAAACGAGCCCACAGTTCACCATCCCCAAGTCCAGCAGATGTTGGTAAACGTTCCCGTAGAGAAGGTACCCCCCTTGTCTTTCCCCTTTCGAATTCCTCGCCTACACCATCTGAATCTTCACCACGTGACCCAGGTTCGGTCGACCTTTCTTCCTTCTGTAAGTTTTTGGATCAACAAAGCACCCCGAATTCTCCAACCAAGTCAAGTCGTGTGCCTAGACCATCTTCAACTCGAACCAGATCTCAGTCCGTACGTAATGCCACATTTGTAACAACTACCAATCCAGTACCTATCACCCCGTCGACAACCATTATATCCGCTATCAAACCCTTTTATCACCAAACCAAGGACAAGTCATCATGGAATCTACCTGCTCTACAGAAATCTACTCTAATTATCGGGTCATCAAACCTCAACCGAATTACCAAAACAGCTTCAGACACCGAAATACACTCGTACCCTGGTGCCCAAATCCATCACATCCAGTCCATCCTTGAATCTTACGACCATGATCATAAACCGGCTACGATCATTCTGCATGTAGGCCTCAACAATCGTGACCAGTTAGCTAAAACCTCATTAACCAAGACCAGTAATTAATTGCCACAGCCAACCAAACCTTTCCTAGCTCCAAGATCATCTTCACATGTGTACCTATCTCTAATAAAATCTGTAAGAAAGCTCAGCAGAATCTCAAGACTTAACGATATGATGATGAACTTCGACACTGAAAACGCAACAATCCTGTCACCCTACGAAGAAGAATTCGAACCAGTTGATAATCTTCATTGGTCTCCGGAAACAGCCAACAATATATACATCTTTTGGATACGCCAGCTTCAAGCACCGGGTAAGTCTTTAAGCTAATAACTGGGGATAAAAATATTGAGAGGCCGCCGCTAGGCCACACCGTCCTGAACTTAAGCCGAAAAATTCTTACACCCCTCCAGTATTCAATCTTAGACTGTGGACTTAAATTTATTCCGACTCCTAAATTACCTAACCTTGATTATTTTCAACCGTCTATTAAACGATTTCAACGGAATCTCAGTTGCACATACTTTTTTCGAAACCACCCTCCACGCGGTGCTAGAACAATGTTGATTCCTAAATCCATGTGGAAACCACCTAAAACCGGCATCCATCCAGAAATATTAAACGTATTTACAAGCATGAATAACCAAATATCAAATCTATCCATAACACACGAGAAGCCTAATCTCACGCGAGTAGAACGTGAAGCATTAAATGTACTTAAAGACGATAGCATTTTTATTAAAAAGAGTGACAAAGGTTCATGTTGCGTTATATTAAATAGGGAAGATTATATTGCAGAAGCAGAGCATCAATTGAATAATCCTAAACACTATGCAATTTTACCGGAGCCGATTTTTAAAGAAACTGCTAATATGATAAACAATATTCTTGCCGACTTAATTAAAACAAGTCATTTAAAACAGAAACAATATGACTATCTTTCTGCCAAACCTGATTGCCGCGAGAGACACTTATACACTTTGTCTAAAATTCATAAGAATCATACCAAGGATTGGTTCATGCCTGATAGAATCCCTAAAGGCCGCCCGATTATCTCTGGCTGTGGTAGTGAGTCTTATGCAGTGTCAGAATATATTCATCATTTCTTACTACCCCTAGCATGTCAACAGCGAGCCTACCTTAAGGACACAACTGACTTTGTCAATATAAATAAAAAAAACCAAAGTCCTCCAAATGCTATTTTAATTTCTATTGACGTAACTTCTATGTACACCAATATCGACAACACTACTTGCCTAATGGCAGTTCGCAAAGATTTTGAAACCCAGATCCAGACAGACCCGACGATGCAATTCTACAGCTTTTAGAGATTTGTCTTAGTCGCAATGATTTCACATTTAATAGTAAAACATATCTATAAACCTCAGGTACAGCCAATGGCAAACGATTCGCCCCTTCATACGCAAACCTTTTCATGGCATAGTGGGAACGTGAGGTATTACCTCTCTGCCCATTTGATCCACTTTTTTATGGACGCTTTTTAGATGACATTTTCATGGTTTGGACTTACTCCATAGAACAATTTTGGCAATTTTTTTAAATCCTCAACAACCACCACCCGTCCATCAAACTAACGGCCAACATCAGCCACAAAAGCATAGATTTTCTCGATACTACTGTTTTAAAGGAGATTCCATAGCAGAGACTGATAAATTAGATATTAAAGTATATTTCAAAGAAACCGACGCTCATCAAGTTTTGCATTAGTGCTCATTTCATCCAAAACATACATTTTCTGGAATAATTAAGTCACAAGTTTTACGATTTCACCGAATTTGCACAAGGTCTTCTGATTTCAAGCAAGCCTGTACGATTGTTTTCTCAAAACTGAAAGAGTGTGGATACTCTAAACGATTTTTACGAAACATAAAAAATTCCACCTTAACACAGTTAGCAGCTAAAAATAGACTTTATGCCGAAGTGCCTCCAGGTTTAAGGAGTGCCCCATGTATGTCAACCAGATGCAAAACATGTCCCTTTATATTAGAAACGCATTATTTTCTAAGTAACTCTACGAATAAAAGATACCCGATCCAAGAGCACCTAACATGTGAAAACTCGAATGTAATATACTTAATTTCATGTAAAAAATATCCCAAACAATATATCGGGGAAACAAAGAACAAATTACGCACTCGTTTAAATGCTCACCGATCAGATATTAAATTTAAAAAAAGACAGGCCTGTTTCTAATCATTTCAATCTTGACGACCATTCACTTGACGATCTCACCCTAACCCCAATTGAGCGCATAGAAATCGATTTGTCCGAAGATGAAACTACCAAATTCCGTCAATCTAGAGAAGCCCATTGGATTGAGACATTAAATACAGCAAGACCCATAGGATTTAATATTCACCACAGTATAGGCATAGCACCCTTTGTAGTTCCCTTTAATACAACCAGCAATAAAGCAAGTAAAATAGTTCAAACCCATTATAAGAGTCTTCTAGAGAAATTTCCTCATGTCTATAAACAGAAAATGATAGTGGCATATTCAAAAAATCAGAACTTAAATGACAACCTTGTTCATAGCAAACTAAAAAAATCTTTACTTAATAGGTACTATACTTCTCGCCCTTCGGGCGAGTTATTTTATTTTTTTCTAATTTCAGATCAGAAGAGAAGAAAAACACCCAACAGATCCAGATCCCAATTTCTCAATAAAATATTTGTTCCACCCTAGGCCTGTAAATTTGGGAGATTCAATCCCCCCCTTCCCCGAAACCCAATTGAGCGCATAGAAATTCGCCTTGGCCGAAGATGAAACTACCAAATTCCGTCAATCTAGAGAAGCCCATTGGATTGAGACATCAAATACAGCAAGACCCATAGGACTTAATATTCACCACAGTATAGGCATAGCACCCTTTGTAGTTCCCTTTAATACAACCAGTAATAAATCAAAGCAAGATAGTTCAAACCCATTATAAGAGTCTTCAAGAGAAATTTCCTCATGTCTATAAACAAAAAATGATAGTGGCATATTCACAGAACGTAAATGACAACCTTGTTCATAGCAAACTAAAAACAATCTGTACTTAACAGGTACTATACTTCTCGACCATTGGGCGAGTTATTTTATTGTGGGACTTTGCTTTCAGCAAAGTCCCAGTTTGTTTTCGAAATTTCATTTTTGCAAAAGCGGAAGTGCTGCATTGCAACATGCATTAAAAGTCGGTCAGTGGCTCTAGAAGTCGCAATTTTTGATCGATTTTCTTCGGGTTTGCATTTTTGAAAACTTAAAACAATTTCAAACAAGATAGCAGTTAAAAAATTTCGCAATTCGAAATTTTATAGCACACATTTTTTTGCCGTATTTTGCACATTTTTGCAACTTTGCTATTTTAAGACCGATTGATCTGAAAATCTGGGTGCCTTCAAGTATGGAACGCCATTAACGCAAAAGGTCAGTTCACAGATTCTAAATTAGTTTAGTAGATTCTAAATTAGTTTAGTCAATTCTATCAGTTTCGTAGAAAATCTATTCGTTTCGTGAAAAATCTGGCCGTTTCGTAAAAAATCTGGCTGTTTCGTGAAAATTCTAGGTTTCGTGAAAATTCTGGATTTCGTGAAAGTTAAGCCTACATCTAACACCAGGGGGCGCGCGATATGTCAAAGTTCATAGGGCTATAAATAGAATAATATTGATGCCAAAACACTTTGTAGGAGAAAAATGTTGGCACAGGACCAAGTTGAAGAATGCTAAGACCTGGTAGTGACATAATAATACAGTATTATTATAAATGAATCATATTCAAAATCTATTTCAATATCTATGTCTATTTCCGACATTTAATCACCCATTATATTATTTCACTCTTACTGATTTCTCGACACTTGATAAAGAATAATATTTCGTAAACCGGTTCGTGTCATTTATACTTATTTTCATTATGCTCCGCAACTTTGACAACCATTGGCAAGAAGCCAGACATCGCAACACTTATCGCCATCCAAACCAACATCACGAACCCTATAACGGCCCAGTATTCCATCGACCTCTACCATCTACCAATCGCCGACCACCAACCAATCAAGCCATACCAACGACCTACCCACAACACTGCCTATTCATTCAGAGATAACCATCGACCTACCCACAACACAGCCTACCCATCCAAAAATAACCACCGGCCTCACCAATATCAGAAACGCACACCAACCCACAGACGCCAACCAGTTCCCACTCATAAGGAGGAAGAACCCTTTGTTAAGATATTCTTCCAGGTTTTGCAGTGTCTTCACCATTTGGCAATCCTTACCCTCCAACAGCAAGGTCAACCTGCGTTCACCTTCAAGCGCAAAGTCTCTGAATTGGATTGTTTTATTCGTCCAGCTATGAAAACGTCAGCTGTTGACGCCAATATTAGATCCCTCAACCGGACATGGCTCTCTAAGGTAACGCAGACCCTGATCGACCATTACCAAGCAACCCTGCAGGAGAAACTCACCTTCATCCGAACCAGGTCTTTATCACAACCAGCCATCGACCGCATTATTTCCCATGCCCTCTCATGGGCCCGTCGATCCTATGGGAAACGTCTAACTCAACCTGTGATTGCCAAGTTCTACCAAACGATCAACGAAACCAAGTCCAGAGTAACCATATCCTTACCAACTGAAATGGAGATTGATCCACAAACACCTGCACCAACAAGAGTCACCACCATGTCGAACCAGACACCTAAACGAGCTCGCAGTTCACCATCCCCTAGTCCAGCAGATTTTGGTAAACGTTCTCGTAGAGAAGGTACCCCCTTCTCTTTTCCCTTTCAGATTCCTCGCCTACACCATCTGAATCTTCACCACGTGACCCAGGTTCGGTCGACCTTTCTTCCTTCTGTAAGTTTTTGGATCAACAAACCACCCCGAATTCTCCAACCAGGTCAAGTCGTGTGCCCAGACCATCTCCACCACGAACCAGATCTCAGTCCGTACCCAATGCCACATTTGTAACAACTACCAATCCAGTACCTAACACCCCGTCGACAACCATTATATCCGCTACCAAACCCTTTTATCACCAAACCAAGGACAAGTCATCATGGAATCTACCTGCTCTACAGAAATCTACTTTAATTATTGGGTCCTCAAACCTCAACCGAATTACCAAAACAGCTCCAGACACCGAAATACACTCGTAACCTGGTGCCCAAATCCACCACATCCAGTCCATCCTTGAATCTTACGACCATGATCATAAACCGGCTACGATCATTCTGCATGTAGGCCTCAACAATCGTGACCAGTTAGCCAAAACCTCATTAAACCAAGCCCAGAAATTAATTTTAAACAGCCAACCAAACCTTTCCTAGCTCCAAGATCATCTTCTCATGTATACCTATCTCTAATAAAATCTCTAAGAAAGCCCAGCAGAATCTTAAGACATTCAACGATATGATGATGAATTCCGACACTGAGAACGCAACAACCCTGTCACCCTACGAAGAAGAATTCGAACCAGTTGATAATCTTCATTGGTCTCCGGAAACAGCCAACAATATATACTTGTTTTGGATACACCAGCTTCAAGCACCGGGTAAGTCTTTAAACTAATTACTGGGGATAAAAATATTGAGAGGCCGCCGCTAGGCCAAACCGTCGTTAATTTAAGCCGAAAAATTCTCACACCCCTCCAGCATTCAATCTTAGACCGTGGACTTAAATTTATTCCGACTCCTAAATTACCTAACCTTGATTATCTTCAACCGTCTATTCAACGATTTCAACGGAATCTCAGTTGCACATACTTTTTTCGAAACCACCCTCCACGCGGTGCTAGAACAATGTTTATTCCTAAATCCACGTGGAAACCACCTAAAACCGGCATCCATCCAGAAATATTAAACGTATTTACAAGTATGAATAACCAAATATCAAATCTTTCCATAACACACGAGAAGCCTAATCTAACGCCAGTAGAACGTGAAGCATTAAATGTACTTAAAAAAGACGATAGCATTGTAATTAAAAAGAGTGACAAAGGTTCATGTTGCGTTATATTAAATAGGGAAGATTTTATTGCAGAAGCAGAGCATCAATTGAATAATCCTAAACACTATGCAATTTTACCGGAGCCGATTTTTAAAGAAACTGCTAATATGATAAACAATATTCTTGCCGACTTAGTTAAAACAAGTCATTTAAAACAGAAACAATATGACTATCTTTCTGCCAAACCTGATTGCCGCGAGAGACACTTATACACTTTGCCGAAAATTCATAAGAATCCTACCAAGGATTGGTTCATGCCCAATAGAATCCCTAAAGGCCGCCCGATTATCTCTGACTGTGGTAGTGAGTCTTATGCCTTGTCAGAATACATCGATCACTTCTTACTACCACTAGCATGTCAACATCGAGCCTACCTTAAGGACACAACTGACTTTGTCAATAAAATAAAAAACCTCAAAGTCCCTTCAAATGCTATTCTAATTTCAATAGACGTAACTTCTATGTACACCAATATCGACAACACTACTGGCCTAATGGCAGTTCGCAAAGCTTTTGATAGAAACCCAGATCCAGACAGACCCGACGATGCAATTCTACAGCTTTTAGAGATTTGTCTTAGTCGCAATGATTTCACATTTAATGGTAAAACATATCTACAAACCTCAGGTACAGCCATGGGCAAACATGGGCAAACGATTCGCCCCTTCATACGCAAACCTTTTCATAGCGGAGTGGGAACGTGAGGTATTACCCCTTTGTCCATTTGACCCACTTTTCTATGGACGCTTCTTAGATGACATTTTCATGGTTTGGGCTTACTCCATAGAACAATTTTGGCAATTTTTTGAAATCCTCAACAACCACCACCCGTCCATCAAACTAAAAGCCAACGTCAGTCACAAAAGCATAGATTTTCTCGATACTACTTTTTTTTAAAGGAGATTCCATAGCAGAGACTAATAAATTAGATATTAAAGTATATTTCAAAGAAACCGACACTCATCAACTTTTGCATAAGAGCTCATTTCATCCAAAACATACATTTTCTGGAATAATTAAGTCACAAGTTTTACAATTTCACCGAATTTGCACAAGGTCTTCTGATTTCAACCAAGCCTGAACTATTGTTTTCTCAAAACTGAAAGAGCGTGGATACTCTAAACGATTTTTACGAAACATAAAAAATTCCACATTAGCACAGTTAGTAGCTAAAAATAGACTTTATTCCGAAGTACCTCCAGGTTTAAGGAGTGCCCCATGTATGTCAACCAGATGCAAAACATGTCCCTTTATATCAGAAACGCATTATTTTCTAAGTAACTCTACGAATAAAAGATACCCGATCCAAGAGCACCTAACATGTGAAAACTCGAATGTAATATACTTAATTTCATGTAAAAAATGTCCCAAACAATATATCGGTGAAACAAAGAACAAATTTCGCACTCGTTTTAATGCTCACAGATCAGATATTAAATTAAAAAAAGACAAGCCTGTTTCTAACCATTTCAATCTCGACGACCATTCACTTGACGATCTCACCCTAACCCCAATTGAGCGCATAAAATCGACTTGCCCGAAGATGAAACTACCAAATTCCGTCAATCTAGAGAAGCCCATTGGATTGAGACATTGAATACAGCAAGACCCATAGGACTTAATATTCACCACAGTGTATAGTTCCATTTAATACAACCAGTAATAAAGCAAGTAAGATAGTTCAATCCCTCCCTTCCCCGAAATCTATTATTTAGGTATAATTAATGCTATATACCTAAAATCAGTCCAGCAAATTTCGAAACTGATGACGAACAGCCATCGCCCTGATTGAATTTTGAGTTCTTGTATTTATAAAAAAAAACCAATAATTTGTTTATAATCAGAAAATATTATTCTATTTATAGCCCTATGAACTTTGACATATCGCGCGCCCCCTGATGTTAGATGTCGGCTTAACTTTCACGAAATCCAGAATTTTCACGAAACCTAGAATTTTCACGAAACGGCCAGATTTTTTACGAAACAGCCAGATTTTTTACGAAACGGCCAGATTTTTCACGAAACGAGTAGATTTTCTACGAAACTGATAGAATTCACTAAACTAATTTAGAATCTACTAAACTAATTTAGAATCTGTAAACTGACCTTTTGCGTTAATGGCGTTCCATATTCAAGTGTCACGAATATGAAAACATTGGCAGAGTCAAAATTTTTGCTTCATTTCCGGTTTTAACGTAAAAAGGGTTTAAACTTCCGGTTGACCTACTTGTGCTGTAACTGATGTATCGCAACAAAATTTATGTCAATCTTAATTGAATTAGAAGACAAAAAAACGAAGAAGAAAAATTCGGACCGGAAGTAAAACTTTGGCCGCCATCTTGAAATGTCACATTTTTTGTAAAACTCAAAATGGGGCCTATACGGTAAGAGCGATTTGTGTGATGTTTATATTTCTATAAAGCTTAGTCGATTGCAATCAAAATGTTGGTAACCGATTTTTGAATTTTGTTTTTGCATTCTTGTAACATCCGGTTGAATTTTTTCGAAGTTTGGGGGCTTATTTCTCGTGACCTTGACCTTTGGTGACTTTGTCTATCAGTTGACAAATTGACATTTGACCTCCGACCTCTACTTCCGGTTTTATATCTGCCTGAAAACAGCAATATTCACAACTTTGCACTGCTCTAGAGCGTGACCTTATTAATTTAGAGGGTTATTTTTTTCAGATTCTTAAGGCGTTTTTTGTCTATTTTCCAACGATGTATAACAAAAGTTTTTAAAAATTCAAATTTAATTTTGCACTTTTAAAATTAAAGTACATTTTGTTTTTTTGAAATGTATTTGTGTATATCTCGTGATCTATTAGCTGTATAAGCTTCAAATTTGTACTGTGAATATACATTTCAAATGTGATTAGATTTACGCCAAAATAAATGAGATGAGCGGGCATATCCGGGTAAACTTCCAATTTACTATTTATATCGGTCAGCGATCTACGTCTGTAGGAAATAACGTTTTTCAAAAAAGTACTTTGCACACAGATACCTCGTTGCTTTGGCCAGTTTCTTCCATAAAATCAGATGTTTCAGCCTGTTTGTTGCAATTTTGCAACGTTAGCAAAGTCCCACTCTGTGCCACTTGTGGCTCTAGTTGTTTTCTTATTTCAGATCAGAAGAGAAGAAAATCATCCAACAGACCCAGATCCCAATTTCTCAATAAAATATTTGTTCCACCCTAGGCCTGTACATTTGTGAGATTCAATCCCTACCTTCCCCGAAATCTAAATAAGAATTCAACTTGATAGTCAAATTGTCTCGACACATGTAACTGGATCTGAAGCAATTAGTCTACACTTTGTTTCCCAATCCATGTTTTCTATTTCAACATCATCATAGTCATGATTATCTTGTAGTTTGCCTAAAATCTTTAACAAATGCGACCATTTTGTCTCTGCCGCGGAGAAGCTACCAAAATATGTGGCAGGTCAAAGTTGTCTTATCATTGCAAATAAATTATTTTTTGCAATTTTAAAGTATGATGGTGAGCATCTCAATGTTTTCAAAACCATGTAACCTTCATCATATTGAATTAATTTGTTGACATGACCAGGTGTTTTGAGGTCACCTGCTGTTATCTTGTTTCCACCAGTTTTAGTTTTTCTAATGGCTATTTGAGTTTGCCCAATTATAGTTTTCATTTGTATCTTTTTCAACTTAAAAAAGATATTGTCTATGCAGTTTGCAACTCGACGATCGTTTCGTCTAAGTTCTGACTTGCAAAGCTCACTATAGTAGACATTTGTTTTTCTATTCTCTCGGTTTATTCTTGCTTTCCCACAAAATATATTAGGAAAAGCAAGTTCTTCTGAGTTTTTTTCCATAAATATACTTAATGGAATATTGCTTTGTGCTGGTGCAAAATTGTGCACCTTATCTTTTTCATCTGTTTCAATGAAGTCTGGACATGACAACAGTGTATCCTTGGGATTTCATCACCTTCATCTTCACTCCAATCATCCGCTTTTTGATTATGCGAATCTCCCTTTTCTGTCTGATTTTCATCAGCATCAGAAATATATTGAGTTGCATGTTCTCAAGCAAGATAGTTCAAACCCATTATAAGAGTCTTCAAGAGAAATTTCCTCATGTCTATAAACAGAAAATGATAGTGGCATATTCACAGAACGTAAATGACAACCTTGTTCATAACAAACTAAAAACAATCTGTACTTAACAGGTACTATACTTCTCGCCCATTGGGCGAGTTATTTTATTTTTTTCTTATTTCAGATCAGAAGAGAAGAAAATCATCCAACAGACCCAGATCCCAATTTCTCAATAAAATATTTGTTCCACCCTAGACCTGTTCAGGTTGATTATTTAGATGTGTTTGATTATCCAATTTACCAATAACCGGCAATCTATGAATGGTTATTTAAACGATATACCGATACATGAAATAGATATAAGATATTTCACCATTTATTTAAATCCGTTTCATATTTCATTATACTTAATGTTATTTCTCAGTACTAATGCGGAACAACTATAGGTCAAGGTCAAGGTCAAATCAGCCACCAATGAATATTATTAAACATTTACTATGACCGCCTGTACTAGTTAGGTAAATTAGTCGTCTACTTAACGCAACAGTGTCCAGGGTTCGAATCCTTTCATTTACTATGTATGACTACCTGTTACATTTAGGTAAATTAGTCGTCTCCTCAACGTAATAGTGTCCATGGTTCGAATCTTTAAATTAACTGTGTATGACTACCTGCTACTAGTTAGGTGAATTAGTCGTCTACTAAACGTAATAGTGTCCATGGTTCGAATCTTTCCATTTACTGTGTATGACTACCTGCTACAAGTTAGGTGAATTAATCTTCTACTAAACTTAATAGGGTCCAGGGTTCAAATCCTTTCATTTACTTTGTATGAATACCTGTTACTAGTTCATTAAGATGCAGGATCTGAGTTTTGAGGCAAAAGTTCTAAAATTGAAACATACCTTTCAATTTTTTTCTAATGGTCTAATGTTTCAATTTTAGAAACATTGATTTACCAAACAATGCAATTTATATCTATTTCTTCTATTATAGCAACTGTAGAAAAATATTATGTGTAATATGATCTAAAATTCTATTTTTTCTATTATTGAAACTACAGAAACATCCTTTTCTATGTTTTTCTACAGTTGCTATTTAGAGGGTGAGGCAAAAGTTCTAAAATTGAAACATACCTTTCAATTTTTTCAAATGTTCTATTGTTTCAATTTAAGAAACATTGATTTATCAAACAATGGAACTATAGAAACATTGTTTTCTAATGAGTTCTATTCTGCTGTTATTGAAACTATAGAAACAGTGATTTCTAATGAGTGCTATTCTGCTATTTTATCCTTCATCAATGTAAAATACTTGCTATTGTTTCTAACCTGTTTTTTAAGCCCTAATTGGCTAGAATAGGCGTTACATATATTACTGCCTTGAAAAAGTTTTAGGGAGCCGTGGTGGCTCAGTGGGTTAGACGCCTGCTCACTAACCTGAAGGTCCCGGGTTCAATCCCGGCAAAGGCCGAGATTAACCTTCGGATTTTTCAGCCCGGTTTCCCCTTGTCAGTGATGCAGGTCGGAGGGAATGACATGGAAAAAGCGTCTAGTTGTTCGGATGGGACAATAAATCGAGGCCCCGTGTGCTACAGGCTGTGCACGTTAAAGATCCCTCGACAGATGGAAATCGAAAAAAGAGCAGGCTAATACCGCTGTCCTGGCGTTGGCATGGCGTTGCCCGTCTTCATTAGCCCATAAGGTGCAGAAAAGTAGGACGTAAAACTCAATTCATTTAATTTCATTTGAAAAAGTTTTATTGCTTTGTGAAACTTTCTTGCTTTTGATGTTTTAAGCCATAAACTTTTCCCACCAACTTTTGTAAAAGGTTGACTGGTTTTTTTTTTTTGGAAATAAATGTTGCTAAGTCTTATTGCTTTTCACACCTTTAGTGCTATTTGAGCCATGTCTACATACTTTTATCATCATTTCCATGATTTATGCCAACGTTGGTGAAGGTTTGTGTAAAAGTGCCACTTAGAAATACTACGAAAATGGAACTAAACCGGTATAAAAATAGATTTGTTTCCTTTGGAATACCTATGATTCGGTATTCACCATTTTCCAACCAATGTCCCAAATAGGTAATTTTATATTTATATTCATTTGCTACACAATGTAAAGCTCTTACATTCAAGGAAATCAAAACTCAAAATTATGTTTCTGCGATTGCCGTAAATGATGTTCATATTAAAATATACACTTTCTGCAGGAACATGGATATAATTAAAATCTTGGCAATTAAGCATAGCAATGAATAGGCCCAGCCAATATCTCATTTTAATTCCTATCAATTATTTAATTTATATTTTTATTGTTTTAAATCATTTCAATACGCTCAATGTGTAATTATGAATACAATCGAGACAGGATTTATATACCCCCCCCCTCCCTTGTTTCTGAATTAGTCATTATCAGAATTTGTAATAATACCAGACTTCCATACTTTTCATAATTTTAACCCTTTATTTATGGTTTGCAACAGTTCGAACTATACATGTTACCATTTTGGCTACTTGAGGGTTAGGTTGTGGGTTTACAACAGTTCTTACTATGTTACCTTTGTAACTACTTTAGGGTTTGCAACAGTTCTGGCTATTTTAGGGTTAGGTTGGGGTTTAGCAACAGTTCTAACTATATATGTTACCATTGTGGTAGGGTTTGCAACAGTTCTAACTATATATGCTACCATTTTGGCTATTTTAGGGTTAGGTTGAGGTTTAGCAACAGTTCTTACTATGTTACCTTTGTAACTACTTTAGGTTTCGGGGAAGGGAGGGATTGAATCTCCCAAATGTACAGTCCTAGGGTGGAACAAATATCTTATTGAGAAATTGGGATCTGGATATGTTACCTTTGTGACCACCTTGGGGTTAGATTTAGGGTTTACAACAGTTTTAACTATATTTGTTACCATTTTGGCTACTTTAGGGTTAGGTTGTGGGTTTGCAACAGATGTTAATTATTAGAAATAATAGAAACAATTGCAACAATTCCAACAATAGAAGCCATTTCATAATTATGTGGAGAAAAAATAACAGAATAGCACACGTTAGAAAACAATGTTTCTACAGTTTCAATTATTAGAAAAATAGCAAGTGTTGCTACAAAACTTTCTATTATTAGAAAAATAGAAAAAATAGAAAGAATTGCAACCATTTCAGAATTATGTGGAGAGAAAATAGCAGAATAGCCCACGTTAGAAAACAATGTTTCTACAGTTTTAATTAATAGATAAATAGCAAGTGTTGCTACAAAACCTTTCTATTATTGAAAAATAGAAAAAATAGAAAGAATTGCAACAATAGCAACCATTTCAGAATTATGTGGAGAGAAAATAGCAGAATAGCACACTTTAGAAAACAATGTTTCTACAGTTTCAATTATTAGAAAAATAGCAAGTGTTGCTACAAAACCTTTCTATTGTAGCAGGAGAGCTCGATATTGACCAACGAACTCAACCCGCCAGGGCTCAAGATACTGGATAGTGGTCTTGGGAGAAGCAGAAGGAATACGACAGTAATACTACAGTTTATTTACATGAAAACAAAACACAAGACATTTGAACAACAATTACATACATAAATACTAAACTTTTCCGACTTGTGATAAAATACCCTATATTTGGGACAGGTTCTCTATTAGAGCGGAGCTTTTAAAAACTCCCGTCATAGAGAACCAAGAACCAACCCATACCGGGAATTAATTTTGCCAACAAGCCAAATAGCCAGATCGTCTAAGGACTAGGAACTGTAGTACTTAAAGCTATGAGCGGAGTGCTGGGACTCCCATAGAATCAGGTACACAGAGCCAAACTTACCCAGTTTAGAGCCCACGACCGACTGACTTATCAACGCTAAAGTGCGTCCTTTTATACCTAATAACTGTCGTGCAAAGTGCGACATCTACTACCATTGGTCAATATTTGCATAACAAGTTTTTAATTGGCTAACGTTTCATAACAAGTAAATGCCCGGCTTTGACAATCAAGTACAGCCACTTGCTAGGAAATCCTACTTCCGATTACGTAACAATCTATAAATACACTGTTTGGGAATGCCGTATACATGAAATTCCCTACATACCCCCTTTGCTAAAATCGAGCCGCAAAAAGGCGAGATTAATTGAAGTTCCTATGCAAAGAAAATAGCCTATATCCCCCTCCCCCCTGTTAAAGTTGAGTTTCCCTTATGAAACGAAAATAAACATAAAATAAATAAATTTTACACATTTACACAAAATCCCATGAATAATTGTCTATGTTTGTTTCTACTGCTTCTTCGAGTTGATGTTCATGTGGCACCATAATCTCTGCATCTCCACCATAATTTAACACCAGACCAGAGGATCGATTCAGCTGACGAACCCGATTGGATAATGGTGGTAATACGTCAACAGGGTCAATAAATGCCCTTTTCAGAACCTCCTTAACGTTGTACTCCGCGTTACCATCATGATGCGTCCTAATATGTCTCCTGATTTTGGATTTTCCAGGAAATGTCCATCTACATTTCTGGCACTTAAATACAATGTTATACATGGTATGAACAGCTTTCCAATGTTTCAAAATTTGCTTATTATCCAAAACGCCAGTGTTACACTCCGGTACAGAGCACTTCATTCCTTGACGAGGAACAGGATCCCGAAGAGTCTGTTGAAATTCCCTAAGTTCTTTATCGTCCACCTTTATTTCCATTTTTCTAAACCTTATTTTTTAAAACAAAAACCAAAAACAGATTAAGACCGTTTACTCCCTTCCCTTAAGTTACATAATCATTAGACAGGAGGATATGGTTGCCGTGGACGAACAAGTCTACCAGTTCAAGTCTTAGTTCTGCACAACCTGAAGGCGACTCTAAGGACTCCGTATCAGACGAGAACTCCGAATCAGAAGCTTCATCGTCAGCTAAGGATGTCGATGACTCAGATGCCTCCTCGAGCCAATTCTTTGGGAAATTATTACCTACGTAGCCTTTAAGATGATTCACATGTACTGAAATTGGGGAAGTGAATTGAGATTTTTGTATGCGATAGGTAAGGTCACTTAATTTACCTACTATCAGGTAAGGCCCGTCCATCC
>CM060203.1:18764848-18794799 GCA_030562195.1 Nipponacmea schrenckii
TCTGTGAATATTTACCACGTAACCTGAAATTTAAAATTAAATATATTTTACTAAATATTTTACACACTCACCGTTCTAAACAGAATCTTAAACTGTTTTGGATAACCGTGGAAACTCGGAGAGAGATAGAAGCCGAGTCACCTTATGGTATTGTAAACTAACCGACATATTTAACAAGTGTTGGATATATAGCTAAAAAATCTATAATAGCAGTTAAAGCAGATTTTGTTTAAAGTTATCGATTTAGGCAATAATAATACTGTTAAAATTAGATATAGATATTACATACCTGGATTGGATTATAGTCAAATATAATTTTGTTTATCTCTTGTCCAAAGAATATTAAAACGAGAGTAGACCTAATACTAGAAACTAAACTGTACATTAACTCATGCCACTTCAAAATGAATTCAATGAGGCAACAGATGGAAATTCAAACTACTGCGAACAAAGAAAGACAGGACAAAAGAAGTCATTATTTAAGATATGTTCTCCCTTTGAGTGAATATTATTTTCAAACTGTATTCGCCCTTATGACCTGGAAGATGTTTCTCACCTTTATATTTAGCCCATGGAAAACCGGGAAGTTTAGTTAGAGATTTTTGAATGTCTCCTGGTCCAAAATAAGTTGTAGGGGAGTGAATGTTTATTAAAGACATTTTTTGGTTATTTAAAAGGGAGGGCGGGTGGTCAAATAGTAGTAATAGAACTTACAGATATCCGGTAGCTCGGAGCGGAGCGGAGCGAAGCGGAGGGGTGCCGGATATCTGTAAGTTCTATTACTACTTAGGAGACAACTGAAACACCTTTACTGTGAAAAACGTAGGACCTTTGACAAGTGTCACAGAAAGGCGAAAAGAAAGTATGCTAATGACAAACAAATACACTTGAAAATACACTAGACAATAATAAAGTTGACTTTTGGAAAATAATAGGTCGAATCGGTTTAGCTAATGAAAGAGTAAACAGAATCCCATGGAAGATAAAAACATCGGAGGAATCATACAGCTGTGATCCAAAAACTGTATTAGATGGATGGCGCACTGAGTTCAAATCAATGCTTAATCAAGCTGATGACAATGTGAGCGCTCAAGAAGCTGAACCCAACCCCGCTTCGTTTGACAATACTGTTTTAAATGAACCTATAACTTTGGAAGAAATAAAATGTGCTATAACGTCACTCAAATTCAAAAAAGCTAGTGGTTTTGACTCTATTCCCGCTGAAGTTCTGAAAAACGATACCATGTTAACCGCCCTTTATAAACTATGTACTGCCTGTTTTAACTCGGGATTTGTTCCAACGGAATGGACGAGTAGTGTTATAAACCCTATACTTAAATCTAATACAAGTGACAACAGCAACCCATCTAACTACCGTGGTATTTCCCTTGTGTCTGTCCCAAGTAAAGTTTATGCCCATGTATTAAACTCTATAATATCTAATTGGCTAGAAGATAACTTTATCTTATCAGATTTTCAAAATGGATTTCGGAAAAATAGGAACTGTTCTGACCATATTTTTGTCCTCTATAACATTCTTAACGAAAGAAAATCAAAGAAACAGAATACATTTGTCTGTTTCGTTGACTTTAAACGAGCATTTGATGTTTTGCAACGAAATCTCTTATGGCAGAAATTAGAACATGTTGGAATATCTGGTAAGATTCTTCGTGCCGTAAAGTCACTGTACTTAAATATCAGAAAAACACATCAAATCTGGCCACACGTGGTGATATCGGTTGGACTTCTTGCTTAACAAACCAGAAAGTGAATGTATTAGACAATTATGTAAATTATATAAACTTGATGATTGTAGATATTTAAGCTCTATGTTTCATTATCTTAAGAATTTTAACAGTAGAACTTCATGGTTTTCAAAAGTATGGAAAATTGTTGAATCTCTAGAATTGGGGACAATTGTTCAATCAAATGTACATTCTGTATAACACATCACTGCAGAAGCAAAATTCAGACTCTTGGCACTTGATAATTATTCATGGCATAAGGATATCTTTGATGATCGAAATAACATTAACGGTAACAAACTTCGAACTTACTGACAATTTAAATTAAGTCCTACTACCGAATCTTATGTTTTAAACTCCAAATTAATACGGTATCAAAGACAACTAATATGTCAAGTTCGAAGTGGCTCGTTACCTATTGCTATTGAGACTGGACGTTACACCAAACCCAAAACACCAATTGAAAATAGGCTATGTTCCTTATGTAATAATAATAAAATCGAAAATGAATTTCATGTTATTATGGAATGTAATGCATACAATGATATAAGAAGAAATTATTTAATTGAATTTGTAGACCCCACACTACCAAGATATCATGAGTTTAGCTATGATTTATTTTTATTAGTTATGGCAGACGATAATGCCCAGTTAAAACTAGGTCAATTTTTAGAACAAATGTCTTATAGGAGAAAATTGTTATTGTAATTTTATATGTTTAGAATTTAGCCGTTTATGAATCCTCATCAATTAATAACGATGGAAAGAAATCCATAGGCATAGGTATGAAAAGAAAAGGTTTTTTTTTTTTTTTTTTTTTTTTTTTTAGAATATATATTACGATAATAAGGATTATTCAAAAAAAAAGCCAACGCAAAATCTTATCAAATTTCCATTTTTTTTTTCAGTTGAAATTGTAATCGTGATCCTAATAATTATCAAGCATTGGATCGGAAACTTCGCTGGATTCTGTAGTCATTTTTGAAAAAGACAAAAGAAATTAAGTGTTGATTTTTATTATTTGCAGAATTCCATTATATCGTGCACATAGTATTGTTAATTTGTACAGTGTCATGATCATAATTTGTCACGTAGTTTCTTTTAGACTTATTCGTAATTTTTTTTTGAATTATTAGTTTTTTTATGTTTTTTATAGTTTATTTTTTTTTAAATAGTCTTTGTTATTTCTTATGTTGTAATTTTATTTTTAAAGTATTAAAATAAGTAATTTTGTCCATTGGGTGAAATAGACAATTGATACAATGAAAAACACATTAGAATATACATGTAGATTAATAAAACTTGAGAACAATATACGATAGCTGGTCTACAAAAACGACTCCCACAAAAGTACCATTTCCCAGAACCAGTCGATGCGATGCTATTCATACTAGTACTAAATTCAAAGTGAGGAGTTCCCTTTTTTGGAAGGAATATATATTCAATTTACAGACATCGATAATGAGACTAGAAATGAGAAAAAAAATATTAAGATGATTGAAAGTAACGTCAATAAACAGACACTGTCATAAAGAAAATACATTCACATCCGTATACACCGTATAATATGATTAGCGCAAGAGGTTAGATGATATAGAAGATTTAAAGAAATAGATTTAATTGGATAGAGGGGGGGGGGGGAAACTACTATCTCGTAGGTCTGGGAAAGCACTGGCCGAGGAATCAGACCTAATTTTTATTTCCTCGCACCGATCGGGATTAATTAAATTAAACATGGTATCATTTCTAAACCCTCTCGACTCTTCGAAAGACACTGGAATTAACTGGTCCCATCATTTTCGAGAGAAAACTCGACGCTATAGAATCAAAGGTCGTTGGAAATAACTAGACCCACAAGTTTCGAGAGATTATCGATTCGACTCCCTAAACAGTCGCGCGCTACTATCCAGACTGTAGGGGTGGAAATAACTAAGCCCAGTTTACTACTACTCATGTGGTCCACTCTCCTTGAGCACTACAGCCTGAATAAAAAATGTGCCAATCACCCTTGGTACATATTAAGAAAGTCGACATACTTCAAATCTTGTGAACATGTCGATATGCTGAAGTCGACATTGCAACATCAGCTTAGTTTATCGATATGATGGGATAGTCACACATCTCGATACCCTGACATACTCAACACGACCTCGACCTAATTTATCCTATGTCGTCTTTGACATAACTTACTAAGTAGAGACACAAATAAGATTCCATAGTTTACAGCAACAGTTGTTCATTGTTCCAATAAAATAGTACTAACACGAGACTGTAGTTGTTGTTTCCAAGCTTCACTTTTAAAATGTATTTCTCTGTACGCTAAACATTGGTATTTCAATAGATATATATTGTGAGGGCGTTCCTTCAGGTTATAAAATTCCGCTCTCCATGTCGTCATAACTCTTTCTTCGTTTATTCTTTCCGATGAGTAGATTGAATTTTTCTCTCTAAACAAAGTTAATAGGTTTCGGGTAAGTTCGCGTTCGTATGCTTTGGTAAGGAGTTTCTTGAGAAAATTATCTCTCTCTCCCACCTCAACTTCATCCACGTGAATTATATTGAACATTTCACCTCCTAAGAAAATCCTATTCTACTAGTTTTGAATTTTGTTTCGTAGAATAACTAATGCAAATAAAACGTTTTTAAAAATGAACGAGTCTTCTCATAACATCGTTAACTTAAATTATGTCAAACATTTTCGTAAACCTTCCAATATTATAATGCACGCTTGCACGCACACGACAAAATTAAATGCGTTCAGGCGTACGTTTTTATTACTTTTAAAGTAATAAATAAAAAGAACAAAGATGAAAAAGCCGCCATACTTTAACATGGCAAAACATGTACTCTAGAGCCCCATACTATACTACTAATCTAATAAGGGCATATGTGGGTGATCATCATCGTGTAACCATTGTTTTAACTACTGTTTTTATATTACTTTTTATTTAACCGTAGCTAAATTATATCTCTTTCGATATATTATAGAAATAAATTATCAGGAATATATAAATATCATATATATTGTAGAAATAAATTCTTTTGTATAAGTAATTATTATATATAAAGGGACATTTTTCTGCATTTTGCATCTGGTTGACAAACACGGGGCATTCCTTAAGCCCGGAGGTACTTCAGCATAAAGTCTATTTTTAGCTGTTATCTGGGCTAAGTTGGAATATTTTATGTTTCGTAAAAATCGTCTAGAGTATCCACGTTCTTTCACTTTTGAGAAAACAATCGTACAGGCTTGGTTGAAATCATAAGACCTTGTGCAAATTCGGTGAAATCGTATAACTTGTGACATAATTATTCCAGAAAAAGTATGTTTTGGATAAAATGAGCTCTTACGCAAAAGTTGATGAGTTCCGGTTCCTTTGAAGTATACTTTAATATCTAATTCATTAGTTTCTGCTATGGAATCTCCTTTAAAGACAGTGGTATCGAGAAATCGATGCTTTTGTAGCTGACGTTGGCCGTTACTTTGATGGACGGATGGTGGTTGTTTAGGATTTCAAAAAATTGCCAAAATTGTTCTATGGAGTAAGTCCAAACCATGAAAATGTCATCTAAAAAGCGTCCACAAAAAAGTGGGTCAAATGGACAAAAAGTAATAAAGTAAATGTAGGATCGTAACCAATGTAAACAAACCAACTTCCGGTTGGACTTTTAGTCCGGGAAGACATGCTGTTGAATACCCGACACAGAAACAGTGAAAAAAGTGAGACCTACTTAATCTAATTAAAATGGAAAAGTTAAAACGAGAATAAACGGTGATCTTATTCCCGAAAGAACCTTTGGTGATTTCAATGGCCTCCATTTGATATGGGGCGCCAAACACAGTTATTGTCGTTGTGTCGACAGGCCCATCCCATACTTCCTCTTGACACTCATTTATTGTTAATTTTTTCCCTTTTACCATGAAATTGTCATTAAATTCCTCGATAAATTGTTTCATATTGCTTTCATTGTTAAATGTCATATAGAAATAGTTGGGTTCAATATTTTGTAGACACTTTATGTTACGGATTGAACGACTACTTACGTTTTGGATGACATATAATAATAATAATAATAATAATAATAATAATAATAATAATAATAATAAACTCTTTATTTTACATGGGTCAGAATTAGGCCCAATACACAAGGACATGGTCCTGTCTCACATTCAGCCCATGGGGCAATACATTGGAGAAAAAAAAAGAAAAAAAAAGAAAAAAAAAAAAAAAGAAAAAAATCGAAAATACATAATATCTCAATATACAATTCGTCTGAAGTATTAAAAATACACAAGTACATGTGTATCAAATGGACAGGTATATGTATTATTTCAACGTACAATTTATTTTAAAATACACAATTACATGTGTAAATAATGGACAGATTTATCTTCCGGCGATCAAGTACATGACAGCAAAAACCATATATAATTTCAATGTACAATTAGTTTTAAAATACACAAGTACAAGAATTGCCAAAGCGTCAGTGCATGTGCTGCGAGCGGGCTACCCATCCCTACTCCATTTTATGTTCTTATTTTCTATGGAGGGGGAGGTAGGATTTGTCCATCCTCAAGACCAGCTTTAAGGATGTTTACTCATTCCCCGACAGTAATAATTTAGATTTTCAAAATGGTTCAAGTTAGGCCAAAATAGAATTGTTGGTGGTGATATACCTGTGAGAAAGGGAAAAATAAAATTAATAAATTACTTAAATCATTAAATCATGGAGAAACACAATTGTTAAGATAGCCATCAGCAAGTAAGCCTATAGTTGGTGAAAAGAATACCCGTGTAACAGGAAGTATGCTTATGTTAATGAAAGATTACCAAGAATCATCCTTCGAAAAGTCTTAAAATCTGATGCTGATTTAATATTTTCGTCTAGACCATTCCATAAAATTGATCCTTTGTATTTAATACTTTGTTTAATCAAATTGATTCGTGGTTTTTGCACCACAAGTTTTGAATTTATGCTAGAATAAGGCGTCTGTTTATAGCTAAAGAGGCTTGAAAGGTAGGAAGGTGACAAGTTGTTTAGAGTATTATACATAAATTTATACGAATTAAAATTATGCCTGGTTTTAATGTCAAAAACATTAAGCCTTTTAAGATTCAGTGACAAATCGGTATTATACTTAGAACCAAGGATTAATTTAAAAGCAATTTTTTGTTGCCTGTGTAAAATATCGGCCGATGCAATGTCGTGCGAATCCCAAATAGTTGAACAATAATCCAAATATGGTTGCAAGTGACATTTATAAAAAATAGATCTATATTTTTCAGGCATGATCTTTCTTAACTGTCGCAGTTGAAATAACTTAGTATTTAAAATTTTAGCAACGGACTTTACGTGCGGAGTCCATGAGAGATTTTGATTCACAGTAACACCTAGTAATTTAAAGTTTTCAACTTGTTCAATAAATTGATTATTAAGTTCAATTGATAAATCTGATGAATATTTTCTTTTTTGAGAAGTTGTAATTAACATACATTTGGTTTAATTTTCATTTAAAATCATGACATTAAAGGAACACCAGTTTAAGATTGCATCAGTATCTTCTTGCAATTTTAATTGTATGTCAGTAACCGATTTACCAGAAGTATAAATCGTAGTATCATCCGCAAAAAGATCACAGTTAGAGTTAATATGCAATGGCAAATCATTAATATAAAGATTAAACAACAAGGGACCTAAAATTGATCCTTGTGGTACTCCATACTTTATACTGCGAGAAGACGAACATTTCCATTGACGTAACAACGCTGAGTACGATTCGACAAGTAACAATTTATGAAGGTTATTAATGCATTCGAAAAATTGTATAGTTTTAGTTTTTCAATAATTATCTCATGGGAAATCAAATCAAATGCTTTTGTAAAATCAAAGAAAATAGAACCAACCATTGGATTATTATTTACTGCATCATAAACGTTTTCAATTATGTTAGTCAGAGCTGTTTGACAAGAACTATTAGACCTAAAACCAGATTGGTGCGAATACAATAACTTATTATTATTTAAGAAATTATTTATATGTTTTGAATAATGTCTTTCAAGTGGTTTAGATACACTAGATAATACAGAAATTGGTCTATAATTATTAGGATCAGATTTAGCGCCGGATTTATACAGTGGTAAAACTTTTGCTTCTTTGAATTTATCAGGAAATATATTTGCATCAATGCATATATTATATATATGTGTCAAACGACCACTTAACGTAAAAACACCATATTTGAGAAATAGGGGATTTAATTTATCTAAACCAGCACTTTTGGTTGCATTTAACGAAGACAACTGTTTAAAAACTTCATATTTGTAAATATAGGGAATCGAACATTCTTCATTAGAATTTAACTTAGAAGTGACAAATTCTTCTATTTTATTTACGAAATAACTTTTATCAATATTGCTATGAACATGCTTTTGATTAATCAATTTGGATGCAATCTTTGAAAAATGATCATTGTCTACCTCGGGTTCTAAAGGAATCAGATTAGTTGAATTATTAGCCTTATTAGTTAAGGAGTTGATAACTTTCCAGATATGTTTTGAGTTTTTCTGATCTGAAGCAAGTTTTATGTTAAACTGCTTTTTGGCTTTATCGATCATTTTAATGACCAAATTTCTACACTTCCGATATTCATCATCTTTACCTTTCTTTTTCAAACCGTCTCTTATGCGCATTAATTTTAACCAGGGTGACTTTATTTCATTTTTGACACGTTTTAACTTTAATGGTGCATGGGTATCAATTATTGGCTGGATAATATTATACCAAGATTCTAACGCAATATTGGGGTCAGATTTAGTATAAATTTTATCAAAAGGGGCTGTTGCAAGATCATTATTAAATAAACCTACATCAAAATGTTTCATACTCCGGTAGTAAATATAAACATGCTTAGGTTTTGGAATATGTGCGCCTTTTTTATTCCAGGTAATACAAGTTGGGTAGTGATCAGATAAACCATATACCGGGACATTAACTTCAGTTATATTACTTTCATTCGAAACGATAACATGATCAATGATAGTGGAAGATGCTTTAGTTACTCGAGTAGGAACTTTTATAATTTGTTTTAAACTATATAAAGACAGTAAATTATTCCAATTTGAATTTTTTCCATTTGACACATCAATATTAATATCACCTAACACAATAATTTCTTTATTTTTGTTCCAAACCTTTTCAGTCATTTTAGCAAATGAGTGTAACCAGCATTTATTAGAATTCGGGTGCCTATAAATGCAACATATTAATAAGGGTTTATGTTTAGTGAGATTTATTTCAATCCAAATTGCTTTTATATCAAGCGATTCTAAATCTTCCCGTCTCCTACAATTTAAATGTTCTTTAACAAAAAGTAGAAGTCCAGCTAAACTATTATTACACTTATCTTTTCGAAATGGCAAGTGAAAACCTGGAGTACTGAAATATTTAGTTGGTACAAACGATTTTAGGTGAGTTTCAGATAAACCAAAAATGTCAAAATTTGAAATAAGTTGGCAAATTTGAGTCTTTTTATTTACCGCATGGCAAACATTTAAGTGACCAATATGAAGACCCCGCTCTTTTAAAAAGTTATACATATTATATGGTTTAAAACAATTAGTAAGATAGACGTCTGGCTGTTGCTGAAAGTGAATTTAAAAAACAATTTAATGCCTGTGGGTTATACCTTAAAGGATAAATAAAAGGATTAGATTTTCTGTTCTGTCTGACAACCGAATCTACAATGATATGAGATAAAATATTAGTTCCAAAATTATTTAAATGAACACCATCTTGCACCAAAACTTCACGAGGGGACCTACAAAAGAAAGAATCGTAAATATTAATATACTGACATCTATTGTCATGACAAAACTGCCGTAGAAAATAGTTAAATTTTTGGCACCGCATCTGGAAATTAAAAGGGTTAATTCGAGGGATTACAGAACATACAAATATATTAATATCGTTATAGTTAGTTAGTAGTTCCTTCAATAAATTCTTATAGTCACTTACACATTGTTGAAAAGCTAGGCCTTGTCTTTGGTCCGAGTTGTCATGATTCCGATTTGGTATTGTATAACGGCCAAGGTCACAAACTGAAAACAAACCGTTTGTTTGAAGTCAAGCGTCGACATGAATAATGGCGTCTTTGTGAGTTGTCAAAATTGTGGAAGATTTGAAAGCTTTTTGTTACTAAAAGGGATTTAGATGAAATTTTCAGAGACTATCACCTACCAGCCTTGCCAACTTCTATAAATGATTTGTAGAAGCGATTTTGGGTGAAGACAAGACTAGCCTAGAGCGAACATGAGTCAACACTCAGTCAGTGTCAGTAGTAGGCTAGGCCCACAGGGAACTGTATAAAGGCTTAACAGATAGCCTATTTAATACTCAGTATAGGCCTTAACTATCCAAAAATTAATAACATAAATTAAAATACTTTCTATTGTTCCAATCCAACACCTCATCTCCATCTAATTTTGATATGTGATTTGAATAATAAAACATTACAAATTGATTCATTGTTATATAAATATAGCTTAAAATATTTATTTTTTACTTCTGTAGGCCAAACGGATCTATTGGAGAAAAGTATTTGTGAAGAAGTACAAACTTTGCCATTGGAATGATACTGAAAAACGACTAGAACCTACATGAGTGGAAGATGTGCCTTCAAGATGTGTTTTCAATATATTTAAAGAGACATTACATGTTCTGCAAAAACAATCAATAAACATGTATTATAACCAGAGTTTTGTGCTTTTACAAATTTACTCTGCTGAACAGTCAATGTCAAGGGTATAATTAGCTGCCAAAAATTATCTGACCTGATATAAACTGGAATCTAGAACAATCTAGCTGGAAAAATATCAATCATAGCTTTAACAGTGTTGTTCTATTAATAATCAGACAAGGTTGGTTACTACTACTAGGGCTCTCAAAAAACTATAAAATGTTGGGCATTCGATCTATTAACCATTTAGGTGGAATATTTCTTGATATATTCTTTATTTTTCTCAACTTGAAAAGAACAATGGCTATGCTACATCTTCAATGGCACCTTTATCAAATATTTGAGGCCATTGGTTAGGTGGCAAGTTACTATAACCCATGATAAAATATACATGTAATAAGTTTTATTCAAGTCGGCCCACATGCAAATACATCAATATCACTATTGTCAAAATTGCAGTTCCCAGGAAAACATGAAGTCAGATTAATCCAAACGCCAAATTTCAATAATGTCAATTCCTGTTTACAGAAAAGTAGTTAAAAAGTAGGCCTAGGCCTAGCCTAAGTTTGATTGCTCGGAATAGTCATTTTTTTTCTCGAAAATCTCAGTTATGACTGTAGCCCAAGCAGCTGTTAAAAGAGAAAACTTTTATAGAAAACAATGAAAGATTGTTGGGTTGCGATCTTTATCAATTTTGGATGAAAATTAAAAATAGAAAAGATAAGCGGTCCTCGTTGATCGTCAGTTTCTCTGTGTATTATTGAGTAACTATCTTTCCTCGTACAAGTTCAAGGTAGATCAATCGAAGTTTTCGTCGTTTAACTTTGTAGGTTAATGTGAGGAGTTGTTTGTCATTTAGAAAGGTTTTGAAAAAATAAAAAAATAAAAGCAAGACGTATTCAATATCACGATGAAAAGGAAAGGGGCTTAAAATGATTCGGAAATTGTATGATTGAAAGTTTCTAAATGTAGCATTTAGCAACTACCTTGAGTTAGCTTAGTAAAAAAAAGTCGTGAAAATACGATCGTCTTATTTTGCCTAAAGTTGAATACTAAGGTTTTTTTTGGCATTGTAAAACGTTTTTATTAAAATAAAATTGAGTATGAAATGATTTCATGTCACCCTTCAACATTACTTAAACTAAATATTTTGAGAAAATGTAAATTATCTATGAAATTGGACATCTGAAAATGGCGAAATAAAAGGTTCACCGTCACACGCGATGACGTTCGATCAACGCATGCGTAATACTAATTGGACATCTCAAACTGGTGGACATCTCAAACTGCTACACCGGAGGTACTTCAGCATAAAGTCTAATTTTAGCTGTTATCTGTGCTAAGTTGGAATATTTTATGTTTCGTAAAAATCGTTTAGAGTATCCACGTTCTTTCAGTTTTGAGAAAACAATCGTACAGGCTTGGTTGAAATCAGAAGACCTTGTGCAAATTCGGTGAAATCGTAAAACTTGTGACATAATTATTCCAGAAAAAGTATGTTTTGGATGAAATAAGCTCTTGTGCAAAAGTTAATGAGTTCCGGTTTCTTTGAAATATACTTTAATATCTAATTCATTAGTTTCTGCTATGGAATCTCCTTTAAAGACAGATATCTATGCTTTTGTAGCTGACGTTGGCCGTTAGTTTGATGGACGGGTGGTGGTTGTTTAGGATTTCAAAAAATGGCCAAAATTGTTCTATGGAGCAAGTCCAAACCATAAAAATGTCATCTAAAAAACATCCATAAAAAGTGGTTCAAATGGACAAAAAGTAATAAAGTAAATGTAGGATCGTAACCAATGTAACCAAACCAACTTCCGGTTGGACTTTCAGTCCGGGAAGACATGCTGTTGAATGCCCGACACAGAAACAGTGAAAAAAGTTAGGCGTACTTAATCTAATTAAAATGGAAAAGTTAAACCGAGAATAAACGGTTCCCGAAGGAACCTGTGAGACCAAACTCCACAGAATTTCTTAGGACGATCTTTGAGCGTGGCATAGACATTGATTAAATGAACTGTTTTCAGAACATAGGCCAAGGCCGAACATAGGCCAAGGCCGAATTTTAGTCACTCTAGACTCCAAAGAATCTACTGAAAAATTCATAACAGAATTCATACACTAGACAAAAACTATTTTGATACTGAATACTATTGATTTTGTGGAAAATGTGTATTCGGACCCCCATATTCCATAATTCATAACAATTACACAATTTTTGGAGCCCCATATGTGTTGAATGATAAATTTATATTAACAAAACTACAATCGTATTGTGGCAGCCCCAACATCAATAGAGGATACATTAAAGACTCGGGATGCCACAAAGCAAACGAAGCGTTATGTGAAAACAAGGAGTATTAAAAAGCCAATTCCCTCCCAACATTTATCTGCATGGCTGGCGCCTAGGCGTTAAATATGAGGGCCAGGAGGCACCAAATCAACGCTGCTATTACTGCCAGATGTTTGGGCATCATGCCAATAACTGCCCAAATGAGCGCGTTGAAGGAGCTGACAGTGACAAAGTTGATCCTGTCCCCAGTCCGTCCCCAAATCAACAAGAAAGCATGCCTATTGCTACAAACACTGTAAATAATGATGTAAATAGGATAGAAAAAAGGACAAAACTATAAAAAGAGAAAAAAAATGACAAAAAAAGGAACTGTAAGTAGAGAAAAAATGAAAAAATTAAGAAAGCCCCAGTAAATACCGAAAAAATGAAAAAAAATACCAAGAACACCCCTGTAGATAGAGAAAAAAATGAAAAATCTAAAAACTATAAATAAAACCAAAAATTATAAAAGTGAAAAAATAGAATCAGAAAAAAAGTTAGATAAAATAGAAAAACCGTAAGTAATGAAAACAATGTAAACAATGTTATTGAAATAACCAAAGATAAAAAAATCGAAGATAAGGGTTTTAATAAACCTACGTCAATAACAATCACAAGTCTAATAGTTATAATGCCTTTATTCTTATCAATACCAACTTCCTTCAACATAAACATAACATATGATAACAATGATACTAATATGAAACAAACTGGCATCGAATTAAGAATGATTGTAGCGTCATCTACCTGATGAGCTACAAGGGAGATAACTAATCCTGACTTGTGATTGTTAAGACTACAATTTTAATAAACCTACGTCAATAACAATCACAAGTCTAATAGTTATAATGCCTAATAAAGAGAACATAATCATAACACTAAAAACAATGTAGTAAGCTATCCTGAACTTTCAGTAACGTACAACAATCATGAACAAAAACAAAACAGAATCAATCACATTGTAAAATCTTATCAGTATAATCTTTCTTTGGTTTTGAATGTACATAATGCTCGAAAAATACAGTCTCACTTTTCCAACGACCAATATGCATAGCTGTTTTAGAGAAATGTACCATTATTTGCAGTGGACCTATAGGTATTTGTTCGTTCAATATATGACTGCAAACAAGATACTGGATCTAACTTCCTATTAGAAGCACATGGGATTGTAACCTCAAACCCTTTACGTGAGGTATCATTCTTAATACCATGAAATACAATTGTCATAGATTTGTCAGTATTAAAAGTGACCATATCACGCGAAAAGGTTAACTTATCTTGCGAATTATTAACAGCATCAAATAAAAAACCATTAGGAGCTATATCAGATGGGCGTAGCATAGTAGACAGCGCCAACAATGTAACACTCTTTAAACGATGATATTTAATACTTAAATCCATATTGTCTGGCCAAGAAAGAAATAAATCTACAAAATTCTTAATAGGAAGAACCTTAGTTTTTGACATTGACATGTGTGTTCCAGACTTAATCATCGCTGTGATAAGTTTTCTAACAGTATCAAACTCAAAAGGATTATTTAATTTGCAAGCTGCGTAAAGGGAGGCACAAGCAGCTGAAATAGTTTTCAATCGAGAGCATGGCCTTTTAGACATGTCTGTAATGTGACATATAAACTCAGCACAAATGGCAGTATCCTGAGGAGGAAAACAAACATTTCTAGCATCACAAAATGCTTTAAACTTATTAATAATACTAGTATAACTTATTAAAGTGGATTGAGCTAAATTAAAGGAGAACTGCGTGGAAGCCCGATCTGACCATCCATCAGATATCAGCCTAGATTTCCACAAATTCTCCAGGCGAATAATTGCCACCTTTTGTTTTCATTGGTTCGGCCACTCCAAGGGGATGGACAAAAGTGCTTGATCTTTGAGGTATCCTGATAGGTGGAGCTATCGACATTTTGACAAGTCGATGATACCAAGGTTGAGCCTTCCACCTTGGAGCGATAACAGTTGCCCAAGCCTTCTGGGTCTGAACCTTGTCCAACACTCGTGGAAGCAAGAAAAATGGGGAATTTACGAAGTTGTTGTGCAAATTCCAATCTGTTTGAGCCAACGCGTCTATACCTGACGAATAAGGATCTGCGTAGAGACTGTTGTACACAGGTACCTGACAATTTAGCATATCTGCAAAACGGTCTATTGTGTGTCTGCCCCAAATTTTGTCCAGATAGGTAAACATGCGAGGGTTTAATTGCCATGCATATGGCGAGAATGAGAGCCGACTTAGACGATCGGCATGTGTATTGAGACTGCCGGCTAAGTGTTTGGCAGTGATCATAAAATTGTTCTGGTCGGCTAATAACCAAATGGCCCTGGCTAATTTTGTCATTGGAACACTTTGACCACCTAGCCGATTGATCATAGCAACTGCTGTCACATTGTCTGATAAATTTTGCACATGTTTGAGTCGTAGCTCCGACTTGAAAGTTTCTAGAGCCAGGAGGACTGCCAACAGTTCCCTGTAGTTGGATGGGGCATGTGATACTCTTTTGTTCCAAAAACCGGCTGCTTCCATGTTGTTGAACGTCGCTCCCCAACCTTGACCCGATGCATCGCATGTGATTTGACAGTCTACTGGTTTTAACACTATCTGATAGCCATTCCAGTTTTGAATTGCGTCTCGCCACCAAACTAAATCTGTTCGACTGGCTTTGTCTATGTGCAACATATGCTGCCATGAAATTCTTTTTGACAGTAAGTTGTATATGTTTCTTAGTAACAGTTTTCCCGGAGCGATTACCCTGGTCATCGATACACATTGACCAGCTATTCTGGCTATAACTCTTGCTTGCACATGTCCTGATCGCAAAGCACGGTCTATATCAGTACACAATTTTCGGATTCTTGACCCTGGTATCTCCAAGAATGGCGTTGTTTCCAAATTCTTGGTACTTATTGTGTAACCTATGAATGTCATGGTATTTTTGGGCTCCAAGGAACTTTTCTCCCAATTTATGGACAGTCCCAAATTTTTGAGTGTTAGTAAGAGGATTTCTAAATGTTCCCGAATTAAACATGGTTGTCCCATAAGAAGAATATCATCCACATAAATAACTAGGCGCAGGCCTATATCTCGTAAATAAGAAACGATAGGCCTTAATATTTTACAAAACGCATACGGACTGAAGTTCCAGCCAAAAGGAAATACATTCCACACATAATATTTGTTGTCCCAACATATTCCAAAATAATCACGAAGTTCTCGATGAAGCCTCACGTTCTGAAATCCGTTCTTGAGATCAACAGATACAAATTGATCATTATCTCTTACTAACGAACAAACTGTGTTTATACCCTCGTAGGTGAAGGAGGGTGGATTTGAGTATTTATTTAATTCACGCAAATCAACAATCAACCGATATTTATTACCCTTTTTTGGCACACATGAAATTGGAGACACAAAATATGGTTTGTATTGCACCTCGGAAATGGCACCTGACTTGATTAGTTCTATTAATTCTTGTTGAATAAAATGTAACTGGCGAACTGAGAATTTGTCTTTACTTGAAATAAAACGAGAAGGGGGTTGTGAGGTGAATTTCAGGTTAAAGCCCTCTGACACCCAGGTAGAAATTGCTGGACTGCAGTCTATCAGTTTCCAGCTGTCAACATGATTAGATATGTCCCCACCATAAAAATTTTGAAGGCACATGGCCAATAAAACATTACTTGAAGAAACTTAAGAATCTTGGTTTTGTGTATTGTCTTGATTATTAGGAGATTGACCATAATAACCACCAGATCGTCTGTTTGGAAAATTCCTAGAATAGAAGTGATTGAAATTGTCTTGACGAAAACTGCCACGTCCTCGTCCTCTATAATTACTGTAGTTTGAACTATAACCCCGAGGAGTATTGAATGCAGGTCGTTGTTGAGAAGTTATGGACACTGCATTGCGTAATTGTTCCAAAGAATTTCCAGGAAAAGCTGAGGTGTTTCTCTGTAGAGTACGAAACATCTGGGAAGTCTCTTTGCCACATCTGTTTTGCACCAATAATGCTGCATACTCTTCTTGTAAATAACGAATGTGAGCAGTTTCACAAACAAACAAATCACACAAAGATTGTTTTTCTGACTCGGAAAATTTATCACCATCAATTTGGCTAAGAACCTTAAAGCAGGTTTCCACAAAACGAGCTGATTTTACTAAAACATTATAAGTTGGCTGATCGGTCCGACTTATGCCTGCCCTGTTGTCATGTAATTTGAGATCAGGATACAGCCTCACCTTTTGGTAAGAGTCCTTTACACACTGGAACTCACCTTGTATATCCTCGGTTGCGATTTTATTCACGTTAGTCTCGGCACCGAGGGACCCTAAATCCTCTGGGGTAAAATTCCGGCTATTTTTAGCGGAAGAAAAACGTCCGTTTTCTAGGAGCAAAGTACCTTGACCCTGTTCGTCGTTAGACAAATTTTTACTGCTACTTTCAGTTTCTTCTTTAACACGTGCTTCCGCTTGTGAATGCGGCGAAATATTCATTTTATTGAGTAAATCCTCGATAAAACACAACCTATCTGACGTAGAAGTCTGAATTTTATAGACCTTGTCGATTGATTCGTGTATTCTTGCAATATCGTCTTCTTCTATGGCATAATTTACCAAATTATTACGGCTGTTCGTGAAACTCAATTGACGGAAGTAGGCATCGAATTAAGAATGATTGTAGCGTCATCTACCTGATGAGCTACAAGGGAGATAACTAATCCTGACTTGTGATTGTTAAGACTACAATCGTCTCATCCCAATACCTACTTATGAGCAATATGCCCAGGACTTGTCAGATCCATCTATTAATGTCAATTATGTCAGTATTGATGAAGACAGCGAATGTAGTTACACGTCTTCAGATGATACTGGCATAACTGAGTTAGAGGAGAGTGCCCTGCAGGCTGAACTGTCCTACCAAATTGAAGAAAGGAGACGGAACGCCTCCACCCCAAATGACTTTATAGACAATGAACGCCCCCTATCAGCCCTTTATAACATCTTAGATTTAACCGAGAATTCCGAGTTGTCCGATCTCAATAATCCCCAACCTGCTGTGTGCGGTCAGGAGGCAATGGCATATCAGGAGACAACTGAGGTTGTAGAAAACAGTTGTAAACGAAAAGAAAAGAGCTTCCTGGGAAACCTTTCCTCGAAGGCCAGAAAAAGTGTTACTGGTAATTAATACGGTTAAAATCGTCTTCGTGAACATTAAACATAAAAACACAAAATTGATGAAATTTTAATTCAGTTTAAAAGATGTAATATATTTTGCATACAAGAAACCAATTTTATAGAAAAAATAGAACAACTACAAAAAGATACAGATTTTAAATTCACTGTAAATAATGGCAATAGCAATAATAATGGAGTCTGCACTATCATACAAAACTCTATTTCTGTCACCGATATCCCCACCCATCCTTTTTCTCTGGTCTTCTGTTGCACATCTCTACTCCCATCAACACTACTCCGACACACATCATCTTAAATATCTATGCACCAGTCTATCTTCATCAAGAACTATTTTATACTTTGAACTCTTCTCTTATATTCTTTCAACTGTTAAACCTGACCAATATCTGATATTAACTGGGGATTTTAGCTGTATATTTAATATTATAGATTCAAAAATACAAATGTAAATAACACACCACCAGCCACAAGAAACCTTTTTCATTCTTTTAAAGTTAAATTAGCACTTGTAGATATATTTAGAGAACAATACCCAACAAAATGTATATACACATATATTAACTCACAGGGCGATGGAAGTCGACTTGATAGCTTCTACACTAATATTAATAAATCACTTTCACAACACTGTACAAATATCTCACATATATGGAGGTCAATTATAGTCAGAATAAAATTCAGTGAAGAAATCACTAATACCGTAATGCAAAAAACATTTTACCTTTACCTTAACCTTTTGTACTAATACCTAAAATGCATTTAACATAATGCAAACGACATTTTACCTTTAATGCAAATGTTGTGTGTACTAATACCTAAATTACATTGTGCATCGAACCTTTAATGCATAAGTAAAATGTCAAAATACGTAATACAATCAACAAAAAACCACTAGTGATTTCACACATTACATATCTCACTTAACATAACTACTTCAACACAGTACAAGTTACATTGCATCTTTGTATTATATGCAAATGAGCTTACGGGCGGTGCTTTAAATGTCAATTATTCATATTAACTAAATGCTCCCTGTAACGACCATTTCGTCCTCAAACCAGCTCGTGTCCAAATATTTTCGACTGTGTCAAACAGAAGTAATAATTAATTATATATTATTATTCTAATTTAAAATTGCATGCTTTTTATGCCCATATAAAACTGGAGGTATATAGTTAAAACTGATTTTGTTCAATTTGATTTGTGTTTTGATTTTGTTAATGTTGACCTCATTGGTGGTATTGAATCTGATACACAATATCAAGTATTTTTTAATATACAATATTACTAATTTTTTTTATGTTTAAAGAGGATACAAAACTAAATTAATTTGTCTACTCAAGACTACGATTAAGTTACTACAACACTGACATCAACAATTTATTGGGGTGAAATTGGCAGAAAATGACTGATTTGTTATCCACTGTGAAAAGAGAATTACAGTTGTATTTATTTTCAAAGAAAATCATTCTACTAACCATTTAATTTAATGTCTTGAAAAATGTTCACTAGTCATTATCGCATTTATTAACATTTAAATCCTATCAGGATGTAAATTATTAGTAACCTTCGGTTTCAAAATTATTGCCCTTAACTTAGTAATATTTTGTATGTCAACGCAATAAAAGCTAGAGTTTTCATTGGATTTGGATGAAATTGGGTATGCTAGTCCGTTTTGATATTATCTCGGTCAAGTTCGAATTTGGAGAAATGACTAAGTGATTTTCAAAATAAGACCCTTATTCAGGCCCTATGGGAGCTTGGGCGCTGAAATTTTTTTGGTGGTAGTCAGATATCGTATGCAACTTTCCTGAAAATTTGAGCTCGACCGTAGAATGGATCCATCTGTGACTTCAGTTTCCGCACAAAAAATATTTTATGCATTGTGGGCATATCCACATACCCCATTTTTTTTTCACATTTTCATAAAACTTCCAAATTATAAATGTCATGGGGTTAGGTGAAATATTAGAGGGTTTTGGGGATTGGGGAAGGGTTTAACACCCCTTTTCTAGCTCATTTAATCCTAAAAACGCCCCACTATATGCACAAAATGACTAAGTGATTTCCTCCCCATGGGAGCTTGAGCGATCAAACTTTTTTTGGTGCTAGTCAGATATCGTATGCAACTTTCATGAAAATTTGGGCTCGATCGGGGTATTGATCCATGTGTGACATCAGTTTCCGCACAAAAAAATATTTTATGCATAGATAAAGTCTATGGTATGGCATAGATAAAGTCGGATCTTAAGTAGAGTCGACCTAGTGGGCATATCCATAATCTTTATCTTATTGATATACATGTAGGTGCTTTCCCTTTCCCCCTTTTTGAATAAAGTTTAATGCCATGCCATTTTTTTTAAAATCAGCGGGGGTCTTTAGGTCACTTTGCATTCTAGTAAATAAATATATTTGATTTACAAATAAACAAATATTGCTAATATAGGCCTATATTAATATTGTATACCTACATTTCGCGACCAATGCACTTGAGTGAATAATTGCTTTATATACCTATTATATAGGCCAAGGTTATATACAACCATTCAATAAATAAACCAATCTTCAGACAAAAATAATATGTGCTACCAACTTTTCAATGACAGGAAGCTTTTTTTGTACAATAGCTGGGGTTTATGTTAAATTTTTTCAAATCTTTCGAAACAGGTTCGTAACTATAATATAAGGGGTGAAGTAATAGAATAGAGCTAGTAAGCTCCGTTAAGCTTTGGTTTTACAGGTTGTTAAGCTTAACGGGTATTTTGAGAGTCTGCATTCAGTTTTTATCCTTTAGAACACATGTATCAGGAAAACCATGGAAATATGTAAATATGAATAATTGCCATTTAAAGCTCCGCCCATTTAGCTTATTTGCATATTGTTGTATTTCTTTCTCGAAACACAGATGTTGTAAGAGTTGTTAAAGAGGAAGTTGGCTCACCGTTAGATTTTGAAACTATTTTCATCAAAGTGTCCAGTTCTTCTCTTGTGTCTCCATTTGCTCTCTTTGTTGTCTGACTTGAATCTCCGTTTTCTCTCTTTGAACCTTTATTTCTTCAGAAAGAAGTTGAATCAATTCTGTAGATTCTGCCATGTTTAAACTTTCTGTCATTAACCACCGTTTTTGGGAAAATGATTAGATACATCGTAGTAGTAATCCGTAATAGTAATCCTTATGTAGATATCCTATCGGCGACGCCAAATTTCTGTTGTATTTCTTTCTCGAAACTCGTAGAATAGAGACACACAGATCAAAAAGTAACTGTAGATTTATGTAATCCAATAGTGAATGCACAACGAAACAACAATATATATTTAGCACAAGGTATAATACACAAATCAAATAGATAAAGTCTATGGTATGGCATAGATAAAGTCGGATCTTAAGTAGAGTCGACCTAGTGGGCATATCCATAATCTTTATCTTATTGATATACATGTAGGTGCTTTCCCTTTCCCCCTTTTTGAATAAAGTTTAATGCCATGCTATTTTTTTTAAAATCAGCGGGGGTCTTTAGGTCACTTTGCATTCTAGTTGCATTCATTTGCATATTGTTGTATTTCTTTCTCGAAACACAGATGTTGTAAGAGTTGTTAAAGAGGAAGTTGGCTCACCGTTAGATTTTGAAACTATTTTCATCAAAGTGTCCATTTCTTCTCTTGTGTCTCCATTTGCTCTCTTTGTTGTCTGACTTGAATCTCCGTTTGCTCTCTTTGAACCTTTATTTCTTCAGAAAGAAGTTGAATCAATTCTGTAGATTCTGCCATGTTTAAACTTTCTGTCATTAACCACCGTTTTTGGGAAAATGATTAGATACATCGTAGTAGTAATCCGTAATAGTAATCCTTATGTAGATATCCTATCGGCGACGCCAAATTTCTGTTGTATTTCTTTCTCGAAACTCGTAGAATAGAGACACACAGATCAAAAAGTAACTGTAGATTTATGTAATCCAATAGTGAATGCACAACGAAACAACAATATATTAAGCACAAGGTATAATACACAAATCATACATACAGTTGTAAGCACTGCGATTGAATCCCCCGAGGCAGTAACTACTAGCTTATTTATATAAAACATATACTTCTAGAACAATCAAGAAGCCACTTTAACAATCTAGAAGTGATACATTGTTGCAAACTGTTTTCACAGGTTATATTGCATCATAATATTAGTTGAGAAACCTTTAGTAACCTCTGGAAAGATAATCTCTAAAGTTCTAGAATAATCTGGGTCAATACCATAACACCCCCACCAAAACTAATGTTATAAACGTCGGCAACAAATCTTCACTTTTCGCTGGGATCGTCTTGGGTTATCGGATCCATACTCCGAAATTGGTTTCTTCGACTTAGGTTGATATGGTCGAGTTTCACCTCGAGGCATGCATTGTACTTCCGCTGAAGTTTCTGTCACAAACTCAGAATGAGTGTCTGTTTCCTCTCCAGGTTCGTTGTCCTCCTCAGTTGCGTATCTGTTCCCAGTGTCTTCTCCAAACTGGAACAGTGGGTACCAAGAGCTTTCTTTATAATATCAGGAACCCATCGAGGATGTTTGTCACGGTGAGGTCCAAAATACAGCGCATATACAGTGTCTCCAGCTTTATACTGTTTTCTCACCTTGGATACTCTCAGATTTTAATGCCTCCTTGGTCTGTTTGCCCTGAGCTATGTATGCAGGCGAGGGCAGTAGGGTATCTTTCGTGTCCGTATCTGTCTGGACATCAAGAGTTCACTCGGGGACAAGCCAGTTGACGTTGGTGTTCTCCAGTACTGCATCAGAAACTCTTGAAGTGCTCACTTTGGTCGTTGAGATGACTTTCCCATTGCTTGCTTGAATGTTTGTACAAAGCGTTCAGCTGCTCCGTTTGTAGCTGGATAATAAGGTGCGCCGAACAAGTTAGTAATGCCCAGTTCTTTGAAGTAAAGGTAATTGCATTATCAGTCACCAGCGTATGTTGATATCCAAAAAGAGCGAAATCTTCTTCTAGCAAATCTTAGGTTGCTCTAGATGATGTAGATGTAGTAGGATGAATGCAAGGATACTTTGAATAGGCATCTGTAATCACCAACCAATCTTTACCCATGAAGTTAATAGCTTGATCCACGTGTAATCTACTCAAAGGCTTTTCTTGGAGCTTCTACGGGTGTATCGGAGGCTTTGGTGGTTCATTTTGGTCCCTGCTACATGAATCACAACGGCGACTTGTCATTTCAATAGCAGTATCGATTGCAGTTCTTGCTACATATTGACATATTGGCGATTGGGCGCTCGCTTCGGTCTGGATAGCGATGAAACAAAATTGCTCAAATTCCAACATTAGATGCATCGCAAGCTAGTCCAGCAGGTTTGTTAGGATCGAAGTGAACAAGGACTTGATCAGAAGCAAGTATAGTTTTCAATTCTGTTCTTCTGCTTTCCATTGCCATGTTGTAGTTTCCTTGGTTAGCTTGTAAAGTGGCTCTGCTATGGTAGACAGGTTGGTTATGAACTTTCCATAAAACTGTACTGAGCCCAAGAATGATTTCAAAGTTGACACATCTGTAGGAGGTGGCATATTAATTACTGCCTCGACCTTTGATCCTTTTCAGATTCCATCTCCTGATAAGGTGTGTCCAAGATATTCTACAGCTGGTTGATCAAATTTGCATTTGTCACGACGACATCTAAGACCATTGTCATTTAGACATTTTAGTAGACCCTTCAGATTACTCAGGTGGTCTTTGGCGTTTTTTCCGCTGACAAGCATATCATCTTGGAAAACTGAGACTCCAGGTAGATCTTTGGTAAGGTTTTCTATGATTTCTTCTTCTAACTGATCATTAATTCCAACAGAGTGGACACCAAAAATTCGAAGATTAGGTTTTGAAGTACCTGTAGAACTTGTTTTCCTTATCGGTACCTCTGGTGTTCCATAACTGTTAAACTGGACTGGCTTCCAGACTCCTGGGAAATCACATGTAGCTGCGTCTTGACGTATACGAGCTGCCAATTCTTGAATTGTTTCCCCTGGTTTCCGTTGCATATCACTCCAGAATTTGAATCGATCACGCACAATAAAACGTTTTGGATCAAACTGTTCTTTCATAAAGTTCTCAAGTTCATCCATTTTCAATGTGTGAATGTCTCTAGGTGGGTTCATTTGAGTAGCCAAGGTAGACAGTTGTTTGCAGACTGCCGTAGTTTGGTTTGTCAAAAACACTTGTGCAGTTCGGCTTTCGGGTACTGGATTTGCTGCCAGAAAAGTGCAGAATCGTGAATAATAATCAGGCCAATGTTCAGTTGTTGGATCAAAAGAAACAAATGGTGGCACAGATGTTGTAAGAGTTGTTAAAGAGGAAGTTGGCTCACCTTTAGATTTTGAAACTATTTTCATCAAAGTGTCCATTTCTTCGCTTGTGTTTCCATTTGCTCTCTTTGTTGTCTGACTTGAATCTCCGTTTGCTCTCTTTGAACCTTTATTTCTTCAGAAAGAAGTTGAATCAATTCTGTAGATTCTGCCATGTTTAAACTTTCTGTCATTAACCACCGTTTTTGGGAAAATGATTAGATACATCGTAGTAGTAATCCGTAATAGTAATCCTTATGTAGATATCCTATCGGCGATGCCAAATTTCTGTTGTATTTCTTTCTCGAAACTCGTAGAATAGAGACACACAGATCAAAAAGTAACTGTAGATTTATTTAATCCAATAGTGAATGCACAACGAAACAACAATATAGCACAAGGTATATAATACACAAATCATACATACAGTAGTAAGCACTTCGATTGAATCCGTATTGTATTACGTATTTTTACATTTTACTTATGCATTAAAGGTTTGATGTAATTTAGGTATTAGTACATACAACATTTGCATTAAAGGTAAAATGTCGTTTGCATTATGTTAAATGTATGATGTATTTTAGGTATAAGTACAAAAGACATTTACATTAAAATGTTTTTTGCATTACGGTATTATTGATTTCTTCACTGATTTTTTTTCTGACCATAATTGACCTCCATACACATATTCCAGTTAATAGCACTGATCACAAAGCAGTTCTCCTAGAGATAGACATTAAGAGCTTTAGATGGGGGATGGGCTATTTTTTCAAAATTCAAATTTTAAAAACACTATTTCATACTTTTGGCGGGGGTGGGAAGAACAAAAATTACAGTTTCAAAATTATCTTAATTGGTGGAAGGAGGGCAAAAAACGCTAAGCAAAAATTTGGATTATTCGACAATTTTATGTAAAGAACAAAAAAGGGAATTATTTTTTATATATAAAACTCTCCAGCAACTAGAAAACGACACAAATTTTAACCCTGCACTTGTAAATAATGTAAAACAAGAAATATTAAAAATAGAACAAAAAAGGGTTAAGGGGGTGTATATAGGGCTAAAGCGGATTATGTAAATACAGTAAAAAAAAAAGTACATGTATAAAGAAAACGAAATAAAAAAGGGAAAAAAGAAATGTATAGAAAAATTAGAAAAATTAGAAAATTTAAGAGGGGATATAAAAAAAAACTAGAATTGCTTACAATTATGAACGTATTTCGACAACCTTAGAACCTTGGACCTCAAATTGCCAACATCTTATATGACTTAAATTTCAAAGTGATAAACTAATAAGGTCACACCTTCCGTAGCTGTTTAAGATGGCGACAAATATGAAAATTATCAATTTTTGCTGTTTAAGTACAAATATCTCTGTGAATTAAAAAATACCTACATGTAGACAATATAACGAACATTATTTGACCTAAAGGTCATGGATTAAGTGGGTTAACCCTTCCGTGAGTGTTAAAGTGACATAATTTCAAAATTTCAAATTCGAATATTTCGAAAAAAAATCGAAATTCAAAAATCGCTCTTCATAGTGGCCAATGATCAAATGTATTTATGTTCTTAATTTCATCGAAATCAGTCTATCAACAGTGCCTGAATTTGGACTTGAAAAATTGTAACCAAAATTCAAAATGGCGGCCAATATGGCAGCTGGAGCTAATTTTTTTAGGTCATATCGATTACTATTTACAAGTTTTTCATAAAACAGTTCACCTAGCTGTTATAGACAGGAAGTTACCTAATTACGGCATTTGAGGATAAACCGGAAGTTGAATTTATTTCTTTCTAAATTTGGTTAAAATTGGAATCATAATTATGTCCTTTCAACTGATGAAGTTTTAAATTTCACCATTTATATTAAGCGACAAATCAGGGTTTGAATTTTTTCTGATTTTAAATTGCAAATCGTGGGTAAAGGATTAAACCGAATTGCATAAAACCTGCATTGTTAGATGACGAATACGTTGAAGTTTCCAAATATGAAAAATCGATCGAAATCGAACTGACAATAAAGATTTAAGAGCAAAAAAACTTCAATTTCCGGTTCTCACTTCAGGTTTTCTGGTTCTCACTTCAGGTTTTCTTTAATTTGATAAAAGTAATTATTCTAAGGTCACCTATGAAGTCAAAATGTCTGTACCTATTACCAGTTCGTCTACAAGCTCATCCGAGAATCGCAAAAAAAAACCCCAAAAAATTATCCGAACGATTACAATACGTTTTCGACTAAATCGTCGAAATTATCCACCTAGCACAGGCAAAGCCCTTGAATTCGTAGTGAAGTGGGAAGCAGCTTGTCTCAGTAGCTTCGCGACATTGCTTATATTGTCTGCTAAATATAAGTATATGTTTATTCCCGAATCAGATGTGTCCCAATAGATAAATGCCAAAAAATAAAGAAAAAAAATTCGTAACCTGGAAATGGGCTTTAGGAGCGAGACAGTTTAAGCAAAGGCTTCAACAATCTTCAACAAACTTAAATGGGAATTGAAAATGTTTTGCACAATAAATTGTTCAGCCAAATAAAGAATTATTATTATCATGGAAATTAGTGGCAAAAATTCATATACCGTCTGTCATGAAGAACAAAACATAGTTATCTTCCCCTGGGAGTATTTCTTAAATGATTTTTATATTTATGATCATGTGATGAACGTAAAAGATACGACAAAATAGAAATGACAAAAGTGAAATGTAAAAAGAGAAACTGCGTGCGACCAGTGAGTTATACCTTTATACAGAACCTCTTAAAACATAAAGAGATTGTAATTAGGGTTCTATCAACTGTGTATAGGGTATCTTGATATCAGCCATTTATTCCATTTAAATTTGCAATAAGACGTCTGACTGAAAACTTGCATGGAACAAATTGATGTTTTCAGTGTCCATCATTACAATATGTAACTTTATAAGTTCAGACAATGAAGACAAAAACAATCTACTCATCTTAGGTGTAAAGAAGTTATTGGAATATTATTTAAAACTAATTATAAACTTTGAGAAATATATTTGTAAAACACTCATTAAATACAATCTAATACCCAATACTAATATATCCCCAAGATCAAACCAATATAAAGTATTTCAATGTCTTAGTCTGAAAAGATCAGCAAATTCATAAATCATCTAAATTTTTACAAGGTCAAAAATTAAAATTAACACAAAATATAATCTTACATTTAATTACAAATATACAGATGAGGAAAAGGATTGACCTAGAAACTGATATGTGTAATTAACTTTATTTTAATGATATTTCTCTGATCTGTGCAACATCAAATTTCATCACAAACTGATTGTTAGAATTTAAATAACCCTTGTTTTTACCAGTCAGTTCAGACCAGGTGATAGTGCACCACCACCGATATCCCATATCAAATCTCCTCTTGCTATATGTCCTAGTTATAATTTCACTGTCATCAATATTCAATACACTGATTGTACCATCAATAATACAATAGTTTAATTTAGGATTGTCAACTCGCAATAGATCAATATTTATACATAAATCGCAACCAGACCTCATTACACAACAACTCCATACCAAGTCACTGTAACTAAACTTGTTTTGACTGTAATACCATTTATCCTTCTTAATATCATTTATATTAAAATAAAATTGATATGAATTAGACTTGTGTAGTTTGGGTATGTGATATTGTTTTAACACCGTGGATCCTAACGTGTCAATATTTAAACTAAAACCCTTTTCTACCCAATCAAGATACCGAAACACTGATGGTGTTTCAACTTTCACATCCTTACACAATTCTTCTAGCTCTTTTATTTTCTCAAGTGAAACTAAAATTTGTAAATCGGAATCTTCTGTTAAAGAAGGAAAATTCGTCTCCAGACTTAGCTTGAAAGTTTTTAAATCTCCCATAATTTTCTCGTCTGTTTCGGTCAATTTCGATTCTGATTCTTTACATTTATTGCTGATGTCTGTCACGATTCTATCACGACTAGCCTTTATATCTGCTATAATGTTATCTGTTTGTTTGGTTATTCTGCTACAAGCATCTTCAGTAAAACGCTGGAGTCTCGATTTAGCTTCTTCTAGCGCCACATGATTTTCTTCCAAGTCTTTGATTTTATTTTGGATGAATTTCTTTGAGTTTAAAACTAGCTCTGTAGCTTTTTCTTTCACAGTTTCACATTCGACATCTAAATACTCGTCACCTTTGTGTTCTTTCAGAAAACATTTACTACATAAAACACAGTGACAAGTTAGACAAAAGTAGTCTATTGGTTTCCCTCTATTACATGAACAGTGGTATTTTTTTCTTAAAGAGTTTTTTTCAGTTAGATGTATTGTAGGTGATGTTGGAATTAAACTAAAATTAGTAGTAAACATCTTAGCACCACCTTCTGGAATCTGAACATCCTGCTTACAGTTGGGACAGCGAAATTTCTCAGTTTTATCACCAATATATTTATTTAAACAGCCCAGACAAAAAGTGTGTCCACATGGTAGAATCTTTGGTATAGTAAAATATTCAAAACAAATGTTACATTCAGGAGTGTTACTGACTGAAGCTGTGGCCATTTTATTTCTATTCACTGGAGATGTACTGGCTGAAAATCGAATATACACATAAAACACACCTGGTGTCCTAGTTAAAAAAAAACACAATAAAGATATCTTGGATTAAAAAGATTATTCAGATGTAAAACAAACTAGAGCTGACCTTGTTTAGGCTCCTTAGAAATGTCTAGTTTTTTTATAGAGACTTAATAACCAATAACTTGTTCTGTCTGCTTATAGTTGAAATAATAACACGGCTATAGTTAGATCTCTCTCTATCAATATAAACTATCAATCTAACACAGAATAAGTTTCCACGAATAATCACGTTACGTGTTTAAATTTCCCCGAATTAATTTCAGGTCATTGAAGGTGTAGAAATAGCTTGTGTTGGTAAACGTATATAAAACTGCTCTCCGCTCCCTTTTTAATAGTTTTTGTTAACAGTCTCTATATGTTGAAATGTAAATGAAAGGTCAGCTGTTAAATAGCTGTGAATATTTCTGTGAAACCAAGTGTTCTATCGGTAAAAATTAACTGAAAAGAAACAGAATTACAATAATAAGTAACTATTCAATTAATTTGATTATAAACAGGAGACTCTTTAAAAAATACAGAATGTAAAAGAAAGCCATTCGAGGAGTTATGCGTTTCCTTTCCACATATGACAGGCGATAGAGCGTGTAAATCATGTGTGACGGCTCATTAACGATAAAATTAATTCAGACCCAAACCTTGCGTAACAAATTTAGGATAGATACAAATTAACAGATGGTTTAAGACCGCTAGAAATGTTCTACGATATACATCAAATAATATACATAAAACATACCAAATTGTCAACCAATAATCTCCACAAATAACAGAAATAAACAGTAAAGACTGGACTAAATTGTCGGCCATGTTAGTTATAGAAGGAAGTTATTACGTCACGTTAAATAGCTTGTCGTTACATGAAAATGTATTTAAGACTTTATTCTCCAGTCGTATTTCATAATATTGTATATACCTCATAATAGGTGACGAATTGTCATGTTTTATACTTGTTTAATTTCT
>CM060203.1:18795299-18811254 GCA_030562195.1 Nipponacmea schrenckii
TTGTTTGAAATCTTCGACTAATCCTAAATGTTACATTAATCTTTGTTAAGTATCAATTCCTATCTCTTAATTAAACTCCACTTTTCTTTCTCCCCCTATTTTCACACCTCTATACTGGAAGAGTTCTCCCCTGTCCTTGACTGTGGCATAACGGTATGGTCGTTGTTTGATTAATACCATTGAGGTCTGATTGCTTATAATGTACACTGAACTGTTAATCTTAGGATAAATTTTTTATTTATTTTTTTTTTTTTTTTTTTTTTTTACGATGTAAGCTTATACAATTATATATTATCATGTTCTTGATTACGATACGTAAATTACATTGGAATAGCACTAATTTATAGTATTTACTATTGACTATTAAAGCTTAGGTTATTAACTTAGGTGATTTATAATTATACATTATACAATATCTGTTTATAACATGTAATAGCACTAATTTGTAAATCGATGAACCAAAGGTTATCCATACTTTGCATCGATCGCACTATATTTGCTACATGGAAGAATAAAAAAAAAAAAAAAAAAAAAAAAAAAAAGCTGTAAGAATCCTACAATAACTTAGTTTCACAATAATCTTAGAGATTCTGTTCCAAAAGAAAGACACAAAAATTACAAAATTATGGCAATTATATTTGATTACAGGAGTTACTTCCAATAGAAGTAAATAAGTTAAAGTATAATATCACAATGAATCAATAATTAATCAATAAACAGCGAACAAATCCAAGTTAAATCACAGTTAGGTCAGATTAATCTTATAATCCATGTCAAATAATTTACCGTGATAAGCAATTTAAAATAGGTTAACCATGGCAAGACCTTCTAATGTGTAAAATAAATCCTGTAAGAGACAATTTAAACTTGCAAAATTCAAAATGCTTGTATCACAAGATTAACAGAAGAGTAAAGGGTAATAACATGTCAACAAAGCTGGCAATTCTAAGATTAAGTACCGGTAGTCAACCATTAAATAATTCAGAATAATATCACAATTGTACTCAGTGTTAATATTTAACTTTATATTCAAGTTTTGTATGATAATATTTAAAACAATCAGGCATACACATTGGCAAATTACAGTTTTCACAGTACCAGTTTGTTTGGTGACGATTTCCAGATTCTCTTTCACTACAAACTACACAATCTGGGTGGTATTTTTTGTTGTCGTATTTCGAGGGAAAATGTCTTGCCACTAAACGTTGCGCACGTACTTGGTTTTCCTTGATTTGGCTCTTAACGGGTAATCTTTTCTCATGCGAAATTAAACTGTCAATAACACTCCTTCTAAATTTCACTTGATCCATTTTTTATTGTAGGTTGGTCTTCAAGAAATAAAATGAAAGCATTTACTAAAGCGGTTTCTGTTATAAAATGGTAAATAACTTGGTACCATTTTTGACTTTTGTGCGGGAACTGGTAGTAGGAACATAATTGGTCAAACCTGTCAACACCTCCCATATACTTGTTGTAATCTTCAACTAGAGCTGGTTTCTTGAGCTTTCTCACTCCATCCCCTATCTTGTTTCTCACTTCCTTATCCACAACACTACTATCATGAAAAGTAGAGATAGCATTTACCCGAGCTGTGTCTTGCCATGTTGTCAGTAAAATGTTGCCTTTCTCCCAAAAAACAGGGTTGTCGCCTTTCTTTAACTTTACAGTTTGTAGATCCACTGGCAAACCCTTTCTGTTCGAACGTACTGTACCACAAGCTCGAATATTCTGATGAAGTAAATAATCAAATAGATTTGGAGATGAAAAAAAATTATCCATAAAAACTTTGTATCCATCTAGATCTAATCCACTTAACAGTTCTTTGACGACTGAAAATCCGAGTCCATTTTCTCCACTCTCTGTCTCTTTGCCAATATAAACTTTCCATTTCAAATTAAATCCATTTACAGAATCACATAACGACCAAATCTTGATTCCCCATTTATTCGGCTTGTTGGGCATATACTGCTTGAAGCTGACTCTGCCTTTAAATTTCCTCATAGTTTCATCAATAGATAAAAATCTGTGCGGCTGATATACTCCAAGATATGTGTCCTTAACCAATGTAATTAAGGGTCGAACTTTAAACAGGCAGTCAAAACCAGGCTGTCCTTTTACAACTTGTAAAGAATTGTCATTAAAATGAAGAAATGAGCGAAGTAGCTGAAATCGGTTGCGGCTCATAACGTTAGAGAAACTCACTGTTTGTGTCAGCCACCATTCATCCCAATAGCTTTGAAGAGTTGGTTTTTGACATAATCCCATAGCAATTTCCAAAGCAACAAATCTTTTCATCTCATCTTCTGTTGTATCCTTCCACTTTAGAAATCGAGATTGAGGCTGCAAGTCTGCTGTATGATCAAAGTACTCAAAAGCATAACGATTAGTTTCTTCTGACATGATACCAAAAATTGACTGAGGAAAGAACTTGAAAAAATAATAAACTGGACCTGCATTTTCTAAAATGTTTTCTCTGAGGCCAGGAACACCATCAAAATCAGTGTCAAATTTATCAGAAAAGGACTCATTACCATGCAATCTATGCCATCCATCTCGTGTCAAAACATCTGAAGGCTGACCATTTCCGGACTGCAAACAAACATCAACATCAGAAGTATGATTTTCTTCAGTGGAAGAAGGGCTATTTTCCTTGTCACCTTCGCCCCATTCATCGTCTGATTCAGCATATTCAGATCCACTGTCGGCAAAAATTGCCGCTAGCACCTCTTCTTCATTGTGGTAACTTTGTCGTTTCGCCATTGAACTCTAACTATTGGTTGACTTCGGTAGGAGATTAATAACTTTCGATTTTCCAGAATAAAACCGCTGCCTTCTAGTGTCCAAACGGAAAGCAGACGTGTAAACAAACAAATTTCATTACCTCCCTTAGATATGACTACACACACTACAAACTTGTGGACATAATATTAATGTCGGGAAAAAATTGCCGCTAGCACCTGTTCACCATAACGTTAGCCTAATTTAACGTTTCGCCATTGAACTCTTAAAATATATCGATTGACTTCAAAGATCAATTACTTTCGATTTAACAGAATAAACTCGTGGTATTTTATAGCCAAAACCGAAGATAGACATGTAAACAAACCATTGCGACATCTATTTCATTACCTGCCTTAGATATGACTACACACACTACAAACAAGTTGACGTTATATAAATGTCGAAAACTTTCGACACTTGGCATTGTAACGTCAAAACCCGTTGTCGAAAACTTTCGACGGCTGGCAGTGAAAGGGATATACATGGCTTAGGCAACCACGAGTTGAAAAAACATGTGCAGTTTTCTCATCCCCAAACTATAGAGCAGGCAATCGGTTGTGCTGTGGAATATGAAGCGTTTGAGGGTCCTCTTGATCGATTCCGCAAACCATACGCTGACAGGAATGTTTTTGACAATGTCCCACATACTTTACGAGACAAATTTGACAGAGGTGGTGAACAAAAGTTTACTAATAGAGTTGATGATGTACGCCGAAATGAAGTCTCAAGGTTTGACAGGCCTTGGCGAGGTTATCCGGAGGCTCAACCCTTACCACCCCGTAATACCGTTAGGGAAGCTCAAACGTGTTACTATTGTTCAGAATCAGGGCACATTAAAGTTAACTGTCCTAAGTGGAACGCTTTAAGGGAAAACAGGGGGGCTTTAAACCGGTAAGGACTGACCCTATAGCTGCCACGTCAGTCCTCGGAGTAAAAGAGCAGCATACATGTAATGTAAAAACTGAGGATGTATCTTCAGATTCAGTTACGAATGATGAAAAAATCATAAATGCAAATGAAAATAGTGAGGTTAAAAGTAATTGCAAAGAACAAGTAGGGAAAGGTAAAAGTGTTGAATTCAAGGATTGTTCGTCACCTACAGTTATTGAACGTCCATTTTCTCCATGTTGTTATGTTTCTATGAAAACATGTGATTTGGAAGAACGACCACTGCTATTGGACACCGGTTCGACATTTTCGTTGTTGTCATTTGCCGATTATTTAAAAATTTCAAATCAGAATCGACCCATGTTATATGATACCAATTCTGTTCTCCACCGTGCAGATGGGAGACCATTGTGGCCTTTTGGTGTTACACATTTAGAGTTTGAATTATCAAATATACCGTTTAAGCATGAGTTTTTGGTTGTCGATTTGAAACTGAATGGAATTCTGGGAATGGACTTTATATTGAAAAACAAGTGTAATATTAATTTCAGTGATATTCCGCTTGTTCCTAAGACTGAAATTCCCACCTGTGCACACGTGAGTGTTACCGAGACCGTCACTATTCCTGCTCGGACAGAGAAGGTTGTAAAGTTTGTGTCAGATGAGGATATGGGTTCGGCGACGGTTCTTTTGGAGCCTAATGATTCTTTAGTAAATCGGAAATTATTATTGGCAAAGTCTTTGGTTCAAGGTAACAATCTAGTCACTTGTGTTTTGAACATGAATGATAAGGATATAGAAATCCCAGGAGGTGTTACAATAGGTCGAGTAGAGAGTGTTACTGAAATAGAAAATGTACATAAAGAATCTGATTGTGAATTTACATCGGTGCCAGAACATTTGAAATTTTTAGTGCAGGAGGCTTCGAAAAATTTGAATAAATATGAAATTAAAAAATTAGAGCAGTTAATTAATGAGTTTCAGGATATTTTTATGGCACCTGATGGTGAACTTGGGAAAGCAACATTTATTGAACATGCAATCGATACTGGTGACGCCAAACCTATTAAGTTGCCACCTAGACGTGTTCCGTATGCCATGAGGCAAGTTATTGAAACTGAAGTTGAAAAAATGCTTAGGTCAAATACAATAGTTGCAAGTGAAAGTCCTTGGTCTAGTCCAGTTTGTCTAGTAAAAAAAAAGGATGGCACTCACCGATTTTGTGTTGACTTCAGAAAATTGAATGATGTGACTCGTAAAGATTCGTATCCATTGCCACAAATTACACAAATGTTGGACAGTCTCGGTGGTGCCAAATTTTTCAGTACGTTAGATTTAGCTAGTGGGTACTGGCAGATTAAGCTAACAGACGATGCAACCCAGAAAACTGCCTTTAGCACACACTGCGGGTTATACCAATTCAATGTCATGCCTTTCGGATTGACAAATGCTCCTGCCACATTCCAAAGGCTCATGGAACTGGTACTCAAAGGTCTTCAATGGAAGCAATGTCTTTGCTATATAGACGATATCATAATATTTGGTTCTGATTTTGAATCCGCTTTGGCAAATTTACGGATAGTTTTTCTCAGGTTACGAGATGCAAATCTAAAGTTGAAACCAACTAAATGTAGTTTATTTCAAACTGAAGTGACCTTTTTAGGACATGTTGTCTCTGCTACTGGTATCGCATGTGACCCGGGAAAGGTTAAAACAGTTAAAGAATGGCCTGAACCTACTTGTTTGAAGGATGTAAAAAGTTTCCTTGGACTATCCGGTTATTACCGGAAGTTTATTCAGGATTACGCTTCTATTTCAAGTCCATTGGTAAGATTGACCCGTAAGAACGTGCCTTTTAAATGGGACGAGAATTGTATAAACGCATTTAAAGAGTTAAAAAATAAATTGATAACTCCTCCAATTCTTTCGTTTCCAACAGATACCGATCTTTACATTCTTGATACTGATGCTAGTGGGTTAGGTTTAGGTGCAGTTTTGTCACAAATCCAAGATGGAGACGAGAAAGTGATTGCGTATGCCAGCAAAGCTCTGAATAGATCTCAAAGTAATTATTGTGTGACCATGAGGGAACTTTTGGCTGTTGTGACGTTTCTAAAACATTTCCATTATTATTTGTACGGTCGCCATTTCGTCATTCGAACAGATCATGCTTCGCTGAAATGGTTACAGTTACAAAATTTTAAGCAGCCGGAGGGTTTGCTGGCTCGGTGGCTAACGGTACTTCAAACCTATGATTTTGAGATTGTTCTTCGCAAAGGCAAATCACATTGTAATGCTGATGCACTTTCTCGTCTTACTGTTCGGAAATGCTTAAAGGAATCTTGTAGGGAATGTAATTTGGGTTGCGCACAGGATATAGTTGACGAGGAGTCGAAGGTCAATGAGAAAGTGGGACGGGCAGGTTTAAACCAGCCGCATGACCAGTTCTCTGATGATCAGGAAAAGGTTGATAGTATGTGCAGTGTAGTTGTAGGTGACAAGGATAGGCATGAACCAAATTGGCTACCTGTTTATGATGAGTCCGAAATTAAAGATTTACAAAGAGACGACATCGGGATCGGTCCAATTTATGAAATTGTGTCCCAATCTGGTAGTCGACCAGATCACGCCAAGTTAAAGTCTTTACCCAATGAGTCTCGATTGTTGGCATTGCAATGGGACCAGCTTACCTTAAATCGTGGTATTTTATATCGTAGGGTTCTTGGTGATCTGGACAAAGACATTTTGCAATTGGTCGCCCCTGTGAAAATACGAGAGGACCTGTTCTCATTGTGCCATACCCATAAAACAGCTGGCCATTTTGGTAGAGATCGTACTATAAGTTCCATTAAGCGTAGGTTTTATTGGCCTGGAATGACTGCTTCGATTAAAAGGTGGTGTGAGACATGCGATTTATGTTGTCGTTGCAAACCAGGACCTGGTTTAGGAAAGGCACCTTTGAAACAGTTTTTGTCTAGTGAAGCTTTTCAATGCATAGCCATTGATATTTGTGGGCCTCTTCCGGTAACTGATAATGGGAATGAATATATAATGGTCGTAGGTGATTATTTTACTAAGTGGGTTGAAGCTTTTGCTATTCCCAATCACACTGCTTTTGTTGTTGCAGATAAGTTGGTAACTGAGGTCATTTGTAGGTTCGGTTGTCCTCAACAGATTCATACGGACCAAGGGCGAGAATTCGAATCTGAGCTGTTTGGGCAAGTCTGTCAAAGGTTGGAGATTGATAAATCCAGAACCACACCATATCACCCACAATCTGATGGGCTTGTCGAACGATTTAACCGTACGTTAAAGCAAATGTTGAAAACATTCTGTCACGAAAATCAAACTAATTGGGATGATTCGCTTCCATACATTCTTATGGCATACAGGAGCACAGAGCATAGCTCTACCCATTGTACACCAAATCTTCTCATGTTCGGTAGGGAGATAACTTGTCATGTGGATTTAATGTTTGGGTTTGATGAAGTTTGTCAAATAGAGTACGTGGAATGGTTGAAATTCTCTATGAACACTGCGTTTTCTTTTGCTTATGAACAGTTAGGTAGTGCTGCTAGGCGACAAAAGAGGGTTTATGATAAGAATTTGAAATGTAGCAAGTTTTCGGTAGGAACTTGGGTCTGGCGTTGGTATCCTCCGCATGCGCAAACTAAGTTGTCATTAGGATGGACGGGGCCTTACCTGATAGTAGGTAAATTATGTGACCTTACCTATCGCATACAAAAATCTCAATTCACTTCCCCAATTTCAGTACATGTGAATCATCTTAAAGGCTACGTAGGTAATAATTTCCCAAAGAATTGGCTCGAGGAGGCATCTGAGTCATCGACATCCTTAGCTGACGATGAAGCTTCTGATTCGGAGTTCTCGTCTGATACGGAGTCCTTAGAGTCGCCTTCAGGTTGTGCAGAACTAAGAACAAGAACTGGTAGACTTGTTCGTCCACGGCAACCATATTCTCTTGTCTAATGATTATGTAACTTAAGGGAAGGGAGTAAACGGTCTTAATCTGTTTTTGTTTTTTGTTTTAAAAAATAAGGTTTAGAAAAATGGAAATAAAGGTGGACGATAAAGAACTTAGGGAATTTCAACAGACTCTTCGGGATCCTGTTCCTCGTCAAGGAATGAAGTGCTCTGTACCGGAGTGTAACACTGGCGTTTTGGATAATAAGCAAATTTTGAAACATTGGAAAGCTGTTCATACCATGTATAACATTGTATTTAAGTGCCAGAAATGTAGATGGACATTTCCTGGAAAGGCCAAAATCAGGAGACATATTAGGACGCATCATGATGGTAACGCGGAGTACAAGGTTAAGGAGGTTCTGAATAGGGCATTTATTGACCCTGTTGACGTATTACCACCATTATCCAATCGGGTTCGTCAGCAGAATCGATCCTCTGGTCTGGTGTTAAATTATGGTGGAGATGCAGAGATTATGGTGCCAGATGAACATCAACTCGAAGAAGCAGCAGAAACAAACATAGACAATTATTCATGGTATTTTGTGTAAATGTGTAAAATTTATTTATTTTATGTTTATTTTCGTTTCATAAGGGAAACTCAACTTTAACAGGGGGGAGGGGGATATAGGCTATTTTCTTTGCATAGGAACTTCAATTAATCTCGCCTTTTTGCGGCTCGATTTTAGCAAAGGGGGTATGTAGGGAATTTCATGTATACGGCATTCCCAAACAGTGTATTTATAGATTGTAACGTAATCGGAAGTAGGATTTCCTAGCAAGTGGCTGTACTTGATTGTCAAAGCCGGGCATTTACTTGTTATGAAACGTTAGCCAATTAAAAACTTGTTATGCAAATATTGACCAATGGTAGTAGATGTCGCACTTTGCACGTGCAGTTATTAGGTATAAAAGGACGCACTTTAGCGTTGATAAGTCAGTCGGTCGTGGGCTCTAAACTGGGTAAGTTTGGCTCTGTGTACCTGATTCTATGGGAGTCCCAGCACTCCGCTCATAGCTTTAAGTACTACAGTTCCTAGTCCTTAGACGATCTGGCTATTTGGCTTGTTGGCAAAATTAATTCCCGGTATGGGTTGGTTCTTGGTTCTCTATGACGGGAGTTTTTAAAAGCTCCGCTCTAATAGAGAACCTGTCCCAAATATAGGGTATTTTATCACAAGTCGGAAAAGTTTAGTATTTATGTATGTAATTGTTGTTCAAATGTCTTGTGTTTTGTTTTCATGTAAATAAACTGTAGTATTACTGTCGTATTCCTTCTGCTTCTCACAAGACCACTATCCAGTATCTTGAGCCCTGGCGGGTTGAGTTCGTTGGTCAATATCGAGCTCTCCTGCTACAAACCAACTTAAAATACAGATTAACAAAAAAAAACAGCTCACTATAAACTCACTAGAGTTTTATTTACAAACAAACCTGAAATCAGAACGTTTAAGCCGTTTAGTACAAGAATCATCCATATTCAGACTATGTGTCAAAACAATAAACCAACCAATATGGCAGCACCTGGTGTTTCGAAAAAAGTTTCATTGTTTGATTCTTTAATACTTATATAAATCAAAAGTAAAGATGTTCTAATTAATGGGGAAACTTTGTCAGTTTGTCTAATAATTCCCGAATTAACTCATAATCGGCCTAATTACGTAGGAAATACCTAGCTAACATCTACCAGAACTATCCATAAAACACAGATGGACCTTCCTGTGTCCACATAACGTTAAATAAATTATGAATGCACGAAATAACAATGAAAAAAAGCCTAATTTATCAATTGGTAAGCTTATTTGACAAGATTTGAAATACAACTTTAATCGATGCTCACAGATTTCGCCCTAAAGAATAATTAATTATCTTTTTCATTTGAAAGTAAGGAATTGAAGATAAACTTTAAGTTTTAATTGGACGTAACATTGAACACTATACATTTTGAAACCTGGATTAGTTCTCTGAATAAAGTATGAGTGAATTTAATGTGAGTAGTTGTCACCACTAATCCCCATTCGTTATGGGCAAGTGGCTGATATTTAGAGTCCAATATTGACTTTAATATTGGACTCTTGGCCACTTGCCAGTACCAATATGTTGGATATTGGTACGCAAAAAACAAAGGGTGACATCACATCTGTATTTTAAATAATAATATTAAACAGTCTAAAATCTTAAAAGCTTATCTATATTCAGAAAAAAATCAATACACAAATCCAGATATCCTAACATGCATACATATTAATAATTACTACCCTGGCACATTTTTTTATATTTTTTATTATTTTTTCTTAAAAAGGAAAGTATCCTTGTGTCGAATTTTGTTTCCGAATTTACACATTGTGTATTGTCTTATTTGTATTACATTGATGTTTGTTTGTTAGGGCTAGATTGTAAACAGGCCTGGCCTCATTTATGTCCAAATATTTACAAAACCAATTATTGTTCTTCAATATACCCAACCATACCTAATAGCATTATGACCCAATAAACACTGAAAATTTAAGGCACGCCCCCCTTAACTGTTCTTACATTGTCAACATGGGCGTATGAATACTATAAACAAAAACAGATTGACCTAAATTGTCGTCTGCTAAACTAATGCCTCTATACTATTACTATTAGGCCTAGGCTTGTCCCACTTTAAAAGAATTAGAATAAAATGGATTATGGAGTTTTTGATCATCCAAATAAGACTGTTGATTTGTCGACTATATTGTTAGGGGCGGGGCGGTGCTCTTGATTGACAGATATCGGTGACTTGAAGAAGCATCAACGATTTCGGGTATTTTTTCCAATAAAAAAAATAGACAATTTTGAAGTATTTTATTCAGAAAAGAAAGACCAATGTAAATGAATGAATGTGGATCTTGTTTGCGTTATGGGGAAATAAACTCTGGTTTATCACGTGACAAGACGTACATGACCCGCTTCGCCTAGGTCTAGTGACCTACCTCATTTACTTAATCCGGAAACTAACGGAAATATAGCATTTTATACCTCGGTTTATATTCGCTGGCCGACAAAACTTAAATGCACAAGGATTCACTAAATTGTTGTAAAATCATAAATAAAACGTCTGGAAAGTGATGAATTGAATACGATTCTACCTTGGGATTTTTCAATCTTGTTCCCCCTGTCAGTGATGCCGGTTGAAGGGTCTGACATAGAAAAAGTGTCTAGTCAGTGTCTAAAATTTCCCTAATTGCACACTGCATGGTGTCTGCACATCCTCGTTAGCCCAAACAGGTCTAGTCGTTCTAGTCGGTACCGTTTGCATCAGGCTGTGCACGTTCTTTAAGACTTCTCGACAGTTGGAAATCTATAATAAGAGTAGGCTTATGCTGTCCTGGTAAAATTTTCCTAATTGCACACTGCATGGTGTCTGCACATCCTCGTTAGCCCAAACAGGTGCAGAAAAGTAGAAAACTCCATTTCATTCCATACACGGTTATCAGAATCTGGCTAATCACAAATTACATATATGATACACATTACAGATAGACCATTGGCCATTTATTTTAAAATCTATTGTGGTCTAAAGTGATTGTGGTGGGACAGACTCTTGTAGATGTTAGGGCTGGGCGAAAATATGGCTATAAGCCTACAGGAAAAGGCAAAACCTGCAAAGACCGTGGGTGGGGTGGGGTGGAGGGAGAAAAAAACAAACAAAAACAAACAAAAAACACTGGATACTCATTACCCACTCAGACCAACAACAGTCTGCCCTTACGGTGCTTCCCGTTAGAACCCCCCCCCCCCAAACCTTTGAAAGTAATGACCCATCATACCACGTGACAAACATTTTCCGGCGTGGGTCAAAGGTGAAACAGTATTCTGATCTCACCGTTCACCCCCTCCTGTAGATGTTAGGGCTGGGAGAAAATATAGCCCAGCCCTACTCACTTTACCAATCAACTTCACAAAACATAACCCAACACCACCCAATACTCAAAACCCACCACATACATGTGGGGTACGTGAAAGAAAATAAAACTAACACAAGCAAAACAAAATCAATTTTAATACATGTGATATGAATATCCAGAATGCATCACATTTCATAAACTTACATGAGAACTCAAATGTAAATTGTCCACAAATTTTCTGAATCCCGACGTGTGATTCAAATGCAGACCATTAGACAAATCAATCTGTAGTATATTAGCATGTGATATAAACTCCTATTTTCCAGGGAACAAAAACCGTTTGAGACGATCATTAACAAGGTCAATTCGGGCATTTATAACAGAATCATTAATATGAATTAAACCGGATATAAAAACACTTATACCCACAAAATATCTAAACAGTGAGAATAAATCATTAAAACAATTTAAAGCACTATCTAATTGTTCATATTCATTAAAGGTACTGTTAATATCGTTAATACCTACATGTATTATCAAATACAGACAATTTATATTTCTTCGCATAACTGTCAAAGTATGAAAAACATGCTTTATTTTGGAGCCCGGAATACAGAGAATCTTAGCATCGACTCTTTCCTTCAAAACTGAGACAATAAAGTCAACTATAACCACAACGGGCACAAAACAATCCAATGGTGACTGGAAATATGAAGTTAACTTCCATGAGAGATACGTGCGACTAACAAATTCCAAGGTAATCCAAACTTGTCCTTACGGAAACCTGATCTGGTAGGGTAGAGAAGAGTTTCCTTATTCCATTTATAACCCAAAACCTGTACTCTTTTGCAAAGACTAACTTTGTGAACCAAACCGGGATTGGAAATACTGCCGGGAGGACACATGTACATTCAACCTTACTTTCTTCAATAAAACTTAACACACAAAATTTGTGAAAAGGGAGGGAAAACGTAATAGTTTTCGTTATTCGTTAACATTTGAGCAAACATATTTACCCCCGAGGACCGAGGTGATGGAAATGGGGAAAAGTGTTTTATGTGACCGCCATTTCTATCCCTCATACAGTTGGAATCCAAAGACATAAAGTCTACAATGTGTAGACCACTCTGCGAAATGCTAAATCCGACAAGCAAGCATCCGATTTTGTCACAGCCCTTGGTGGGGGGTCGGCAACATTATTCTTCGAAGGGACATACTCTAACTTCAAGCCAATATTGTAGTAAAAAAATATCTTTCAATATGGAATTTATTTCCTTCGACCTACTAAACTGATTTTCCCAACAAGCGATTACTGACTATCAACCAAAACATCGACACGAGCATTTGTCGCTAAAACTTTAAAGGAATTTAAAGCAAAAGATAAAGCTTTCGTTTCACGAGCTGCAATCGATAACTTGGAATCTTCTAAAACCCAATAATCTCTTATAACACTTGATTTACCCCCGTAAGTTATCACCGATCCCCAACCACTGCCAGAGGCATCAGTTGAGAGTTTTAAACTTAAATGATACTCCGGTTTCCAAGGACTCGAACCAGACCATGTATCTAAAAATTTCCAAAACAAAATTTCTTCTTTTAATGTGGGGTTTAAATCCATCTTGTCCTTATCGTAAATTATAAGTAATCGAACTAATCGAATGAAAACATGCAGAAACAAACAACTTAGCCCCTTGAACCACAAGATAAACATTTCCCTGCAAACCTCTGAAGGAAGAGTCAGGAGAGTGATAGTGGGCTGAGTCAATATTTCCTCTCTAAGAGAAATGAATTTTTGAACTTTTATTTCTGTCAAGAAAAAAGCCTGTTTCTCAGAATCAACCCATAAACCTAAATAAACCAATTTCTTTGCGGGAACAAGTACGGATTTTGAAAGCCCTATACAATAACCAAGACGACATACAACTTAAAAAGCCATGTAAATAACAACTTCTGCTTTACGGGAACAAGGACGGATTTTGAAAGCCCTATACAATAACCAAGACGACATACAACTTGACAAGCCATGTAAATAGCAACTTCTGCTTTCGTCTGGGACTAAGACCCTGGATAAGAATCTTCTCAATAAACCTGTCGTCAATGTAAACCTGATTGTTAATACCTAGGCCCCTAAGGTAAGAAGAAACATGACTACTCAATGCATTATACACATATGCTGAGTTTTTCCAACCGAATGGTATAATATTACAAACATAGTAAATGCCCCCGCCACTGAAAACCTAATAGAGCTCGAGAAACCTTTGAAACGCACACATGATCATACCCAGACTTGTCCAACTTTGTCATAAAGGACTCTGTCGAGACAAATCTTGGAATCGAACTCAAGCTATCCACTTTAAATGGAGAATCCTTCATCCAGAGATTAAGATACCTCATATTTAAGCATAATCTGGGCTTAGAGGGCTCAACGGTTAATGGAGACACAATAAAAGGAGGGCTGCCATCACCCTCATTTCCCCAAACAGAGATAGAGCCAGATTCGAGACGTCTACAAATTTCCTTATCTATAAAGTCCACGAATCTAAACAAGAGTTTAAATTTTTAAATTCTCTAGGAGGGGGCAGATCATGATCAAAATCAGTTGACGAAAAAGAACCTTCAAAATTCGAACACATTTACCCCATTGCACAACCAATCTAACAAAGTATCACGCATGGGCGACCCTACTAAGATCTTGACATTCAGGTATACAAGCATGCAAGTCTCTGAAATTGAAATTGTCGGGATCACGGAAAACTAAATGTGAAATGTCTATAGAATCTGGGTACTGTTTTGCAGTCTCTGCTGACACCGTTTCTCTCCAACTGCAAGGACAACCTTCAAAATTAATCCACTTAGGTTCATATGATTGCTAAAATATAAAGTAGACATACGACGAAAACAAACAAATTACTGAGTCGATGGATGGTGGGGTTGAGTGCACTTAGCCACAACATGCCCAGGCTCCACACACCTGAAACACACTATTTTAGATTGCGATACTCCTTTACTTCCCTTACCATAGTTTCCACTGACTCTTTAAGCTGATTTCGTTGCTGATCCTCTCTATCATAGATCTTAAACGCTTTACCCCCTCCTTCACCTGTAAAGATTGAAGTAAATCCAACTGTTTCCAGTTATTCGATCATTTTGAAATGCCAGAACAATTCTCAGCATAAGTATCCGACTCCGACTTTCCCAGCATTGCGGACGATTTTAGTTGAGAAAAAACAGAATGTGGAACGACATAACTGTCAAGCATGCACTGAGATGCCCAGCCAACATGTTATAAGACGTCTGAGTCAAGAACACCTAAAGATTTTAATTTCATAGCACAACCGCCACGAAAGCTGTGAGGGGTTTCTCCATCCCATAAATTAATTGAGACGAGATATTTTTTTAAAAGTGGGTTCATAGCAGAAGACGTTACAGGAGCGTTTCTAGTAAAACTAAAAGGTGGGGCAGAAGTGGGGCGAAATAAATATCCTCCACTCAACACCACTCCCAATTTTCTCACAGGGATTTAAATAATCCGTAAGTTCATGAACCGGACAATAATCTTTGTCGGTTAAACACGGCAACAATATCCTCCTTGGCGTTCCCGTTAACGTCTTTCCTTCAATCATATGTAAATAAACCCTCTGTTCTGATCGGAAGGCAACGAACATTGTCCGTACGCATGTGTCCAAAATCTCCAGCACGGTCACCCGTTAAACACAATAACTTAAAATAAGCTTTATCCCTTCTAAAACAATACTCTCGTCTAGGTGATATGTCTGGACTACACAAATCAAAATTTATAGCTCGGCACATCCGGACTATCTTTTGCAAAAATATGGGAACAGCTTTCTTCTTTACAATCAGGGCCCTAGCCTGCCCAATCCTAACAGCCTTCAAATGACATTTTATTAAGTTTGAGGCTAATGGGTTACCCAACCCTAAACATGGATTCCAATCAGAACCCCGTTCGTAATCTCTGAGAATAGCACGCAGCTGACCAATTATACTATAAACCGTAGAGACAGACATACGCCTGGGGCAAGAACATGCATCTCCACCAAGCGTAGCCAGACGCCCCTGACTATAGTCTTCCCATTTAGTTCTTTGAAAATCAAAAACTGTCTCATCTGGAAGGGAGTAACATTATCAAGAGTTGCCGACGGAGATCTGGAAACGAAAAATTCCATAAGTTCATCGCGCGATCTCTGTTTCTGCCACTTGGAACCCTCCATTAAATTGTCCAAAACTTTCATTCTTGAAGAGACATAATTATCAAACTGGAACATACTCTAAAACAAAGAATAAGAAAAAAAACAATCAGTAAACCATTAACCACTACTTGACCTTAGAAAAAACACAAAACTAAAATCCAACAAACCATAATCTAAATACGGTGGCCCATATACGACATTGTTAATTTTGTTAGTTTTGAT
>CM060203.1:18811754-18827405 GCA_030562195.1 Nipponacmea schrenckii
TTTCATCCAATCGTAAATCTAACCTAGTTCCCGGTCCAGTGTAATTATGACCTGGAAGATGTTTCTCACCTTTATATTTAGCCCATGGGAAACCGGGAAGTTTAGTTAGAGATTTTTGAATGTCTCCTGATCCGAAATAAGTTGTAGGGGAGTGAATGTTTATTAAAGACATTTTTTGGTTATTTAAAAGGGAGGGCGGGTGGGCAAATAGTAGTAATAGAACTTACAGATATCCGGTAGCTCGGAGCGGAGCGGAGCGGAGCGGAGCGAAGCGGAGGGGTGCCGGATATCTGTAAGTTCTATTACTACTCACGCCTACCACCTTGAAAAAAAATCAACAACATTACAACGGTAATTCTAATCTTTGAAGAAACAACTTTAAAATTAAATAAATTTGGACTTATTGTGTGAGACAACTTGCGTCTAGCAGGAGAGCTCTTAAAAACTTGACAAGAAATTTGTTTATGGTGCTGGCACAAGAAAGCATTAATTAAGAACACTAACAAAGCAAAAGTACATGTATGTTATTGAGCTGTGCATGGTTTTGCTTATCTACTGATTAAAAATTTAAACTTGAGATTCTTACTGGCTGCTTCTCGAAGATACTGAATGAAGACAGAGTAGATTTTTGACTCCTCTCGCCTCATATTCGAACCATCTGGGCTAAAACAGGGTTTAAGTAGGTTCATTAACATTTTAAGAGTATGGATGAAGTTCCACCAGGTGTAAATAAAGCCCGAAGGGCAGGAATGTGGCAGGTCAACTGAAAAGATAATGATATGGCAAATGATTTTTTAAATTGAAAGGAAGTTCTGAGTGAAAATTATGAAATACATAGTAATATGAGATACATGTACTCAAGATATGAAAAAAAATGTACTGTAGTCTTTTTGATTTTAACAAACCAAATCGAACAAATAGTAGTGTAGAAGCCTAGTGTTCACACATTATTATCTACTGAGTATCCAGTTTAAATACAACGGTGTTTTTTTGTGGAAAATTAGATCATAATCGCTTAACTGCTTGCCTGATAATAGGCAAATTACTCTTCCATCGATCTATAGAAAATAAACAAACAAAATTTGTAATTCAAATTTCTTAGTCTTGGACAGGCTTTTGACAGGGTAAACGACAATAAAACTGACAACTACTGAAAAAGAACTGGGCACACGGCAAGGGGTGAGGTGTATGCCTATACTACTTCCCAGCTGCACAAACAAACATAACTGACAAGAGATAATTCTAACACTATTTTACCTTTTGATTTCTGAAAAAGTCCACCACAGAGTTGCTGACATTTCTCAACTGTAGGAAGTTGCATACCTTAAATAAAAATGTTTTAATCAACTCAAACAAGATACCGGTATCTCCCTCCCAGAAATGTCTAATTATTCAGGTTTCACTGTATATGTGCAGGCCTGCCAATACAAATACCAAAGTCCAAGAGCAGAGAGACAACTCACAAACTCAGATTTAAGTAAATATACTGATATCAATGTTAATTGCATAGACACAGTCTTAAATTGGTTGTTTTTAGTGTGTGGGACAGGGAACTTTATGAATATGATGGTCATTGACCCAAAAAGACCTGTAGGACTACTCTCTGACTCTGGACCTTGTTCACGTCCGCATTTTTTTCGATTCATTAAAAAGTGAAATGAAATTTCAAGTTCAAAATGATGTTGAAGGACATAAATTTAATCAAGCTAATTGGAAATCCAAACCAGATAATAAAATATAGGCCTTACTCAGAATATTGATTTTACAGAGGGAAATTTCCAGACCAAAATAGGCCTAGAAATTGCTAGATCTAGGCCGTTTTGACTTTTTTTTATGTAAAAGCAAACTCAGCAAAGTTATATTTTTTTCATTTGGCTTGAATTTCCAAATAGGTTGATTACATTTATGTCTTTCAACATCATTTTAAACTTGAAATTTCATTTCACTTTTTGATAAATCGAAAAAACTCAGATGTAAACCAGAGAGTAGACTAGGCCTAAATGGGATTATCCAGTGACCTAATTTGCCGCCATCACACGGAAGACAAACACTTAAAAAAAACAAATGCAAATTACCATATTTCTTGACATGTCAACATTAAATGCACATTAAAAATTTCCATGTATACCTACATCTTCCACATTAAAAATTGTAAAATCCGAAACGTGCGGTTCAGTTGATCTGATCGTCGCCATGTTAACGTGTGATGCCAGTTTTACGGATCAAATAAAAATTCCCGAATTATCACCTAATTTCAACCATGGAAATCGAAGTTTTTAATTATTTATTGTCGAATCGTTATTTTCAATAAGGTTGAAATTGAAGTTTTTTATTATTTATTGCCGAATTATCACCCAATTTCCACCAAGGTGGAAATAATTTTCACCATGGTGAAAATTGAAGTTTTTAATTATTTATTGTCGAATTATCACCCAATTTCCACCAGGGTGAAATTAATTTCCACCATGGTGAAAATTGCAGTTTTTAATTATTTATTGTCGAATTATCACCTAATTTCCACCTAGGTGAAAATAATTTCAAACATGGTGGAAATTGAAGTTTTTAATTATTTATTGTCGAATTATCACCTAATTTCCACCATGGTGAAAATAATTTTCACCATGGTTAAAATTGAAGTTTTTAAATAAATATTCAAGTATTTAAATAAAAATTAAAGTTTTTAAATCAAAACTAAAAAAAATAACGATGTCGTATATGGGCCACCGTATCTAAACAAGAAAAATAACCAAATTACAGATCTCGAAAAAAAAACCTAAAGAAAAAAATAAATAAAAGAAAACATTAGACTATACGCAAAACCTAAATAGATAGAAATAAAGAAAACAAAATTAGGATAACGGAAAATGATCAGGTTTAAGTGAACCAACCAAGCCCTGTGAACCTTTTTACCAGTTCGGCCATCGAAAGAGTTTTTAAAGGGATAGCCTCCGTAAAGCAAAACTCCTCTTTCGTGTCTTTCCTAAAGGTCTTCACCGCCTGCACAATATCATTTTCAGATAAAATGGCGTCTTTCACCAGTTAATCATAACTTACAGCAAAGCCCGTGTAGTTCGTACCAAAACTTTGAAAGTAATGACCCATCATACCACGTGACAAACATCTTCCGGCGTGGGTCAAAGGTGACGACAGTACTGCTTCAAGTGGTAGTGACAATAATAATATAGAACTAGTAGAACATAATTTGATTGATTCCAGTGGTAGTCACACTATAGAACAGAATGGTAATATTGATTTAATTGATGGTCAAAGAGAAGAACAGAAAACACAATAAACAAATGATATACTAGTAGATGAGTATAGTAGAAACATCCAGGATTCAAATACGGCTACTAATAGTATTTATATACCAAGCGATGATGAATACATTGATCGTGGGTCACTTTCCAACCTAGCTGATTTTCTAGGGACAACACGAAATAGACATTTACAGAGGAGAACAGAAAAAAAAACGAAACAAATGATATACTAGTAGATGAGTATAGTAGAAACAGCCATGATTCAGATACTGGTAGTAATTATAAACCAAACACTGATGAATCCAGTAGTGATAATTCAAGTGATTAAGAGTAGCTTTCCAATTTAGTTTAAGAAGCTGCGTTTCCGAGTACACCACAGAATTCCCCTGAAGCAACAGTTGCACCCAGAGAATCAAGTCTTACTAGATTTGAGCCAGAAAGCAACAATGAGCTTTTACCAAAAAGTAGACGGAATATAGAAGAGTCAGAAAAAGTGAAAGACATGGAAAACCCAAACATCTATATTAAGAAAAAAGCAGACTCTGAAGGCCGTGTTTATAGAAACAGCCATGATTCAGATACTGGTAGTAATTATAAACCAAACACTGATGAATCCAGTATTGATGATTTAAGTGATTAGGAGTCGCTTTCCAATTTAGTTTTAGAAGCTGAGTTTCCGAGTACACCACAGAATTCCCCTGAAGAAAAAGTTTCAACCCAAAAAGAACAAGACCCTTTCCCTAAAAATCTAAAAGAGCAGAAAGGTAAAGAAGGGAACCCCTTTAAAAACCAAACACTGAGGGAATATAGAAGATTAAAGTGATTAGGGTGAAAGAAACTTTTTGGAAAAACCCCTAAAAATCATTTAAAAAGAAAAAAAAGTTTTAAAATTAAGAAAAACGCAGACCTTTAAAAAAGGCCGGTTTATAGAAACAGAAAAATGATTAGATATGGTAATCAAAATTATTTAACCAAACACTGATGAATCCAGTAGAGATGATTCAAGTGATTATGGGTCGCTTTCCAATTTAGTTTTAGAAGCTGAGTTTCCGAGTACACCACAGAATTCACCTGAAGCAACATCTATATTAAGAAGAAAGCAGACTCTGATGGCCGTGTTAATGATAATTTCCACGCCTGCAAATACTGCTTTGATTTATGTAGTAGTATTCAAAGACACGCAATTAATAAACATTATTCTATGGCACAAGTACAAGAAATAATAAAACTGGAAGTAAGAATAGTGAAACAAAAAGTGTTAGATGCAAAAATGAATTTAGTCAGATTTGAAGGGGACCTCATATCATACCGTCGTCCAAGTTGATACTAACTCTTTTTCTCAACAGGATTACGGTCCATGTACTAATTGCCTAGAATGGATCAAACGGTCGTCACATATTTCAAAACACCAAGAAACATGTGTTTCTAAACTCTTCTTACCAAATACAGATGTTCATAAACCGAAAGGGGAGCTTGTCTTATCCTCTAACATTTAAACTGGAAAATTACTGACAACTGCCAGTAAAAATTTGCAGACGGAAGTGTTCCCTGTCATGCGTTGTGATGAAATTACTAAAAACGCCCAAACTGACCCAATTATAGTTATGCTAGGGAATTACTGGTTTGTTAAAGCTTAGATAATAGACTTAAAAGAAAGTACTATTATTCTTTTAGAATGCGTTTGGCTGCAAGACTCTTGTTAGAACTGCGCAGACAAAATGCAATTTTGTGGGGTTTTTTTTGACATCTCAACACTTTGATAGCCTGATGGAATGTGCATTAAGCTTGTGTACTAAAGAGGAGGTTGGCGATATAGATAATTGGCGATATAGATAACCTTCTACACCCAAGCGTGGCAGTAAAAAAAGATGATTTAAAACGTTTAATCCAAGCTAAAAATGGTAATGTGTAACAAAACGAAAAATACTGAGGAAAAAATTCAGTCTGAAGAACTTATGGTTTTAATAAACCTGCAATGGAACACAAATGTAAAAAAAATGTTAGCCAAGTCTGTACTCAATGAAAGAGCATTTAACAGAGAACTAAACCCTGCCAAGTCCAGAAAATATAATGAATTTTCTAAATTAGATTATCAAACACCAAATACTCCTGCAAAAAACAGTAGAATTGTAGAGCTTTGCCAAGTTCGTTCACTGACACATAATAAAAGACGCTCTGGAGAATTAGAAGCCATAATTTTTTCACTTCGAAAAAATCAAAACAAAACTAGCGATCCAATATTGGATCAGCTCAGCCCTATGAAAATGCACATTCAATGTCTGGGCATAAACAGGGCCATTTCTTATCGTACCACAAATAACAAAAATTTTGAGTTCTGATTGGTCCAATACATGGGGTTTAATAGCAATTTGACATCATGTCTTTGCAATTTGGCGTATTAATTTTATCGAACTAGTTACAATCTTGTTAATGTTAATGATAAAAAGGATGTCTTCTTTTTCATTTGATAGCGCACGTGCAGTTTGTAGTTATAAAAACCCAATAACCCATGTCTAAATTATCCATAAAAAAGAGTCCGGGAACAAAATAATCACAATTTGTGGTACGATTACGATAAACGACTTTCTGTTTTAGATTTAGAGGGGGTTTATTCGATATTTAACAATGCTTGAATATACCGTTAGAGACCCTCGACCGCAAGCGGTCTCGAAGTCCAATGATTCAAGCATGGTTAAATATCGAATAAACCCCTTCAAAATCTAAAACAGAAAGTGTTTATCTTCTAATTAGACCAAGTAAATATATGTTCATCTGGTTATTAAATGCAAGAAGCAAATTTGTTTTGCTTACATATGTAAAGTAAATATAGTTTAGGCACACTTTTCTAGTATACAATCTGTTAGTTTTAGTTGAATTTCAAGAACACCTCTTTACAATTGATTAACTTGTTTGAATGCAATCCTGAACCGTTAAATTTGAAATATTTTAGCTTGGAATGGTATAAGAGTAGGTCTACAGGTATTGATGAAGTTGAGTTGGGTTAATGAAAGATTTATCTGATGTAGACAAATACCTCCTAGCACTATAATACAATTTAATTGCATTACTGAAGTTTTGCTTGTCTTAATACATCTAATAATTTTGTTAGACAATCAGGTAACTGATGACAGCTGTCTATCCAAGCTACTTTTTGATTTCACCTTTTTGTACCATTTGTTTTACGTTCTTAATACCAATTTCGAGAGGCGTTATTGAGACCATAAACACACTTGTTGATTGGTCACAAAATATTATCATTATCAGCAACCTCAACCGGTGGTGTCAAAGGTACCTCACGTTCGATACTTTCCCTTGCAAGAAGGCAGTTTTTATATCAATGGTTCTGCACTTCCAATTCAGCAGCTTTTGCTGTTCTAACCTCGAATTCACTATGACGCGACAGAGGCACAACTAAATTAAAATTTTCAAACTCTGAAACGTTTTCACCAAGAATTTTCCAATTGTACCAATTGCAAAATTTACAGAATTATTTTCGTTAAATCAATTCCTATATTTACCCGCGGCTTTTCCGCCTCTGCTTATAACTTCACCCTCAAGCCAGTTGGATTCACCTTCGGGCAAATATTGGATTTGATCTTTCACTTTAACACTTTGACATGATTGGTGTGTATCACTTAACTTTTCTGAAATAGAATCTGAAGCATCTGAAACGATGTCTTCATTATCATATGATTTATTACTTTCACTTTCCAAATTATTCTCGATTTTCGCAGCTATAGGCGGTTCCTGCAATTCTTTTCCTACGTTTTAGATACGGTATGATGGAATTCTTCCATGGCGAATAAATGTTATCTTACCATCTTGTAATATTTATAAAGTATGGACACAAAAATATAATGGCATCCGTCTCTAACATCTTAATTTCAATAAGTATTTTTCTAGTTTCAGGTAATGTTTAAAAATCCAATAGTTTAGTGCTTTGGGAGAGCTATATATTTCAGTATGCCATTTTTGAGTGAATTGGTCAAGGGGATATTAATACAATAATGATCTATCCAAATGTAAGACAATCCGCACTCATCAAGTATAGCACAACCAAACATATACATTTAAATAAAGGAATTCGATCATTTATTACCAAGGTCAATGTTACTCTTAAAAACTTTCATTATGTATCTTCCGATATTAAATACAAACCTTTCAAAACATTTTTTATGCCTTTATACGGAAGTCAGTTATGGGATTACTCCCACAAAAGTATTGAGACTTTTTACTGTGCTTGACGGAAGAGTGTCAGAAGGCTACTACATATTTCACCACGTACCCTTAATAAACTTCTAAAAATTATATGTAATGATGTTTCAATTAAAACGCAACTGTATAAACGATGTATTAAGTTTGTATATAGTTCTCTATTTAGTGACAATGAATGCCTTAGAATTTGCAGCAAACATGCACAATCTACTATGTGCAATAACATAAACCTAATTTGTAAGCATCTCAATATATGTAAATATAATCTAGCACAAATGGGTATCTCAAAATATAATATCTCTGATGCATCAAATTGAGACATGCTCGTATAAAGATGAGGATGTTAGAAGAGGAAACGTGATTAGAAATTCTATATTGTATAGAGATAGTTCGCAACATGACTACTCTCAAATTAATGAAATTATTAACTTTTTATGTACAGAATGATCACTTAAAATTAATGCAACTGTTTATACACAAATGATCTCTTGTAAATAGACCCTGTATTTGTGTGTACTTGCATGTACGAATAAAGATATAAGCAATTGGTTTTTAACTGAATTGTTAGTAAAAAGATGGAGTAATAATTTGTACATGATATAACAATTTAGTTTCCTTGCTGGTTATCAAACGGGCCAAGAAGGTAATCATTTTCACTTTGACATCAATATAGTGGAAGTCGGCCAAGTTCAACATACACCATCTAATTTGGCGTAGAAGTCTTTACGTGTAATAAATATTTAAAACAATTAAGATGAATTTGTTCTTTTATATCTAACTTTTCGTAGCCCCATATTTCACAAGAGTAAATTCAAGTTGGTTTTACAATAGTATCAAACAGTTCTAACTGGCAATCGATTGATAAATTGTGATATCTACAATTTTGAAGTACTGTATACATTGAACTAGTTGCTATATTAGATAGATCGTTACGGGCTTTTAAAAACTTACGGTTTTAGCAAATATTAAACCCAAGATATTTAAATTCGTGTACTATTTCTAGTTCCAGCTTATCATATTGAAAGCTTAAATATTGTTTTGATTGTCTCCCTGATATGATATGTATTTTTAAGTCACAAATAGGCTTCCATACATTTATGTTTAGTTTACTTTCGATTTCGCTAATAATCTTTATTTCCGTTTCCGCATAATAGCATGTTTCCGGTTTATTCTTGTTTATGATTCCAACTGTAATTCCAATACGTAGTTTGTTCTTTACCACCATTCCTTGTATATAAATAACCATCAAGTATAACCTAGAAATAGTAAAATTGTGTGTGTTTATTGTAAAATATTAAATAATAAGAATATATATTCAATGCTAAAGTTTAAAATACCATTTCTTGTATACAAATAACCATCAAGTATAACCCAGAAATAGTAAAATTGTGTATATTCAATGCTAAAATTTAAAATAAATTGTTACCTGTGGTTTTCCTTTCTGTGACATCACATATTCTACTTCTTGAAGACCAGCCATAATTCAATTTCAATGTTTGAATGCTGTAACTCATTTTGCAAAAGAAGCCATAGTTAAGCTCAGCATTTACTTCAAAGAATACAAGCTATGCATAAGCTGACTTATTTTCATACGGAATAGATCAGATAGGAAAACCCTTCAATTAACTTAATCTTTGATAATCTCAATTGGACCAGTCCAGTTATCAATGGGTGATATGTGATCACCTCTTAATCCCAAACTAATTTTTTTTATATATTTTATCCATTATGTCTTTTGAAATTATATCTTTTGGGAAGACACCGATAAACTGTTACGTCCTGATCGGTTTAATACAGAACCAAACCACGTGGCTTCCCAGGATGATTATGAACATTGGTTACAAACATTTAGATCTTTCAAGGAATATGCTGAAGCTAAAGTGAAGAAAGATGACGCTAATATAAGTGCAGAAAACCTCGAAAAATTTAGAATGAATCTTTTAACAAATCATGTCTCTTCAAGTATTTATAAAATATTTGCTGATAAGACTACTTATGAGGAAGCCATAAATCTGTTGAATAAAGTTTATGTTAAGAAGAAGAACATTCATTTGGCCCGTTTTAGTCTGGTCAATACCAAACAGAATGCTGGAGAAACGGTAGATGAGTATGTCCAACGATTGCGTGGTTTAACTAAAGAATGTAAATTCGAAGCTGTCAATGCGGTTCAATATCAAAATGAAATATTCTGCTTAGGATTTGTAAGTGGTCTTAATAATAGACAAATGCAACAGAAAATATTGATGTTGAAGATCTTGATTTGGAAAGAAGCCATTCAGTGTGCCAAAACAGCAGAAATAGCCATTCAAAATTCATCAGTGTTTGGAGAAAGTGGCTTACCACCACCAGTTCCAGTAGCAGCTGAAGCTACAAGTGTAACTGAAAAGAATGAACAACCAGTTGCTGCAGCAGGAATTAAACCAGAATATAATATGACAAATAGGAAACAGCCCTGTGGAACCTGTGGGTATGTTCTGCATAAATCTAGCGTATGTCCAGCCAAAAATGCAGAGTGTTATAAATGTGGAAAAATAGGCCATTTCTCAAAGAAATGTTTTAGTAATCATGGCATGAGTAAAAGGACAGCAATGTTGGTAAAAACAGATTTACCTCTTTTAGCTGCCACTGAGGTTAAATGGGTCCAATATCACTTCGTAAATCTATCATTGATGTTAGGCTTGGCAATGCTTTATGTCATGCTTTGATAGATAGTGGCAGTACAGATTCATATATTGATGAAGATGTTGTAACTCAACTGGTGACTAAACCTACACATGAAGCTGTTGGTATGGCTGTTTCTTCGTCAACATCAGTTGCAAATAGAAAATGCATAGTACATTTTTAGATTGGAAAAGAATCCTATGCAATTCCAATGCTTGTATTAAAAGAATTATGTGCAGACATTATACTTGGTCATGATTTTTTGGTGAAACACAAGGAGATTGTACTGTCATTTGGAGGTGATCGTGAGTCCCTTAAGTTATGTGCTCTAACTCAATCTAAACTATCACCAGCAGAACCTTTTAAGAATTTAACTCCTGATATCAAACCAATAGCAACAAAAGCACGTCGATTTGATAAAACAACAGAAGCCTTCATTGCTGATAAGATCTCACAACAACTAGCAGATGGTCGTTTAGAAGAATCTATTTCTCCTTGGCGAGCTCAAGTATTGGTAGTAAGGACTGATAATCATAGACCCCGGTTAGTAGTTGAAAGAAAGTGATCGCAAATATACTGCATTTGAAGCAAATGGAAAACTATACCAATATACATGTTTGTGTTTTGGTTTAACAAATGGGGTTGCTAGTTTTCAAAGAAAAATGGATGAATTTATTGCCAAATATGAGCTTTGTGACACATATGCGTACCTTGATAATATCACTATTGGAGGTCGTACTTCTGTAGAACATGATCATAATTTAATGCGTTTTCAACAAGCAGCTAAAGATGCAAATCTCACTTTAAATGAGAATAAATGTGTGTTTGGAACTAATAGTGTTAATGTTCTGGCTTACAATATTTCACATGGTGAAATTAAACCTGATGAAGATAAGCTTCAAGCTTTAGATAATCTCCCTTTACCAACGACACAAAAATCACTTAAACGCGTAATGGGATTGTTTGCTTATTATTCACAATGGGTGTCACATTTTTCAGAAAAGATTCGTCCTCTGGTGGATATTAAGATATTTACACTTCCTCCAGAAGCACAGACAGCATTTGAACAGATTAAAACAGATATTCGTAATGCAGCATTGAAAGGTATAAGACAATGTACCATTTGTTGTTGAAACCGATGCTTCTGACACTGCCATTGCAGCTACTTTAAATCAAAATGGTCGTCCTGTAGCTTTTTTCTCTCGAACACTTAATAAATCTGAGCTGAATCATTCTGCTATCGAGAAAGAGGCTTATGTCATTTATGAATCATTGACCGGATGGAAAGATTTATTACTTGGAAAACAGTTTACTTTAGTGACAGATCAACAGTCTGTTTCATTCATGTTTGATCAGAAAGCCAAAGGAAAAATTAAAATGATAAAATTCGTCGTTGGAGAATTGAACTAACTGGTTTCAATTTTGATATTGTGTATAGGAAAGGATGTGAAAATCCAGTTGCAGACGCTTTATCTAGGTGTGCAGCAAGTCAAGCAGTGAAACGATTAAGATTGTTACATAATGCACTTTGCCATCCTGGTAATAAACGTTTTTTTTATTTTATTCAGTCCAGGAACCTTGCGTTTTCACTCCATGATGTCCGTAATGTACGTAATGCTTGTGATGTATGTTGTAGAGAAAAAACACGTTTTTATACACCAAACAATCAGCATCTAATTGAGTCCACTCAACCTATGGAAAGATTGAATATTGATTTTAAAGGCCCCTTACCTTCAAATTCTGAGAATGTATATTTGTTTACAGCTGTTGATGAATTTAGTAGATTCCCCTTTGCTATACCCTGTTCTAAAAAACAAGTGCTGATACTTTTAAATGTTTTAGTTCTATTATCAATGTGTGGCCTTCCCTCCTATATTCATTCGGATCGTGGTGCATCGTTTATGTCTGCAGCTGTCAAAGATTATTTAAATTCAAAAGGTATTGCAACTAGTCGTACCACACCGTATAATCTAAGAGGGAATGGTCAAATTGAAAAATATAATGGTACGATTTGGAAGGCAGTTCGATTAGCAATTGCCAGTAAGAAAATTGATATTAGAAATTGGGAGCTAGCATTAGCTGATGCATCACATTCTGTACGATCATTGTTACGCACTGCCACTAATGAAACAACTCATGAAAGGTTTTTTAACTTTACTAGACGATCAATGTCTGGTGCATCAGCTCCAACTTGGTTAATGAATGCTGATAATGTATTATTGCGTAGATTTGTTCGAAGGAGCAAAGATAGCTTGCCAGGCAAGGTAATATACGCCCACTACAGGTTGTCAGAAGTGATAAAGTCCTGAGTGACTTATACAACTTCAAGTAAAACCTCAAAAACTTTTGATGTGTATAAGCAAAAAAGGGCAATAGCCTCAATACCATCCTTTGTATTGTTTGATGCATATATACATGCCATATTCAACAAAACAAGAAATTGTTGTTATCACTTTCAAATTTTGTTTTATATAGCATCAATGTTAAGAAACAAAATGATGGAATGTGTAATAAAATTAATGAAGCTAATTGGAAATCCAAACCAGATAATAAAATATAGGCCTTACTCAGAATATTGATTTTACAGAGGGAAATTTCCAGACCAAAATAGGCCTAGAAATTGCTAGATCTAGGCCGTTTTGACTTTTTTTTATGTAAAAGCAAACTCAGCAAAGTTATATTTTTTTCATTTGGCTTGAATTTCCAAATAGGTTGATTACATTTATGTCTTTCAACATCATTTTAAACTTGAAATTTCATTTCACTTTTTGATAAATCGAAAAAACTCAGATGTAAACCAGAGAGTAGACTAGGCCTAAATGGGATTAAAAAGGACAAAAGTAAAAGGACAGCAATGTTGGTAAAAACAGATTTACCTCTTTTAGCTGCCACTGAGGTTAAATGGGTCCAATATCACTTCGTAAATCTATCATTGATGTTAGGCTTGGCAATGCTTTATGTCATGCTTTGATAGATAGTGGCAGTACAGATTCATATATTGATGAAGATGTTGTAACTCAACTGAATTTGGTGACTAAACCTACACATGAAGCTGTTGGTATGGCTGTTTCTTCGTCAACATCAGTTGCAAATAGAAAATGCATAGTACATTTTTAGATTGGAAAAGAATCCTATGCAATTCCAATGCTTGTATTAAAAGAATTATGTGCAGACATTATACTTGGTCATGATTTTTTGGTGAAACACAAGGAGATTGTACTGTCATTTGGAGGTGATCGTGAGTCCCTTAAGTTATGTGCTCTAACTCAATCTAAACTATCACCAGCAGAACCTTTTAAGAATTTAACTCCTGATATCAAACCAATAGCAACAAAAGCACGTCGATTTGATAAAACAACAGAAGCCTTCATTGCTGATAAGATCTCACAACAACTAGCAGATGGTCGTTTAGAAGAATCTATTTCTCCTTGGCGAGCTCAAGTATTGGTAGTAAGGACTGATAATCATAGACCCCGGTTAGTAGTTGAAAGAAAGTGATCGCAAATATACTGCATTTGAAGCAAATGGAAAACTATACCAATATACATGTTTGTGTTTTGGTTTAACAAATGGGGTTGCTAGTTTTCAAAGAAAAATGGATGAATTTATTGCCAAATATGAGCTTTGTGACACATATGCGTACCTTGATAATATCACTATTGGAGGTCGGACTTCTGTAGAACATGATCATAATTTAATGCGTTTTCAACAAGCAGCTAAAGATGCAAATCTCACTTTAAATGAGAATAAATGTGTGTTTGGAACTAATAGTGTTAATGTTCTGGCTTACAATATTTCACATGGTGAAATTAAACCTGATGAAGATAAGCTTCAAGCTTTAGATAATCTCCCTTTACCAACGACACAAAAATCACTTAAACGCGTAATGGGATTGTTTGCTTATTATTCACAATGGGTGTCACATTTTTCAGAAAAGATTCGTCCTCTGGTGGATATTAAGATATTTACACTTCCTCCAGAAGCACAGACAGCATTTGAACAGATTAAAACAGATATTCGTAATGCAGCATTGAAAGGTATAAGACAATGTACCATTTGTTGTTGAAACCGATGCTTCTGACACTGCCATTGCAGCTACTTTAAATCAAAATGGTCGTCCTGTAGCTTTTTTCTCTCGAACACTTAATAAATCTGAGCTGAATCATTCTGCTATCGAGAAAGAGGCTTATGTCATTTATGAATCATTGACCGGATGGAAAGATTTATTACTTGGAAAACAGTTTACTTTAGTGACAGATCAACAGTCTGTTTCATTCATGTTTGATCAGAAAGCCAAAGGAAAAATTAAAATGATAAAATTCGTCGTTGGAGAATTGAACTAACTGGTTTCAATTTTGATATTGTGTATAGGAAAGGATGTGAAAATCCAGTTGCAGACGCTTTATCTAGGTGTGCAGCAAGTCAAACAGTGTAACGATTAAGATTGTTACATAATGCACTTTGCCATCCTGGTAATAAACGTTTTTTTTTTATTTTATTCAGTCCAGGAACCTTGCGTTTTCACTCCATGATGTCCGTAATGTACGTAATGCTTGTGATGTATGTTGTAGAGAAAAAACACGTTTTTATACACCAAACAATCAGCATCTAATTAAGTCCACTCAACCTATGGAAAGATTGAATATTGATTTTAAAGGCCCCTTACCTTCAAATTCTGAGAATGTATATTTGTTTACAGCTGTTGATGAATTTAGTAGATTCCCCTTTGCTATACCCTGTTCTAAAAAACAAGTGCTGATACTTTTAAATGTTTTAGTTCTATTATCAATGTGTTTGGGCCCTTTCCCCCCTATATTCATTCGGATCGTGGTGCATCGTTATGTCTGCAGCTGTCAAAGATTATTTAAATTCAAAAGGTATTGCAACTAGTCGTACCACACCGTATAATCTAAGAGGGAATGGTCAAATTGAAAAATATAATGGTACGATTTGGAAGGCAGTTCGATTAGCAATTGCCAGTAAGAAAATTGATATTAGAAATTGGGAGCTAGCATTAGCTGATGCATCACATTCTGTACGATCATTGTTACGCACTGCCACTAATGAAACAACTCATGAAAGGTTTTTTAACTTTACTAGACGATCAATGTCTGGTGCATCAGCTCCAACTTGGTTAATGAATGCTGATAATGTATTATTGCGTAGATTTGTTCGAAGGAGCAAAGATAGCTTGCCAGGCAAGGTAATATACGCCCACTACAGGTTGTCAGAAGTGATAAAGTCCTGAGTGACTTATACAACTTCAAGTAAAACCTCAAAAACTTTTGATGTGTATAAGCAAAAAAGGGCAATAGCCTCAATACCATCCTTTGTATTGTTTGATGCATATATACATGCCATATTCAACAAAACAAGAAATTGTTGTTATCACTTTCAAATTTTGTTTTATATAGCATCAATGTTAAGAAACAAAATGATGGAATGTGTAATAAAATTAATGAATGCTAACATACATCCATACAGCAGCTTTCTTAATAATAAAAAAGTAATTTTAGCA